>JAFEMH010001956.1:0-397180 GCA_022495995.1 Adenophora triphylla var. japonica | reverse complement strand
GTTGATTGACGTTTCTTCCGTAGACGGATGGTTTTAGGATCTGGCAGGGAGGAATGTTCGGGCTTACGGGTGGCCGAAGAGGGATTGTTGTGCGGGCTTACCTTGATGGCCGCTGAGGTGGGACGATCGGGCTTACGACTGGCGGCCGGGGAAGTGGACGATGGTGAAAACCATTAGAAATTTTAATGTCGGGAGACGGAAATGTAACTGGAATGTCAGGGGACATGATTGAGCGTTTGAATGTCAAACGTCAACTGGGGATTTAACGTCTGGAGACGGACGCGAGCGTTTGAATGTCAAACGTCGACTGGGAATTTAACGTCTGGAGATGGGCGTTAGTGAAAACTAACTGAGAATTTAACGTCTGGAGACGAGCGTGAGCTTTTGAATGTCAAGCATCGACTGGGAATTTAACGTCTGGAGACGGGCGTTAGTGAAAACTAACTAGGAATTTAACGTCTGGAGACGGACGTTAGTGAAAACTAACTGAGAATTTAACGTCTGGAGATGGGTGTTAGTGAAAACTAACTGGGAATTTAACGTCTGGAGACGGGCGCGAGCGTTTGAATGTCAAACGTCAACTTGGAATTTAACGTCTAGAGACGGGCGTTAGTGAAAACTAACTGAGAATTTAACGTCTGGAGATGGGCGTCAGTGAAAACTAACTGAGAATTTAACGTCTGGAGACAAGCGCGAGCGTTTGAATGTCAAACGTCGACTGGGGATTTATCCTCGGGGGATGGGGTGTTAGAAATGTCTAACTAGGGGGAAATTTTACACTTTTGGGGGCCAAAAGGGGTAAAATCGGAACTGCAAAAAGTTGAGGGGCTGAATTGGAAGGAATCTTTTCTGGTGCACTAAGAGTCCGGCCGGACTTGGACTGAGTTTGACCAGATTCAAATCAGCTCCAAGTCCGACGCAAACCAAACCTTTTCCCCCATTACTTCCGACGAGAGAGGAGAGAAAGGAGAGAAAATTTTCACCCCAAATTGTGAGATTTGCTCAGATTTGTGAAGGAAAATTGCTATGGAAGGTGATTGGGAACCAATGGCTCGTCATGGAAGGACCGATGACGAAAGAACGCGGTTGGTTCGGACCATTCGAACCAACATTCATCCATTGAATCCGGCGGAGTTCTACCCGGCTAGGGATAAACACAACTCCAAAGGAGGGATCGAGAGACAAGTAAGCTTCCCTCAAATTCCATTAATTTTAAGAATGTGCATTCTTTAAATGTTAGAAATTTGACTAGGAATGAGTTAGGGATTTTGGTGCCCGGATTGGGGCTTTTGACTTTGCTATGAACCTTTGTCGAAATTGACTAGGATGTAGTTCAATTGACACTATGGGTAGATGACATAAAAATTTTGGTTGCAAAATTCCATGTCTAGATGCGTTTTCCAAAATTAAAGTAGCTTTAATTCGGGACGGAGTAAATTTTCGAAATGTTCGAAAGAATTTGAAAGTTCCGGTTTCGACGGAGTTTTCGAAGGGTTTTGAAAGTTCCGGATTCGACGGAGTTTTCGAAATGCTTTGAAAGTTCCGGATTCGACGGAGTTTTCGAAATGCTTTGAAAGTTCCGGATTCGACGGAGTTTTCGAAGGGTTTTGAAAGTTTCGGATTCGACGGAGTTTTCGAAATGCTTTGAAAGTTCCGGATTCGACGGAGTTTTCGAAGGGTTTTGAAAGTTCCGGATTCGACGGAGTTTTCGAAATGCTTTGAAAGTTCCGGATTCGACGGAGTTTTCGAAGGGATGGAAATATATGTTAGGAAATGAATGAGAACCGTATCTGCATTGCATCCTTTTGACATGCGTTCGTGCATTCTGTTGACGTTGCTTCTGTGCTTAACGTATCCTTGCTTTGTTCACCTGCAGGGGCGAGGGACGGATGATGTCCACAACCAGAAGAGTCGGGGAGCCTTTGAGGCAGTGCGAGGGCTGTGGGAGGTATTCCCGGACGATGCTCGAGATAGAGAGAGGAGTCCATGCCAGCTGGTGCTTGACTCTGGATTGGCTGGATTCATCGGTGCGGTAGGCTGCGATAGGCTGCGACGCGAAGGGCCAGGTCCATGTACGTAGCTTTGGCCGAAATGCTTGGTGGGATACGACCCACACTTTTCATTTCGAGATGGGGAGGCGACGGTGACTCCCACGATTTTCTTTGCTATCGCGGGTTGCCGACCTATGGCGGCAGGGTGTGGGTGGATGGTTATACCCGGGCGGTTGTCGGAGGCTGCTTTGGGTTTTGATATTACCGATGCCGAGGGCTTAGGCATTCGGTACGAGCCGATGGAGAGGCATCTGCGAGACGGGTATTGAAGATTATTTGGGTGGATCTTTGAGGATGACCGCGGAGCGCTGGCTCGAGGTTCATTTGGTTCGCGTTGTCGGCGACTTTGTTCCCGACTTCGACACATCCTGTCACTTCCCTCTGCTCGGGTCGGCGACGGACTTGGATGCCGTGAGGTATGCGTGGGGAGAGGCTGGGTGGCCGAGCTCTACCATTCCACAGACGGGTTCTCGCGGGGAGAGGAGAACTCCACTGAGCATTTCTCGCTTGCTCTGGATGTAAGTTCACGTCTTTTTCTCTTCCTTGTCTCTTTTATGTACTCGTATGTATACGCTTTGTAGGCGACATAACTTTCCATTTGCTTGGCAGTGCAGTGCTATGAGGTGTTCGATCCGCGACGGTGGGACATTAGGGAGGCGTATCGACCCTGTTCCCTGCCATCTTTGGTTTGGCGAGAAGAGGGCGAAGAAGGCGGTCTCGTCGAGTGGGCACTCGGGCGACGTACGAGGAGGTGTCCCGGGCCACGAACCGGGAGTTCTACGAGAGGATCCAGTGACTGGTGGAGTCGATTCCACGCTGTCGCGGTTCAGGTTGCTAGTCAGGTTACGCGGCGGCGGAAGCTCCTGGTGGGACTTCATTGTGATGCTATGTATCTGGGGGAGAGGGTGACCCATCAGCATGGCCCAGGGTCACTTTCGATGGTGCCGGTGGATGCCGCCTCTGCGCATGCAGCATCCTCTGTCGATGCCGATGGATGTGTTAGAGAGGTATAGACAGGGCATGTTCTATATCGAGTACATCATAGCGGGGGCCGACTATGAGACTTTCTTGAGGATGAGGCTGAGGAGCCCACAGGTGCAGCACAGGGAGGGCGAGGGCCCTGGATATCCCCGAGATCTCCCGCTCCCACGCGCTAGGTTGGCGTATGAGGGGCTGGACGGTTCGCGCAGGCGACTGGTGATCCCGCTCCCGGATGAGCCGAGATCACTGTATAGGGTGGACCCCAATGCTTCGGTGAGCACTTTTTGGTTTTCTGCATTTGATAGTAGCATTCTGCAAATGTTGCATCTGTACTTTCTGCTTGTCCTTTTGATGACTTTCCTGGTTCGCATGTGTCTGGCCGTACGTACAACGAGGCTATGAGACTGGTGGACGGGTGGGCCGCCTACGCTAGGAGGCTCGTGGCGTTCATGAGATGCAGTTCCCGGAGGAGCGTGGATGTTCGTGAGCCGAGGCCGTCTAGGCCGAGAGGTTCGCCTGCTCCCACGGCTGGTGGGGAGGACTTTGTACAGGGATTTGGCCAGTTCGCGGGCGGAACGGCTGGGTTTGGAGCTCATCCCTCTTCGCACTTTGGGCACGAGAGGGGAAAGTCCTCGAGTTCACAGGCGCAGAGGAGGCCTTTCGCGTATTCCACTTTGGAGGAATTCGGCGACTTCTTGTTTGCGACGGATCGGCGGCTGCGGAGCGGTGCGTCGAGTGCTCGGATAACGAGCGGGACTCGGAAGTAGTCCTTCTTTTCTTGCTTTTTTATACAAAATGTATGTATTGCAGGAACAATTTGATTTGAAGCTTGTATTTGAAAAAGGCGCCCTTGGGGCGGAACACATTCTTCGCGCATCTATTTAGTGATTACCTTCTTTTATTTTCGGCAAATAAGCAAGTAGGTTGATCAAAAATAAATAAAATGAAACATGCATTAAAAAATTGAACGGGTCAAAAATTATGCCTATATGCCTTGATATTTAATTATTTGCCTTTGTTGCACGAGCAGGGGCGGAAGGGATATTGACATTGGTTAAATGAAACCGGGCGGCACGCGAGATTCATAAGGCATGAACGGGGCTTTGTTTGGAATTGCTTCCAATTTAGGAAGCGGTAGGCTGCGAGTTGACAGTCAAGCTGCAAGGGAATCCGGCCGGATGAGAGTGAATTTTCGAGTCTTTTAAATTGCGGTTTCGGCTTTGCAATTTGTTAAGAAGCTAACGCATTCACCTACGATCGGTTAGTGAATTCTCTCAAATTTCTAAGGTTTCCTTCATTTTCCATGGCTCCCTTTCCTAAGCTATAGTCTCGGATGCAAGAGCGATATTTGGACAATTTCCGGTCGTGGGTACGGAACCACACGAGGCAAAACAAGGGGTTTTCGAAGGCATTACGGGATGAAATCTGTTTGGGCTTTGAAGGAGCTTATGCCGGATTGGGATCTTTTGAGAGCCGCGTCTCGTTTACAGGATGTACGGAGGAATGTGTACAACTTTTCGTACAACAAAATCACTCCTACGTTCGAAGATTTTCGGGCCATTGCAGGAGGACTGAGACGGAACGGCTAGTTCTTCCATATCTTGGTGGCATGGCCCTTTGTTGAGAAGCTAGTGTCTTTGCTTGGTATCTCATTTGGAGAAGCATACGGGATGCGATATTGAATGCGATTATGTTGACATTTCGGGGCTGCCCGATAGATTTGCGGAGGCGAGGAGCGTCTTTGCGTGGGGCGCGTTTGCTGCGTGCGCGATCGCTACTCTGTTCACGTTCACGTCCACAGGTGTGTGCCATCACGGTGTCTTGGACCTGGTGAGCGGTGCGGAGCGGGGGAGACATCGTGCCGTTGGTCTTGGGCGAGACGTTCTGGGCATAGGTCGGATGGCGGCCGATAGCCGATACATGTGGGGAGGGAGTCCCGCTATGCTTACCATGTGGTTGAGAGAGAGGTTGCGAGATGATGCACGAGGTGCCAATGTCTTGTGACGCTTGGTCCTTCTCTCGGCGTCCTCTGGTGATAGGGGGCAATCGAGTGAGTTGGAGCTATGGATGGCCGAGACTTTGCACGCATCACTTGCGATGGTGGGTTCCTCATTGGAAGTTCTGAGACTTGTCGGACCGCTCGGGAGGGTCGCTTGATTGTCAGAGTGTCGGGGCTGTCTCAGACGTCTTTCTATATTCCATCGTTGGTGCTGCGACGATGCAGTGGAGCGAGGTGCCATTGACGGGTTTAGCTCATCTTGCTACCTTTGAGGTGGGATCTCTGGCGATGGAAGATCCTTCGACGCTATTGCTGCTCACACGGTGGTGGCAATACACGTCCTTTCTGCCCGGGGTTCTCTTTCACCGGAGAGGGGGCATTGTTACGTCGGCGCGATATACGGGCTGGTACGAAGAGTGTATAGGGGAGACACGAGATGTCTATTTTGTGGAGACGGGATGAGTGTTTGTTGGGTCTTTGATCACCTGGACAGCTCGACTTTGAGGAGGACCGAAGCGGGGGCTAACCCTCAGAATCGTACTGGGAATGACATGGCTGACTATGAGGCAAATGCTGATCAGGAGGCCAATCAAAGCATGGTCATGATGGCTCGAAGCGAGGCAGCTCGAGACAGAGATAGGGAGAGGGCTGCGTTGACAGCTACAGGTTTGCCGAAAACGTCGGGAAGGGTCCCTGAGCCTGGTAGAAGGACTACAGGAATATTCCCTGTGAAGGTGAAGAACACTCGCCGGGGGGAAAGGGAAGGGGAAGAAGGATGAAGGACCAAGTTCGGGAAACTAGGTTGACCTTGCTGTCCAGAGTATCCACCCATTGTCATTGCAGACACATTAACGGATTAATATTTTATTGTAGTTTTGCTAGCGTGTAGAGAGTCAAGAGCTGACCGTGCTTGAACTCATCAATGATTGTTTTAACCGTAATGAATTTGTAGGTTAAATGAAAAGAGTTTTTTCGAAACACAAGCAATTGATGCTTATTGTATTTTTTTTAGACCGAACCAATGATGGCTGCCTACGTTCCCCTTTTACAATTGGACTAAGGGGCTCGAGGTCACCGTAGTTCGACACTTTTAGGTGAATTTGAGAAAAACAAAGACAAAAGAAGTGCGACCCTATTTTTTACCTGGATCATTAGCGGGAATGTATCCAGTTGGGTATTTCTCTTTTGGCACTTTAATTTTACTGAGGGGTTGTGTATGGGGAAGGAGAGTTGACTCGGGCTCTTCCTCAAACGAAGTATCTGCGGAGCTTGCTTTCGTTCACGGGGTTAACGAAAGGGTTTCCGTTCAAGTCTGCTAACGTCATGGCTCCTCCGGAGAAGATTCTTTGTACCATGAACGGTCCTATCCAGGTAGGCTCCCACTTTTTGAGGGGATTGGTCTGCGTAGGAGTCTTTTCCTTTAGCACCAACTCGCCTTCTACGATGTCTCAGATCTTGACTTTCTTGTCGAATGCTCGGGCCATTCTGCTTTGGTAGGCTCGAGTATGCTCCATGGCTTTCAATCTGCGCTCGTCGAGTAGAGCAAGTTCGTCGTGACGGCTCTGTAGCCATTCGACTTCATTGATCCCGTTTTCCAAGAGGACTCGGAGGGATGGAATTTCCAATTCCACGGGTAACATTGCTTCCATTCCGTAGGTAAGTGCGAACGGAGTCTCCCTGTGGCGGTTCGGCGATGTTCGGTATCCCCGAGAGGGCTAAATGTAGCTTTTCGGGCCGGTCCCGACCTGCGGTGGTCATCTTCACGATTATCATGGCGAGAGTCTTGTTGGTTTGCCTCTCTTGCACCATTGGTTTGTGGTACGTAAGGAGAAGATTTGTGACGTGTGACTACGAATTTGGTCGAGAAGTTGGTCACAATCTCCTTGAAGTGGGTCCCATTGTCAGATATGATCTCGTTGGGCACTCCGTATCGGCACATGATGTTCTCTCGGATGAACTCGGCCACCTTCTTAGAATTCGGTACCTTGTACGATCGGCTTCTACCCATTTGGTGAAGTAGTCGACTGCGACTAAAATGAACTCGTGACCATTGCTCCCTGGTGGAGTGATCTTGCCGATGACGTCGATTCCCCATGTGGCGAAAGGCCATGGTGTAGTCATGCAATAGAGTTCGTGAGGAGGGATGTGATTGAGGTTGGAGAACCGTTGACATTTGTCGCGGCTTCGGACGAAGCTGGATGCGATCTGTTTCCATTGATATCAGTAGTATCCCATACGGAGGATGATGCGTGTCAATGCTCGGGCGTTCATGTGCGGACCGCGAGGTTCCGTTGTGAACTTCGTTCATCGGCTCGGCGGCTTTTTCTTTGTTTACACACCGAAGGAGTGGCCCTTGGTGGCGCTTCTTGTACAACATACCCCCCAGAATGACGAAATGGTATGCCAGGCATTTTAATGCCATCATGTTTTGGCTTTGATCCCTTCTTTGTATTTTCCATCTTCATTTGTGAAGGAAGCTTCTCCGTTTTGGAGTCTTGGTAAATTTGATTGTACCGGGGTTCGTCGATCGTTTCTTTTTATTTCGATCTCGCGGCAATAGGCGGGTGTTTCCCGTCTGCCTATTACGAGGGTTTCTTGCTTTTCCATCGGGAATTTCGACAAGAGGCGAGGGTTGCCGGGCGTCTGCGAAGCGGTTTCCTGTCTCTTGGCAAATAATGAAAAGAGATGTCCTTGGGCGAGCAATGAGCTCCTCCATGTACGCGTGGTACTTACGGAGGCGAGAATCTACCGTCTTCCATTTGTTGGACACTTGATTGATGATCAATGCGAGTCTCCGTATACATCCGGTTACGAGATGTTGCGCTCGAGGCGGCTTCCGGACCGGCTGCCTGAGCTTCGTATTCTGCGACATTATTGGTTGTTTCAAAATTCAACTTGATGGCTATGGGAGTATGCTCATCATTGGGATCGACAAGGAGCATTCCAATACCATTCCCCTTCTTGTTGGCTGCCCCATCGAAGAAGAGTTGCCAGCGGTTTGCGTTGCTGAGTGAAAAGATTCCGTCGTCCGGAAACTGCGGATCAGGACCCTTGGGTTCCTTTGCTCGGGAAGTCGGCCGGTGATGCGCCATTACTGCGCCCTTTGTTGATTTTCGACCATGTACTTGATGTCGAACTCGGCCGGGAAGAATGACCACTTGGCTAGTCGCATTGACAGGGATGGCTTGTCAAAGAGATATCGGACGGGGTCCATTTTGGAGACCGGGAGCAGAATGTATTTGCATGTAGTGTTTCGGTTTCCCGACTACCCATACCAAGGCGGTACAAGTTTTCTCTAATCTTTGAGTAGTGAGTTCACTTCCTTGAAGCTTGGAAACTTACGAAGTAGATTGCATGCTCAACTTTGGAATCTTTTCTATTCTTGTGCCGCATTGCTCCGATTGACGTGTACATTCTTGTCGAGATATAGGAGTAGTGGCTTGTCTTCATGTGGCGGAGCACAAAATTGGGGATTCACCAAGTAGGTCTTGATTTTCTCGAAAGGCATTGGCACTCGGAGTCCCATTTGATGTCGGCATTCTTCTTCATCGGTTTGAACATGGGCTCGCGAGAAGATGTCAGCTGGTTGATGAAGCGGCGATGTCTTGAAGTCTTCCCATGAAACTTTTCACTTACGTCGAGTACGAGGCGGCTTCATGTCGATGATGGCCTTGATTTTCTTGGGATCGGCTTCGATACCCCTTTACGTAACCATGTACCCCGGTACCTTGCCGCGCTTGGCGCCGAAGGTGCACTTCGCGAGGTTCAATCTCATGGAGTGTTTTACGAGTACGTTGAAGAACTTTCTCGGATCTATCATGTCTTTGCATGTCGATCCTCTGGAGGTGGATGATCATGTCGTCGACATATACTTCGATTTCCTTGTGAATCATGTCATGGAAGAGAGGCACATTGCGGCCCGGTAAGTAGCCCCGGCGTTCTTCAGACCGAACGGCATGGCCGTGTAGCGATATGTCCCCACGGAGTGGTGAAACGATCTTGGCTTGATCCTCCTCGGACATCTTGATACGGTTGTATCCGGCGAACCCATCCACGAAGGACTTTACTTCGAAATTTGCCGTGGTGTCGACTAGCATGTCGATGTTAGGCGGTGGGAAATCATCTTTAGGGAGTGGCCTTGTTGAGATCCGGAAATCCACACTGACATCGACCTTTCCATTGGCCTTGGTGACCGTCACGATGTTGGAGAGACAAGTCGGGTACTCAATCACTCTGATGAAACCAACTCGGAGCATTTTCTCAATTTCTTCTTTAACTTGCAAGGACCACTCTGGCTTGATCTTGCACAGCTTCTATTTGACAGGCTTGGATTACGGATCAGGGAATTCTGTGTTCCACGATCGAGGGATCGAGTCTGGCATGTCTGGTATGACCGGGCGAACACGTCAACATACTCCCGGAGGAGGTTTATCGGGGCTTCTTTTACTGCATCGGCGAAGAAGCGCCGCTTGTGTCTCTTTAGGCTCTTGCAGCGACCCCGGAGTTCACTTTGGTCATAACCTCTTCGGCGACTTGGGCCCGATTGTCCTCTTGGTCAACTACACGCTTGAGAACTTCTCTAATGTATTGTTCGTTTAATGTATGCTTCTTTATCAATTGATTCGTTATTAACGTCTTTTAAGTTGTTTGTTAACTTATCGGTTGTTAAAGTGGCAATGAGGGATACTCAGAAAGGTCGGACTTTTCATTGAACAAGAACGGAAATACATGGTTGGCTACATTATCATAGTCCTCCGGCGTAAGGCCATTGGATGACTCGGAGAGGTGGACTCGACAAGGAGGCTGACTCGGAGGGTTTGAGACCGGGTTTAGGGAGATGTGGGTGCGGGCCCGGCTTGTCTTCCGGTTACCTGGCTTGCCCTTGGTCGGTGAAAGTTACCCAATTCTTCGGTGGCATTCTTTGGATGCTTGATGAGGGTGCGGGGATCGAGAGGCTTGGCCTGCTGTCCCAATCATGGCGATCATGCTTTGTTTTCGAGCCAGGTCAATCGGGTTTGGCACCTCCATGACTTCTTCAAAAAGACTCTGTAAATTTGGTCCACTGAGAGCGTCTTCTATGAATTCTGGTTCCTTCGCTTTGGAGCTCTTGTCTCGAATGTGGCCTCGGCGGCTGATCCGAACAATCTGTTTCCCATGGAGAGTACCTTGAGTTGCTCCTCCAAGTGCAGGATTCCCTTGAATGTGTATTCGTCTTTGAAATTTGTGGTGGCGGTTGGTCAGGTAGAGCCGTGATGTCGAGGAACGCTCCCCTTATCGGATTAGCCTTGAGTCCTGCGAAACGCTTGAGGTCCGTGCTAGGCTGTTCCATCCTTTACGTAGTCTCGGTGCTGACTATCCACTGCTTCTTTCTCATCTTCATCGGTTCAACTGTCGGTCCCCTCGATTACGATGTCGGTTCATTGTCGGTCCCCTCGGTTACGCTGCCGGTTCCCTGTCGGTCCCCTCGGTTCTGCTTTGTTGGTTCCCTGTCGGTCCCCTCGGTTCTGCTGTTGGTTCCCTTGGTGAAGTAATGAGCGAGGTTGAAAGCGTATAAGGTCGGAGGTTGGGTGTGCCGTCGGAGGTTCCCCCTTTGCGAGTGCTTGCCTTGGTGCGGGCGAGCCTTTTATTTTCCTTGATGTCAGCTGGTGTTGGCACATAGCCAAGCCCCTGGACCGTGGTGTGGTCCTTGACTTCGATGACTTGGTGTTGGCCTTGTAACCTTTTGCCGAGCCCCAGTCCTGGGATGAAGTTCATGAGTTTCATCATCTTCATGGCGGGAGGATCTTGTCGTGAGACAGTGGAAGGTCCACGTTGCATATTTGGATCTTGGAGGTCTCAGTGAATCCAGTTAATGCCATGTCGTCACTATGCTTGATTTCTAACCTTTGGAATGTCGTTGGTCTTGGTCCCCTCGGTGGTGACGCCGTCGCCGTAAGTAGGCGTGGTTAGCTCGTTGCCTTGCATGAACTTGAGGCACCGATGAAGGGTGGATGCCACGCCATTGATTTGATGCAGCCAGGGACGCCCCGGGATGGGCTGTGAAAGGTGATTGGAATGTCCAACACTTGGAATTCGGTGGGAATCATCCGCTTGCCGAACCAAATATTAAGAGTAGCAACCCCGAGAAACGAGACGGGAAGTAGAGTCGTAGGCCTTGACAGTGTGGACTGAAGGCTTCAGATCTGTGGGCTTGATGTCAAGCAGGTCCATCATCTTGGCGGGCAAGACATTCATTCAGGAACCTCCATCTACCAACACGCGGGGAAGGTGACGCTCGTCGAACTGAACTGTGATGTAGAGTGGCTCATTGTGATCAGCCCCAAATTTTGGAAGGTCCAAATCTGTGAAGGTGATAATGTTGCCGTAGTGGATGTTGCCGATCATTTGAATGACTTCGTCTGGGGTTACGTCCACGGGGACCATGGTACGGGCCAGACTTTCCTCTAGCTTGAGCTTGTGAGGATAAGAGGATGTGGCGAGGGACGAAAGGGAAATGTTCGCCTAGGTTTGCTTGAGCCGAGTGAGGATCGGGTCCTCTTTCACGGAATTTGTGTCTTCGGGCGGGCGGGTTGCGGTTACGGCTCCGAGTGCTTTTTAGTGGCCTTAGGTGGTAATGCATGGATTTGACCCGATCAAATTAGAACGCCGACATCAGGGTTTGGTTCCTTACGAACAGCCGCTCTGAGTTGAGCCATAGTCAGAGGAGGATTCCTCGTAGCATAGGGCCATATGTCTTCCCTCAACTCATTGACTGTAGACGTATTCCCGGGAGCTTCGGCAGCTTGACGGATTCTGTCCCAGGATACTGGCTTGGGTACCTCCGCGGGGAGGTAGTTTACAGATTGCCGCAGCTGTTCGAACGTCAGTGCGCAACAGTGGTTTCCTGAAATGAACTGTGTGTTGGTGACCCTCTGGGGGAGTTTGGAGAGTTCCTGGCTCAAGCGAACAGTGTCCTTGATCTCTTCACGTTATATCGCGCTCCTTTCCTTCTTGCTGAGCATGCTCAGGGCATTCTGGAGTTGGGTCTGGCGATATTCATGGTTTGCTAATTTTCCTCCGCTCTTGGCCCAGATCAACTTTCCTGCAGCAGAGCCTGCGTCGAGAGTTAGTGCCTGCGTTTCTTCCCATGTGAGAATGGCCAGTGCTTCTTTGAACTGCGTGCGGCAGTCTAGGTAAACCTCCATCAGGGAGAGTTTTCCCTTCTATTTTATCTGAGTGGCGGGTATGTCGGAAGGTGAGTACACGGCTTCCCGAACATCTGCCCATGTGACTGGTTGCTGTCCCAGTTGATCGTTTCTATAAACGAATGTCGCAGTTTGTGGAATTTCCCTGAGCAGTTGCTCAAGACGAATTTCCATCTTCCTCTTGTTTTTAAATAGACCTTCCTCCCTAAGTTTGCCTTTAAGTTTGAGTGCGGAAATGATCCGTCCCCATCCTCCCAGGACCCTTGGGAGTCCGGTTTTGTTGACCTCATGCCCGGCTTGGAAGAGAATGGTTTCATTGTCTTCGTCGTCGCTTTCACAGAGAAATTGCTTTCCTCGGGGAGATAAGCGCTGGTATTCGTTCTGCTGTGCCTTTCCATCTCCTAGGTCATCGGGACAGCTGACCACCCTCGACTGACAGAGGGGGTTGGATGAGAACAGATGGTAGTCGAGGAAGTTGCCGTGAGCAAAACCCCTGAGGTCGAACTGGTCTAGAGTGGCCTCTAGCTTTCTGTCTGAAGCTGCTTGTGACACTTTAAGGGCTTGGTCCCCGTAGGCCTTAGAGCTTGGTTTTCGTCCCGTAGACGGTTCTCTTGAGCGGCTAGTTCCATGAGGGCTTTCCTTGCGAGGGCTAAACAGTCTCCATAGGTACGCACCGTTTGGCTAGTGTCCAGAACTGTGATCACATCCAAATCTCCGAATGGCGGAAACACTTGGATGATGTTGACAAAGGAAGTCGGACTGGGACAATCCATGCGGCCTTCCTTGATCTCTGCTACCAAGAAGTTCTCGCCCATATCTCGCTTGATTGAACACACGGGAGTGTTGACTCGCAATGTCGACAGCCTCGTGATCTCGCTCGATCGCCAAGTCTATCAAAGCTAGTAGTATCGCCGGCGGGATGTCCGATCAGTGACCGTGACGACCGACCGGGAGCAGACCGAACCGGAGCATGTTGATGCCGAGGTGGTCATTTCCCACGTCGGAAGCCGACTCTCATTGCGGGGAAGACCTTTACATGTTTTCAAGGTGGCCGCCAAGCGTTCCCGAGGTTGATCCGACTTGTGACAGGTGAGGAGCTGGTCTCCTTCGCTCGTCGCCCGTTGGCCTCGACGGCGCTCCAGTGGCTTTAAGCTTGACCGACGGCACGGGCTGCTGCCACCGGGGCCGGTAGCCTGATGTGATGAGGAGCTCGAGCCCGGTTGGCACAGGCCTCGCTTACCATGAGCAAATTCCTCGAGGGTAACTGGCGTTGCAGAGACCCGACGATAAGGACCGGATCCTAGGTATCATCAGGATATCCGGAATAGATGATGTTGACGAAGTCGCCGTCAGCGTCAGTCACTTGATCGTAGGGATTCTTTGTCGTGTCAATCCGCTGCTTCCAATTGCCTCGGATAGCCGCTCCAGCATCGACGTTGAGCTTGACAATTTCCATGGTATTGGAGCCTTGGTCGTAGGTGACTTGATCGAATGGGTGCCATCCTCGAAACCGAGCATGTGAATGCAGAGGTCCGCCCGCTGGTTCGCTGCGCCTCGACTCCGAGAGTCCCGATTCGTCGTCGTCTAACGGCTCAACCCAAATGTGGACGTATCAAGGGCCCGGCGCTGTTGGCCGGAGCCGCTTAGGAAAACATCATGCCCTTCATCGGGAGAAGAGGGGTGCAATGGGTAGTTCCTGTGGAGGACATCCCATACGACTTCCATGCATTCATCACGAGAATGACGGTGCTTGTTGACCTTTATCACGAAAATCTCTTCACTGCGAGGCCGTAGAGCTGGCTTGAAGAATGCCGACGAATCTCCTATCGGGAGACAAAAGGGGGTCTATGTGCCCGCATCATGGCGATGCTCTGTTTCTTTCCAATATGCTCCAAATGTCGGAAACGGCATTGAACTTGATGTATCGACCGTTTCGTGGTCCGCTCGCCGAGTACGTTGACGACGTAGTTAGCATCTCCGGATTCTCGAGGGATTCTCGATGAGATTTTCCCCGATTGTCCCCTCGGGTCGATTCTGAAGGAGGTAGCCTCGGTGCCCGACCGCGGCACGCTGTTTGGCAGCTCCCGGCTTCGTTTCCTATGAGGAAACTATCCCTCTCGATGACTTCAAGATCTCCCCGCCGGTTAAGCAATGAACTTAACGCACCGATGGAGAGTGGAAGCTATGGCTTTCATGTGATGCAGCCAACGGGCATCCCAACAGCCGTGAATTCGGATGGAATGTCCATCACGTGGAATTTTGCCGGCACCATTTGGGTTTTGAACCGTAGCTCTGCAGTCACCGTCCCTGTGATGGGACGAGACGTGCCGTCGTAGGCCTGATAGTCCGGGTAGATGGAATCGATGGCTTTCGTTGATGCACGTGGCTCGCATCATGCCGAGAGGAGGACCTTAACAGCTGACCCGTTATCCACCAATACTGGGAGTGTTATGGTGTTGAGCTTGAGAGTGATGTACAGAGCTTCATTGTGCCCCGAGGCATCTCTCGTAGGTCTTCACGCAATGTGATCATACCGCCATACGGGGCCGGGAATCGTAGATCTCGGTCTCTATCCTGGAGAAGGAGAGTCATCAAGCCATCCGTTTCGTCTTCCTCTTGCGAGGTAAAGCCTTTGCCGGAGCCTCGGGATTGTGTTGAGGCCAAGCTTGTGGCGGTTTCCTCCCTTAGTTAGCACGTTGATCGAGTGCGAGTGCCAAGCCGACTTTGATCTTCCTTTTCCGGTCCGGGCTCGGAAAGCCGGACAAATTGAATCTTAGCCGATCCCGCTGGGGGTTAGGGTTCGACCGGCGCAAGATTACCAAGATCACGAGGTATTTCGGTGTCCCAAGGTCTCACTCGGTACGCAGACTTTTCGGCTTTCCCACCCTCGTCTCGCTCTAAAGCCACATGGCCCTGGAGGAAGAGAGGACTGGGTTTCCTCGTTGCCCGACCGTCGTCCCCGATGGATGTAGTTGACGAGACGTATCTTCCCTTTGTCGGGGCCGGCGCGGGATTGAATGCAACCGCCGAGCGGTATTTGTATGGCCGTTTGGCAAAAGAGCCAACTTTTCCTTGAGATCCTTCTCGAACTATGAGCCGGCATTGACCATGGCCCGGAGATCTGGGAAGAAATGATGACTGATGAGAGTTCTGATGGACGGTCTTAAGCAGGACTTAAAGATCCGCATCTGTTCATCCTTGGAGAGTGGCTCCATGATCTCAGAGAGTTTCCAACTCCACCTCTTGTAGAATTATCCGACGCTTTCGTCCACTTTCTGCTCAGTGGTGATTAAGTCCTCGCGACTCGTTTTCCACTCTAAGTTGGATCGGTACCATTCCAAGAAGATGTTACTGATCTGATCCCAGGTGTGGCGATCCGCAGGCTTGACCCTTCGAAACCATCGTAACGCTGAACTCTTGAGCGTATACTGGAAGTGGTCGGCCATTTGCTGGAAGGTTGCTCCTTTCGCTCTCATACCGAGAACGTAGGTGTCGACATGCGTTTAAGGACATTCGGTTCCGTCGAATCGGTCCATCTCCGGCATTCGGAACTTGGCAGGGAGAGGCGTGACCATTCCCCGGATCTGTGGATTTGAGCGTTTCCTGCTTTGAGCTGCTCATGGTGGCTTTCAGGTCTTTCATCTGTTCGACCATCCAGGCCAAGGTTGGGTCTAGTGGTGGACAGTGAGGCTCGGCGCCGGGTGCTACCATGTGAGCGGTAGTGATTGGAGGTGGAAGGCTTGATATATGTGGATATATGGGGGCCTTTTCTGAACTGTATCGAGGTTTGTCCCTGGTGTTTTGGGATTCGTGTATAGGCAATGGGATGAACCCAGGAGGGTATTGAAGGATATTGGCATCTGTCTGAGATGGTCCAGCGGTGAGCTGGTGGTATTGAGTGATGAGAGTAGCATTGACTTGGCCAAATATGGCAGGTGGTTGCCCCGAGAGGTGGCAACGTGGAGCCTAGGCCTACTGCTTCCTTTGGTTCGAAGGAATCCCGTAAGTTTGCGGGGGGAGGAACCTGGTTGAAGGTTTGAAGAGCTGGTTTCGGGGAATCGTCATCCTCGACCAGACAAAAATACCGTCGACCGGGGGATAGCTTCATACCTCGCTCATTCGTAAGCCGTACCATGAAATTCTCGCCGATCTTCTTCGCCTCTTGTGAACCTCACAAGCCCGGATGGCTTCTTCCAAAGTCATATCTGTTGCCGGTGGTGGGGGTCCTTCCCCGTCATGATTTCTCGGTGAGCTAGACATGTCGGAAATTTTGGTTGAGGGAACTGAGGGAACCGAAGAACTGTCTGACGCTGCCGTAACGGTGATTCTGGCGAGGCGCCGACCGAAATCGAACCACTTTTCTGCTCGCTGCAGGGAACGAAAGGCAGGGTTTAGGCTTCGGAAAAGGGGGATTTGGATCAAGGTTTCGGGCTTGTGCAATGTGCAGTTACCGATTAATGTTTACTTAAAGCGCATTTTCTTAGAGTCCTAATTGGTTGGAAAAGAGCAAGTCTTCTTTTTCGCAACTAATCCTAGAGCTCCAATCAGTGGATCTCGTCACTACGCTTATAAGCCCCTCGTTTCCATTTGTAGATCATCTTTCTCAGGACGGACTATCCCGAGCGAGGTCCTATAAGGCAAGCGAGTTCCACCGACAAAGGAAAAAGTGAACTTAAGGCTAGCTGATCACGCAAACTTCCAACGTATGTGACGCACGGGCCACAGTCGAAGTCAACGTCCTTAAGTTAAGGCGGGGATCGTGCCAAAATTTCGGCATGACCTCTCCTGACTCGCTTGCGCGAGGGACCTTAACTTCTGGCATTGGCCAAGTTGTGGCTGGCACGGTGCATATGGTGAGGTTTGGTGACACGATGTCACATTGATCCTTCGGGTATATTTTTCGGCAGAGCTCCGCGTCAAAGTCAAGGATGAAAAGCTCAAGACTTCGGGTCGGGAACGACCTTCGGTCTCAACCTCTAGAGCTTGACTCGTGGCGGAACCCGGCGTAAAAAACATACACTTAGGCTTTATGACACGAACTAAGCCAAAAACCAACCGGGGTCTTGGACAAAGTGTGACACAAAGAGTGCATGGCTTACACGGGCTAGGATGGGGTTTGGGACGACCCCGCGCCCTCAAAAGGTGTCTGGCAGACCAACCGAGGTGCAACTGATAATGCCATCCCGGGTTACGGGTCGTAGTGTGCAGTGTACTGAGGCAGCAAGTGCACGTGGAGTGCAGTGTACCGAGGCAGCAAGTGCGAGTAGTGTGCGGTCACTAAAATTCTTTTTCTGAGTAAAACAGAGAATTTTTTTTTCAGAATGTGTCTTAAAGAATTTTGATGTGCAGTTCAAAAGATAGCATGAAAATCAAACATGAATGGGGATGCACAAACATGGTATGATTTTGAGAAGATGACAATGTAATGCCTTTGAAAAAACCGTTCGAGGTTTAAAGTAACACACGCACACGAAAACGAGGAAGGGTAAACGAAAGTTTGACCCACGGAAGGCTTTTTAGAAAACATCGGCAGTTTTGAAAAAAGTATCCAGATCCCCAGCGGGGTCGCCAACTGAAATTACCCAGGATTTCGCGCGGTGCGAAATGTGGTTGTCTTTCGCGGAGGGTTGGTGTCTGAGACCTCTCTTTCGGGAAGGAAGAGGAGTTGCCACGCGGTTTTTGTATTTTGAGCCCAAACGTTGAGAAACGGCTTTAGTGAAAATGGTGTCATTTTTATTGGTAGCAAAAACTTAGGAAAAGGCTTTGAAAACGGGGGATCATTTTTATTGGTAGCAAAAACGAGTAAAAAGCTTTTTGAGTACCAGAGATTGTTAGGTTCGGAGGTTTTCGGGAAGAGTATTACGAGATCACCCGAAACGCCTCGTATGACGAGTCTTTCTACCTTTCTCGAAATCGTGTGTGTGTGTGTGTGTTTTGAAATGGGGGCTTGAATGACAAGCTTAATCTTGGTTTGAATGTCAAACGTTGATTAGGTGACTTTGTTTGAAAAGACGAGCGTTTGAATGACAAACGTCGGTTTTGAGACGGAAATGAGCGTTTGTGTGGCAAACGTCGATTTTTAGTTTGAAAATGTGCCACGTCGATTTTGAGCTTTTTGAAAAGGAGTTCGAAGGTCGAACTCCGGTTTTTGAACCGGGTGAGTCATTGTTAACGATTTTTACGGGAAAAAGCGTATTAAATGATTTTGAATGTCAAAAGTTTGCTTTTAAGTTTGAAGATGAGCGTTTGGATGCCAAACGTCATTTCGCGCGTTTTGAAAGAGAGTTCGAAGGTCGAACTCCGGTTTTGAACCGGGCATTACATTGTTAACGATTTTTACGGGAAAAAGCGTATTAAATGATTTTGAATGTCAAAAGCTTGCTTTTAAGTTTGAAGAAGAGCGTTTGGATGCCAAACGTCATTTCGCGCGTTTTGAAAGAGAGTTCGAAGGTCGAACTCCGGTTTTGAACCGGGCATTACATTGTTAACGATTTTTACAGAAAAAAGCGTATTAAATGATTTTGAATGTCAAAAGTTTGCTTTTAAGTTTGAAGATGAGCGTTTGGATGCCAAACGTCATTTCGCGCGTTTTGAAAGAGAGTTCGAAGGTCGAACTCCGGTTTTGAACCGGGCATTACATTGTTAACGATTTTTACGGGAAAAACGTATTAAATGACATGCAATCAACGAATCGGGTTGCGACTCGAACTTCGAAAAGTAAATACTATCACGATCCAAACGGGTCGGACTTGTAAATGACAGTATTTAAATGTGGTATCGACGGAATCGAACGATCCGGAATCGTAAATGACGATCGACGAGCCAAACGACTCGGAATTGTAAATGACGATCGACGAGCCAAAACGGCTCGGAGTTGTAAATGACGATCGACGAGCCAAACGACTCGGAGTTGTAAATGACAGAAAAGTAAATGACGATCGACGGATCGATCGATCCGGAATGGTAAACGACATAAAAAAATAAACGGAACGGGATCGGAACGCCGTTTTAACCCGTGATTAATTCTCTTACGGGAAGAGAAGAGGATCGAGGGGCTAAAACGTATCGGATCCCGTTTGGCGGAGGCGTCTACATTTCAATAACGTTGTTAGAAATGGTTGTAGCGACTGGCGCATAAATCGAGACGAAATGAGAGATTTAGAGAGAGGGAGTTATACCTATGGCTAGGGTCGACTCCTTTGGCTCGGGGGTGTATACGGGATACGGAAAGTGGTTTGGAACGGTGCTTCAGAGTGGAGGAGGGCGTATTTGATCGAAATACGAAGGTTTCACGCGAATCGAGACAAAAGGGGAGCTCGGGAAGGGGTGAAACTGGTTTGGGCCGTGGGGTGAGGTGATTTTGGAGAGTAAAAATGTTGTTATAAATGGCTTTGACAGCCTCTCTATTTATAGGTAAATTTTCAGTAGGAGTTCGGCCGGACTTAGACTGAAATCCAGGGGATTTTGTGGTATTTTGGAATTTTGAGGACTCACGGGGCAATTTCGAAGTCCGCAAAGTGGAGTCCTACGGATCGAGATCTGTATACCAGGGGTATTTTAGTCTTTTGGCCTTGATTTCTGATTGAAAGGTGACTAGAGGGAGGTGGCATGTTTGCCATGTGTCCCATGACTCACCATTTGTGTGGGAGTTCGTTCCCGGGTCCCGGTTTTGTCCCTTTTTTAAATAACAGTCCAGAAAATGTCCGAAATGCCCCCGGAAAGTGCCGGAAAGTGCGTTTTTCAGGGAAAGCTGTACTTTTACGTGCGATGACGTGTGTCAAGTACGCTTCGACGTTGGGATGCTCGGGGCAGTCCCGGGACGTCTCGTTGGCTTGGCAACGGGGAGTTAACGAGTTCCGGTTAACCTGGAGCGGGCCAGTTAACGGATTTCGGTTAACTTTCTGACGGATTTTGACGATCCGGATTTGGGTACTTACAGTAACCACATCTGGGCGAGCTTTCTCAATCTTACCCTCATCCACAAGCTTCTGAATGAGCATCTTCAGGGGGATACAATCATTGGTGACATGGCCAGGAAACTGGTGGTAGCAGCAGTACTTGCTCGTGTCCAGTTTTGGGTTTCGATGCATAGGGCTGTAGTTATCAAGGGGCTTGACCATTCCCGCCTTAACCAGACCATTAAATGCTTCCTCCGTAGTCATGCCAAGATCGTCAAACTTCCGTGGCTGGCGAGGTTGAAATTTCCCACTGCTTGGGCCAGGGCTTCCCCTCTGAAGGTTGCTGATACTATTGTCTTTTGGGACCGTGGGAACTGGATTGACCATCTTGGACCTATAACCACTAACATTACCAGCCCTGGCATCCGGGGTAAGGTTGAAGAGTCGATTCTCGCTGCGAGCTCCCATACCTAACATCTCCCTTAAATCGAGGTACCATTCAGTACCTATGGATTCACGAAGAGCTGGCTTCACACATGACAAAAAGATGTCCTTCTGATCTTGCAACGGAATTGGCTCAGACAGTTCATTCAATTTGGCATTCCAACGCTTGTAGAAATTGGTAATGGACTCATCACTCTTTTGGATTGTGCCAACCAAGTCGTCTCTAGTTGTGCGCCATTCGAGGTTCCCACTGTACTTTTCAAGAAAGGCCTCAGTAGTCTGATTCCAAGTAGCTCGAGCTTCTGGCTTAAGAGTTAGAAACCATGTCAAAGCAGGTCCTTTGAGTGTGAGATGGAAATGTTGAGCCATAAACTCGGGGGTACAATCCATTGCCCCCATAGTCATCACATATGTGTCTACATGAGTTTTCGGGCATGCTGAGCCATCAAATTGTATCTTGGTGTGAGTACCCCGACCCGAACTCATTGGGTCCACTTTCCTTGAATTACAAAGAGTTTGCCTTAATTTTGGGCTTGTTTATTTATTTATATGCATTTTGGGCTTTCCTTATTAATTTGTTTATTTATATTCATTTGTTCTTGGGCCTGCCTCCCATTCGGCCCAGTCTGTCCTGAGAATGACCGGTGTCGTCCGACACAGGACGACCCTAAGGCGGTTAAATCCCCATGTCGTACGACATGGAAGGTCCTCTCAGCATGCCTATAAATACAGGCCTTTGCTGATCATTTTAAGGGGGACTTTCTTGAGTAAGGTTACTCTGCTGAAATAGAGACTGATACTCTCTCTCACATACACACACACTCACCTCCCTCCTCACACACACACACATCCAAGCCAAGTCCAAGGGAGATCCTCTTTGTTGGTGTTTTGAAGAGGCAAGCACCATACTATTGGTGTCTTTGCCTTGAGGACTACAATAGGAAGACCCTAAACTCCTCTCATCTCTGTTTATATCTTGCTTACTTGTTCATTTGCCTTGCATGCTTATATTATTTGATATTATGTGATTTATTTGGGATTTTGCATGATAAAGGTGGTGGAGATGTGAATCATCAATATTCACATCTCCTCACCTCAGATCTGATCATTTAATAGTGTTAGCTTCATTAAAGTTCGAATCTTGATCCTATTAGCTTGAGTTAGGAGGTGATGGCCCCATGATCATGGCCAAAAACATGTGATTATTCACATTTGGCCATTAAAGCCATATAATCCTCCCATAATACTCATTTGTTACTGTTATTCTACTGCTTTCAATTGGTATTGTAGCCTAGTTTCATGATTTGAGTAGTGTGGGATCAATCTGATGAAGCCCACTGATATAGGACACATCTGTCGTCCGACACAGGACACCCTCAGATGTCCTGTGTCATACGACATAGAGATCCCAGAAAGTCATTTTGACTTCGGTGACTTCAGTCAACCCATATTGATTCCCTTTGTAGTTCCCAGCTATGTTTAGTGTAATTTTATAGTTCATTTATCATTGTTTGGCAGTCTGGGACCATTTGGGTGTAACCTACTAATGGAGGCGGCCTCTGTCGTATGACATGGACTGCCCTGGGCGTCCTGTGTCATACGACATCCGTATCACAGAAAGTCAATCTTGACTTCATTAACTCCAATCAACCCCAAATTGGTTCCAGACCCTAAACAGTGCTTCTCCATAGTTAAAGTGACCTTGTTTTAGTGTTAGAGTAGCTTTGGTGGCTTATCCACCCCCTTTATAAGAGGCAATCTGACCAGGATGTCATGCAGCGTACGACATCCCTCTCCTGAGGTAGTCATGTGTCGAACGACATCTAAAGTCCCTGGACAGATTGTCTCAACCTTTCCTTGTAATTCAAGTTTATCAATTGTAAGGGTGTGGCCCCCTTTTAATGGTTCACAAGTTGTATCTTGTTTTCATTATCATTAATAAAATCCGAAGTTCATATGTTTGCTTGTTGACACGATTTGCACACACTTAGAATGATAATATTGTCCTTGTTTGATTGAAAGTCTCGAAAGAGGCGACGTGGGTGAGCTCTATATTCTCTTCCCACGTCGTAACTTGACCCCCGAACCCATCTTCTCATTTTTTTTAAAGGTTTTCAATGTTCCCTTTAAAACGGCGTGGCGACTCCAAAAAAAATTATTTTTATTTTATTTTTCGGCGAGCGTTCATTCACTTGGGCATCTTGAACTTATAAGGAAGAGGCTTCACTTGTCCTGGATCAACAACTTTGAGTCCACTTGATCCTATAGTCAACCTGTCAATCTGCTGCTGCATCTGTTTCACTAGCGCAGCTACTTCCGAAGTCATCCCGAGAAGCTGAGGAAGAGCGGGAGCAGTAGTTGAAGAAGGCTCAGAACTGGTCAATTGGAAGAAAGACGGCTGAGCTGTTCCAGAAGCTGGAGCTGATAAATAGTTAAACTGATCGGTTGGAGAATTCTGATTCTGCGGAAAAGCACTAGCAGGCATGTAAGGAGTTGACCCCGGATGTTGCATAGATGATGAGCCAAATCCAAAAGCTGAATCCATTGAAAGCTGAGACATATATCCTTGAGACGGAGGCTGTCTAGCAGGAAACTGCATAAATCCATCCTGGCCGAACTGATTCCCGGAGTAAGGATGTTGATTCGGATACTGGGAGTTACACTGGAAGTGAGGACCATGAAACGGACCCTGCTGATATTGAGAGTTTGGAAACCACAAGCCTTGACTGTCCGGAAGCTAGGACCCAAATTGGCTTAGAGGCACAGAAACATTGGGAATTGGTGAGGAGGTCAAATAATAGGAGTTCGGCTGTGGTCCTCCAACTAAACCAAAGCTTGTTTGAGGGTTTGACTGCACACCATGTCTTGAAACTTGAATTGGATGAGATGTCGGAGCAAAGGGAGGAAGGGAGACATTCCTGGTCTCGACATCAAACTCATTGGCATCGGTAATCTCTTCATAAGTCCCGTCTACACGTTGGATCACAGGAATACCACGGCTTCTCATTGCTTCTACGAACTTAGAATGTATTGCCTCTTCTCTGGATTGAGCGAGTAATCGAGCCTCACGCTCTCTAACTAGAGCGGCTTCCAAATTAGCCCTCATCTCTTCCATGGACAGATCATGCATGCCTTGTTGACCCATGGCAGATAAACTTCCGGGCTGAGTGGTCATACCCTTCTCTGCAGACAAACACGTGCTAGGTTTTGAGGTAGGTACTAAGGCCTATTAAAAATTTTGAAACAATTCATTTTAGTGTATTTGAAAATAGCGTGTCAAAAACCAACCGTTGGGTAAGCTTTAAAGTGTGGTGCCACCTATGATGCGCTAGGGGAATAGGTTTGATTTCAGGCGCTCAAGCGTAGGCGAATTTCATGGCCGTCTGCGATGCCGTCAATCGCACCTGAGGGTTCAAGATCTATGTGAAGTAGTGTGCGGATGACTATGTTCCTTTATTTATGAAAATGTTTTTTTTATTTTTTTTATTTGAAAAGGGGTGATAAAGGAAAAACAACACACACACACACACCCACCCCACAGAGATACAATAATCAAAGGATCAATAATTTGATCATGGGGGACTGCCCCACAATCACAACCTGTACAAAGAAATCAAATCCTGCAACTTGGCCACTTCTGTCGCGTGACACGTATGCCTAAGGCACGCTCGTCACAAGTGCGACGTACAGCCATTTCCTGCACTCAATAACAAGCCAAAACTAGCCCCAGCCTCCAAGCTCAAGCAAGAGATCAACACCAAGCACCAGCACAATCTCAATAGGAAGCAAGGAAGGGGAGGGAATAAAGCAAAGCACTGAATGCATTTATACACATATAATGTCACCAACAATGCACACACAAATGAATGAAACGAATGTTGAACAAACATGAAAGTTTGACCCACTTTTGAAAAACAAGTTTCAAGTCCCCAGCGGAGTTGCCACTGAATGAACGCTCGCCGAAAAATAATGAAATTTTAGGAGTCGCCTCGCCGTTTTAAATGAAACATTGAAAACCATTTTGAAAAGAGAATTTGGGTTCGGGGGTCAGGTTACGTGTTGGGAAGAACCAAGAGTTCACCCAACACGCCTCGTAAATGAGTCTTTCTATTGTTCAACACTCAAAGCATCTAAACGTGTGTGCAAATGTGTGAGACATAATATATGTATAAATGCATATTAATGCTTTATTGATTGATAAACTGGGAGGGATACAACTTGTGAGCCACTTATTTTGGGGGGCCACGCCCCGATTACAACGAGGTAAACAACTTACAACTGAAAAGGGACCTGCTGCAGTACGGCTTGGTATGTCGCACGACGCAGGACCATGAATGGCCATTGTGTCGCGTGACATACCATGCCATATGCAGAGGTCTTACAAAGTAGATTACAGAAATAATGAAGGGCAACAACGAGATTGAAATAATGGCAACAACGAGATTGAAATAATGGAAATGTATAATTGCAACGAGACTTCAGAGAGATCGAGACTCGGATGAGTGTGGATATGGAATGATCCACACTCACCTTAGCATTCGAGCACCCCGCATATCAGTACTAACCAGGATAGAACGTGCGGAATGTGAGCACTCTGCAGCTAAAGTTTTCGGCGAATTGGTAGTGTGACTGTACAATATCACCACCACTATGCGATTATACAAGGAGACCAAAGAAAAGATGCTACAATATGCAACGAGAGAGAGAGAGGGGAGGTTGCTGGATTTTTTTTATTTTACTTTATTTTTTGTGTTTTTCAAAGGGTTTGTGATGACTCCATCTTATAACCATAACTAGACAAACTGAACTGTTATTATCAATTACGAAATTAACACAATTTTAATTTCGCATGATTGTTACAAAAGGAATAAATCAAACATATATTAAGATTGAGCAGTTGTTACAAGTTTATTCATGTTAATGGGAATTTATTTCTGATTCAAAAATAAAAAAAGTAACAAAAGGTGGGATAGTGTGAGTAGGCCAATCTGAAGCCAAATTCGTGTCCACATAACGCGCATTCACATGAGTTCAGTAGCCCGAAACCTATTTCGATCCATGATTTGCACCCCCTGCGCACCTGTACGCGAGAGAGAGCCTCTAAGCAACACATTCACACCCCTTATCAATGTGTAGAAGTATTTAAAATTGCTAGATTTTACATGCCCATTCAATGTAGGATAATCACATTTTTCACTTTCAACCCACTCAATATCTCATTCATCCATTAACCATTTTGGACAAATAAATATTGATTTCTATATTCTCATGATGAAGTAGAATACAAACCCACATTCAATTCAATTTGGTCATTTAACAAATAACCCATTTAGAAAAAATTCTCAAATTTCCTTCACACCCATAGCACAAACTATTCTTAATAAGAGCAGCATCTTTTGTTACACCAGTAGCAGTAATTTACTTCATTTCAGAACCCAAATTCCAACCGAAAATAAAATAAAGGCTGATAATGAAAATAATACAAAGACGGACCAGAGAATTCGTTACATAATCTCAATGACAGCACGACCAATGATAGTGCCCTCGTTGAGATCTTGGTAAGCTTTTTCTGCCTCCTCAAATGTGCATTTTCTTGAAACTGCTGCATTCAGATTGAAGATACCGCTTTCTGCCAGTTTTACCAGCTTTGGGAGATCCTGTCTCGCCCTCCCTCCATATGACCCAATAACCTTTATCTGTTATGTTCCATCATTACAAGAAGCATCAAAAGCTAAAAAGTTACCGGTGAGGAAAGGTAGAAGCTATTGATTCATGTTAACACAGTAAATGTCAAGTCCTTGAAGACAAGGCAAAGTAGTATGTACTCCCTCCGTTCAACTGAAAACTACACATTACTATTTTTACGGAGAATAAGGAAAAGTTTTTGTGGAGTAGTTGTTGTAAGTATAAAAAGTGAGATAGGAAAGAGAAAGTGGGGTTGGGAATAGTTATTGAATTGTTATTGTGAGTATGACATGTGAGTCACATTAATATAAAAGTAAAAAAATATTTCCATTTTAGGAATATAAAGTAATAAAACATTTCCATTTAAGGAAGTGTTTAGTTTGTAGTGGGACGTTTTTAATGGAAAGTGAATAGTTTTTAGTGGGACAGAGGGAAGCAGCATCCGTTTACTAACTAAAGAATTAACAGTAGAACGATTCCAAACTTAGAAGAACAGCGGTCACATGCAGCCTAGATTACATTTAAATGAATGTAGTTTGCAAAATAAAATACTACCGTAATTGAGTATAAATAGAGCATTGACAGATGCTTGAAATTCAGAAGCATGCCAATTTGACAACTTTATATGGATTTCAAAAAAGACTTAAGAGGATTGTAATGTGGGGTACAATTACAAAATGATGCAAGGAAATATAACAGAAAAATTATATAATCCCAAACAAAATATTACCATTTTCCATTTATGTTTGTCCAAAAAGATAGTCCTGTATCTAGAATTGAGGTGCTATAATTACTGAGTAATGGTTGTTGTGAGAGGGAGTTTATTGGGAGTAATAATTGCACCTCACTAAGTGTAGTAATGAAAATAGAATTTGTTGTTAAAATGTTTGAATATTCAAATGGGACTATCATTATATAACGAAGGGAGTATATGCTAAAAAGTAGTACTCCCTGTCCCTAAATGTCGAATTTTAAGAAATTTTTGGAAAGTGAAAAACAAGAATATTTATGTATCTTTGTCATTAAACTTATAAAAAGCACACATTTTCAGAGTGTCCCTTAAAATGAAATTTCGACATTCATTTAGGGACGGAGGGAGTAATGATTTTCATTTATAAAAAGCACACAGTTATTGCTTCCCTCTACTATTCTATACTCTTCTCACATTTTTTTGTTTTTTTGTTTTTATTTTTATGGAAGCATAACTGCATAAGTTGTAGTCAACTACAATAATAGATGAAGAATACTCTCCTCTTTACAACGAATAAATTGGACAATGTTCACATTTAAAAAAAAGGTAACTGAAAGAAAGCTGGATTTTATGTCATTCATTTAAAACTGAAGCATAAAACTATATGCAACATAAATCGGAAATCTTTGGCTGTCAGAGATCTCTTACCTGTCTACGGACCAGATGGTTTATATCTACTTCACCTTTGGCGCCAGAGAGTGTAAGTCCAATCATTACAGCTTTTCCTCCATCCCTTACACTCTGTACACACTGCATAAATGTCTTTGGATTTCCCAAGGCTTCCACTGCAGTGTCAACACCGAGACCTCCCGTTATTTCCTGCACAACACACACAAGTTACTCTAGTATCTCAGGATTTACAGATATGATTTTATTGTCTCTAACCACAGATGCTTCCAACCGAATCGTAAGGCAAAAATAGCATCACAAACAACTTCTGTTTTATTGACACGATACCTTTCAGAGCCTAGTATCATCAAAACTAAAAATGAAGAGCGAGAAATAAACCATTATCCTCACTGCAGTAAGAATCCATTTATAGGACATATGGGGTGGTTCTAACTTCTAATCTCTTATAGAATGCTTATTTTATTAGGACGAGTAGAGATGATTCGGGTAGGCCAGTCCTGCAAGAGAAAGGATTATAAAGCATATTCTTGCTTACACAATATAGAGAGGCAGTTTGCTACCTCATGGGAGATGTGTAGAAAAAATACCTCCTACGTTCTACATTAAGAGTCAACTACGGAGTATTCTATTTTGGGACATTTCACTTAAAGACTCCATTTTCAATAATTAAGCTATAAATATTTGGGTTTCTTTCTCCTCAAATTTCATATTCAAAATATGGTATTTTTCTTGCAAATTGTATAAATAAATTATATCTTTAATTTGGATTCATGTCATGATAATGTGACAAAATTTTTACGCTGGCTGTCACATGCCTACCACAACCCTCACCCTTTATCCTGACTTGGGACAGGCAAAGATAAATCCTTGGTGGGCAAATTATATCTTTAATATTATAATAAAAAACACAAAGGCATAAAAGTAAAAAAACAATTTGACTTTCAAACGTGGATTGTTAACGCGGAACAGAGGGTGTAAGTTGTTAAGTTCAACCTCAAACCAAAGGGTTAGAAAGCGATAGGCTTTCTTCGGAGCAATATTGAGCTAAATTTCACAAAAGTGGAAGAGTTGAGAGTAGTACTATGCCTCAAGTGTAATCTCATATCTAGCGATTGGAGCAGCAAAGCAACAAAGTTACGCCTAACAAGAACAGAAGCACTCAGATGAGTTGGTTAAGTGTGTAACTCATCTAATACACAATGTGAAAGAAGAAAGTACACAATCGATTGCTTAGTATTAAAATAAGCCCAAGCTTGGACACGTTACTTTCACTTTCATTTGAGTCTTTGTATGTTGATGCTATATTTTCAACTTTCATATCTTACAGATGTGCATTTGAACAGCACACTTACAATTCGTAATTTTGCAGAAGTTAAAAGTATATTAGAGAGAGAAAGAAAGGCAATCAGATCTCGAGGAATGATGAAAATGTGAAGTGAAAATTGTAAATGCAAAAAGTACGGAGTAGTATTTTAGACCAAAATTGAGTTGAACTGGTGCTGCTGAACACACCGTTCTACCCAAAACAGTCAAGCGAATTACATCCAAACCTAATAAAGCAGATGAAAATACAACTGGAACCAGCAAAAAGGACACAACAGTAGGCCAAATTGGACAGTAAAGAAACTCAAGCGGAGACAATAAAAATATCTTTAAACTCAAGGGATTCAGTTGATTCATAAAGCAGCTAATATAAACATAAAGTAAACCATGGAACGAATCACCAAATGTAGTATTAGAAGAAAAGAAAGGGAATAAGTACCCTGATTTTAGCAACTGCATCCTCGTTTCGTGCATTAACAGTGTGAGTGGCTCCAAGCAGTTTAGCTTGCTCCAGCTTCTTATCCTGTACATCTACAGCAATAATCTCAGAAGCACCAAATGCCCGTGCTATCTGTAGACAACTGGTACATGTTATCCAGTTATGATTGAGCAGAAATGAGGAACTATCAAAATGGATATGTATATACACAAAGGTATATATGAAAGGAAAGAAACCATGAATAACAAACGGGAAATGTAGGTGTTAATAGATTTTCTGGTGTGATATTAAAAAGCCAGTCATGGTTTGCATCAAACTGCTCTAAATTTCTAATGAGATCCAACTTTGGGAAAGTTGAAAACGGACTAGGAAGGGAGACGATAATAACATAAATTCAGTTTGCTTTTTATGCATGGGAGGTCAACAGCGATAGCTATCTACTTAATAAGACTATGCAAGTCTCCTATAATTAGAAGCTTACATTCGTAATCCCGTCATATTACTGCAGTGGCTTCGTTGTTATTGTTGTTTTTTTTTTTAATCATAGTTCTCACATGCAGCTCAGACCATTCCAATTTTATGTGCAGACTTTCTTTAATGGGATGCTCCCAATTTGCTGTTCATTTTAGCATTTCTATACGGTCACGAGCCTAAGTTATCCTTTCATCAGAATTTGGACCTGATAATTTGCATAACATACTAACAAATGCATACTTTTATCTTGATTGTTACCATTAAATGAGTTCCTTTCTAAGGATGGACACCCTATGATAAGAATCTAATACCAGAATGCATTCGATGACAATGGACCTTAACTAGTCACCTTGAGCCAACACCCCCTATGCCAATTACAGCAATGGCATCACCCGGACGAACTTGGGCTGCATGAGCCATAGCCCCATAGGCTGTAAAAACTGCACAACCAAGTATAGCAGACTCTGTATATGGCAGTGAGTCGGGAAGAATAGCCAATCCATGTGCTGGTACAACACAATATTCAGCAAGGCCTCCCATACTATACATATAGACAGGTTTGCCTGCAAACATAGATGGAATTTCCAAAGCGGAGTTAACAGTTAATCTGAAGAAAATATTAATATAATACAGATTCGAGAATGTACATGAGACCCTATCAACTAAAGAGAGGTGAAAGTATAATTACCACTACTACGGAGAAACAGCCTTGTTTCACCATCATAAAGAGTTCCTTTTGCTCGATTATAAGCAAAAAAGGCCTCACACAAGTCATCTTGACCCTGTTGTCTTTGAAGATTAAACATTAGTAATGACAGATTGATGGACGATGAAGAAGAGTGTAGAGGTTCAAATTTTAGATGCAGCCATTATGTCCGACAATATGAGTAGAGGCAGCAAGATAAATCATAAATGTTCTCACCTTGTTGCAGAAGAAACAGCTACCACAAGGCATTATGAAAGCTCCTATAACATGAGATCCAACAGGAAGTCTGAAAAGACATTACAAAGGAGATGTTACGCCAGGAATTCTGAAAAGTTCCAGTAATGCAGTACGTCAAAATAATATCCAACCTTTCAACTGTTCTGGTGTCAGTGTGTGGCCCATGTTCAACCACCTCGCCGGTGATCTCATGCCCCACAACACAAGGGCTAGCAAAGGGGAGTTCACCCTTCAATACATGAAGGTCCGAGTGGCAGACCCCACAGGCTGCACCATTTAAAAAAGTTTAGCAATTATTATCATCATTAGCATTGTAAATGATACAAGAACTCCTTTATTATGATTGTCCTTTTGATAGTAACAGCTAAGCGGAATAACAAAGCATATACTCTTAGTTTGTTTTTTTTTTTTTGAACAAAATGAAACAAACTGGTATTGATAAGTGGTATTTAGTCCATCCTTCAGTAATAATTACTCAACCTAACCCAGCCGGCATCCTAATAACTTGGGTTGGCGACATGAATTCTGCCGTCTAATTGAACCAATGCAAGGTCATCACACACAACACACACAATCGTAGCTTTCTTTATTACCAAACTCCAGTTTTGGCCTTCCGTGTGTCGTACTTCTAGTCTAGCTGATGTTTGGTCCAAACCATCTTAAGCAACTTTTTCTTATTTTATCTGCTTTACCTGTCTCACAAATTTATATCTATCCTAGTTTTACCATATGTCCATCTTAACATTTGCCTTTTAGCTACTTAAGGATTACGGATTGTCCCATATCTTTAATTGTTGTCCCTTAAAACTTTCCATTCAAAGTAAAGGCTTTACTTTGATCACATAAGACTTACAATGCACTTCTCCAATTCACCCAATCTGATTTTATGCTATGACTGACATCATCTTTTAATAAATTATTGATCCGAAATATCAAAAAAAATCCTTTGGTGGTATCTTATTCAAACCTAAGCTTCTTACAGTAATACTCTTTACACTGCTAAAGTTGAATTCTTTAAATCATTTCACTCCAACTTTTCAAGCTTATACTTGACCCACACAGTCACACTAACCCTTTCTTCTTAAAACACACCAACCTAATTCTCTAGGAACTCTATCATACGACTTTCTTTAAAAACATAATGTAATCCTTGTTTTATTTGTATAACCTTCAAACAATCCCATTAATACTCAAGAAATTCTTCCATTTTCGACATTCACTGATTCACTAACGTTTCATTTTCTGTCATTACAGGCCTAATCTAATAATCTCAATTTAAAAATTAACCTATAAACTTCATTCTTCAAGAAAATTGTTCTTGTATATGATATAGAACAGGTTTAATGACGGGAGCTTCAATTTCTTCCATTTCAACTAATCAAAAAATGATAAACAAATTGACAAGCATCAAACAAGAGTCATCATAAATTAAAGAATTTTAGTAATTGGAAATTACCCTTGGTTTTGATGAGAACTTCGCCGGCTTTGGGACGAGGCATATGGAAATCCTCAAATGTCATGGGCTTATTGGGTTCCCAAAACACAGCTCCCTTCATGTAAGAAGGTCCTCCATTTAAGTGATATGCTGCGTTGGAAGAGAATGAAGCAGCAGAAGAAGACGACGTTGTCTTCTTTGTTGTTGAGTCGTCTGACGTCGGCCCACCATGGGTCGATAAGGATCGGTTCGACTTAATGTTGCTGGCGGCGGCGGCGGCGGTGGTGGTTCTTGAGCGACTGATGAGGCTTCGGATTAACAATTGGCTGCGATTGAATCCCATAGATTCTCGATGATCGATAGAAAATTTGGGTTATGATTCGATTGAATTTAGAAATGGGTGTTGAATTGAATATCAGTCAATTGAAAGATGGCGGAATGGGCAGTGGAGTGAGGTTGCCCGCTTAAATTACTAATTTAAGACTTTTGGATACGGACGATTTGGTTAGATTAATCAGATGTGGGGTTGTGGGCCCTAATTGGCCCTACTTCCGGTACAAACAAGCATGAGGATAAGCTCAAATGCTGCTATCGATCCTATTTAAAATTACGTTTTTATTTAGAAGATGCCCACTTGAAATTATATACTGCCTCCGGTCATTTTGTTGCTTCACAGTTACTGTTTACGTATAAATTAAGAAAAAAAATAATAATATAAATATTGTGAGTATAAAAGTAAAATAGGAAAGAGAATGAGTGGAGAAAATAGTAAATTATAATAGTGTTGTGAGTATTAAAATAACTAGTGTAGCACCCGTGCGTTAAACGCACGGATAAAAAGTTGTGACAACAAATTTATACAAATAAGGAAAGTGCAAAATATAATATTTTTTACAATGAATATATTTTTTTCCAAAAAACAATTACTTAAATTGAAGTGGCTGAATAAAATTAAAGAAAAAATATCATTTTATGTGATTCAGAGGGGTAATTAGTAGCATTATTGTAGTATAAGTAGTGTCTCTTTTTTTTTTAAATAAAGAAAATATAAAAAAGTTGATCTAAATAATTCGATAAATCAATAGCTATTGTTATTTCTCCTTAGAATATGCTTAGCAAATTAACTGTTATTTTAGACTTCTGCCCATCTTAGAAATTAAGAATTTATCATGAAGAAATATTCAAAATGATTGTTTGTAGGTGAAAACAGTTTTATGAATGTGATATTGGGGAGGAGGATAAAAAAGGTGCAAGAGTGTGGAATTGGGTGAAGGTGATCTTTAAAAAGAGAGAAATGAGTAATTAAGAAAATTTGAGGAAGCATTAATCATTAATTAAATTATTGGCTACTTGAAGGATGCAATTAAAGATCTTCTACATTACTTTGAAATCGGTGCACTTGAAATAGCTAAATTCTATAATCATCTTTGTTTTGGAGGGAAAATGAGTGCTCTTATGCACTTCCCTCTTTATATTATTATAGATTAAATTATTGGCTACTTGAAGGATGCAATTAAAGATCTTCTACATTACTTTGAAATTGGTGCACTTGAAATAGCTAAATTCTAGAATCATCTTTGTTTTGGAGGAAAAATGAGTGCTCTTATGCACTTCCCTCTTTATATTATTATAGATGTAGGAGAGAGAATGAGTGGGGTAGTGTTAATATTTTAATAATAAAAACTTTTCATTTTAGGTAAAAAAAACAAAGTGTGAAGTATGTATTTGAACGCCAAAAATAGAAAGTGTGAAGTAAGTAAGTGGACGGAGGGAGTACAGTATTTTTAAAATGGAAACTAGTGTATCACCCGTGATGCACACGGTAAGATATAATTTTTTTAGTTAATCTATCTATATATAATAACAAGGTTGTGGTAAATTATTTGCCATTAAAGGGCAATTTGGTCATTTCACGTGGTGGCAAAAGTGCAATAAAGAAGTCCTAAAAGCAAGGTGGCAATCTGTTATTCGATGAAATTTTTTTATTTTTTTTTAACCACTTTGGACACGTGTCGGTCGTCTGGAAAGGGGCAGTTTAGACATTTCCTTGGCGCGTGTATACCACGCGCCGACAAGGGCGCGTTATCTCAGCATGGTTTTCTTTTCTTTTTCTTTTTTTTTTGGAAGACACATGGCAACACACCATTGGCTGGATGGATTTCAAAAAAAAAAATTATTATCCCATGTCTTTGACCTCAATTATTATATATTAAATTACCTTTTTTTAATTTTTTTTTTACACCAAAATTCATAAAAAAAATTCTCTTTAAATAGAGACTTCTTTCATTTGATTTGGACAAAGAAAAAAATCCTCTTTTTTAAATATAAATTTGTTAATTATTCTTTACTAATTTTTCAATTTCTTTTTAGTGAAAATTAATTAAGTGTGAAGTAATTTTTTTTATTAGAAATGATAATTAAAAAATACTATTTTTTAAATTTATTATTTTTTTTATTTTATTTTTTCACCAAAATTCATAAAAAAAAATTCTCTTTAAATATAGACTTCTTTTATGTGATTAGGGTAATAATATGAGGGAAAGATGGGCTAAATATGTAAGCTACCCTGTGTTATTTTCAATTTTTTTTTGTAATAGTTGATTTCCATAATATTGTTATGATTGATCTTACATTTGTGTTTATGTGAAGATGATTAATGAAAAAAATGAACATCGTTTTTTACTTTCGTTTGAACCATATATTGATATAGGTATAATCAAGTTTGGTATATTTAATATTATTTTGTTTGGAAAGTAGGTATTTGTTGAATTATTTTTTGGACATTTATTTGAGAAATAAGAAAATTAGTATAATAAAATTTTAGTCCAAAATTAGATTAGTTTCTTGGTTTAATTTTTTCATTAATCTAAAACTCATATTAGAAGTGAATATAATATATTTTTAGAAATGAGCATAAAATAATTAGATATAAATCGCTCTCTCTCTCTCTATAAAAAGACTTGAATAAGTTTTAAAATATATAAGAGCACATTTGTAGTTACTTGGTTAGGGTTGAAAATATATGGAGGGTAAAAAGATTACTGAAAATGAGTAGCTTATTTAAGAAGCTTTGTACATCATGTTAAACATACACATGTGCACACACACTAAAACACATTAGAACAAAATATCAAGTAACTAAATGAGTTATAATTTCAATTTTTATGAAATAAAATAAATTACTTTTATTAACAATTACCCAAATAAAGTGGATAGTAAATGAATTATTTTTTTATTATTATTTTTTGATTAAAATTATGAGAGTCGTTAATTACACGGGCCTCAAGAGGCGCGTGAATGCATTATTTTTTTTTGTTACATTTAGTTTTTTTTATGGTCTTTTTAGTAAAAAATTAAATAAGTGTGAAGTATCTATTTTTAATTATAAATGATAATAATAATAATAATAATAATAATAATAATAATAATAATAATAATAATAATAATAATAATAATAATAATAATAATAATAATAATAATAATAATAATAATAATAATAATAATAATAATAATAATTTTACTCATCATAAAAATAAAGAATATAAAATAAAATAAAAGTGGTGGGGTATACAATGATGAGTTGGAATGGTGTTGAATATATTTTTAATATTAATAATTATATATGTATATTTTATATTTAAAATTATATATGTATATTTAATATTAATAATTATATATGTATATAAATATAATTACACCTACCTTGAACTTAAAGCCTCATTATATACCAAGGTCAAGGCCATTTTTGATTCATTTTCTTTCGATGTGGGAAATCTATCTTGGCCTTGGCCTTGCCTTGGCTCGGCCCTTGGGCTTGCCTTGGCTCGGCCCTTAGCCTTGCCTTGGCCTTTATCCCACATGAAAAAAAAATCAAAGTAAGATGAGTTGCCTTGGTTATATAATTAGGATGAAGTTAAGCCAAGCATGCATGATTCGTCCGTGGCATTATCAATGGTCGGCTTGGCCTTGGCCGGCCGTGTGTTGCCATGTGTCAAGATAAAAAAAAAATTAATTTAATATAAATTAATTTTGTTGTTTTTTATTACACCAAAATTTATAAAAAAAACTCTCTTTAAATAGAGACTTATTTCATTTGATTTCGACAAAGAAAAAAAAAATCCTCTTTTTTAAATATAAATTTGTTAATTATCCTTTACTAATTTTTCAATTTCTTTTTAGTGAAAATTAATTAAGTGTGAAGTAATCTTTTTAATTTTTTAATTATAAATGATAATAAAAAAATTTCTCTTTTTTTAATTTATTATTTTAAATTTTTTTTACACCAAAATTCATAAAAAAAAAAAAAAGTTCTCTTTAAATAGAGACTTCTTTTATGTGATTAGGGTAATAATATGAGGGAAAGATGGGCAAAATATGTAAGCTACCCTGTGTTATTTTCATTTTTTTTTATAATAGTTGATTTCCATAATATTTTTATGATTGATCTTACATTCGTGTTTATGTAAAGATGATTAATGAAAAAAATAAAAATCGTTTTTTACTTTCGTTTGAACAATTTTGGTATATTTAATATTATTTCGTTTAGAAAGTAGGTATTTGTTGAATTATTTTTTGGACATTTATTTGAGAAATGAGAAAATTAGTATAATAAAATTTTAGTCCAAAATTAGATTAGTTTCTTGGTTTAAATTTTTCATTAATTTAAAACTCATATTAGAAGTGAATATAATATATTTTTAGAAATTAGCATAAAATAATTAGTTATAAATCGCTCTCTCTCTCTCTCTATATATATACTCCCTCCGTCCCACTATACTTGACACCCAAGGGGTGGGTTCAAAAACCAAGGAAAAAGAATAAAATAAAAAAAATGTGTGGTGGAAAATGAAGAGAGAGAATGAGTGGGGTAAATAGTAGTGTTGGTTGAATAAATGTGTGGTAGAAAATGAAGAGAGAGAATGAGTGGTGGGGTAGAGTGAATATAAAAATATAAAAACTTGGTTATTTTTGGAAGGTGTCAAGTATAGTGGGACGACCCAAAATGGAAAGAAGTGTCAAGTATAGTGGGACGGAGGGAGTATATAAAAAAAGACTTGCATAAGTTTTAAAATATACAAGGGCACATTTATAGTTACTTGGTTAGGGTTGAAAATCTATGGAGGGCAAAAAGGTTGCTGAAAATGAGTAGCTTATTTAAGAAGCTTTGTACATCATGTTAAACATACACATGTGCACACACACTAAAACATATTATAACAAAATATCAAGTAACTAAATGAGTTATAATCTCAATTTTTATGAAATAAAATAAATTACTTTTATTAACAATTGCCCTAATAAAGTCGATAGTAAATGAATTATTTTGTTTCTTATTTTTTTATTGCTTAAAATTATGAGAGCCGTTAATTACACTGGCCTAAAGAGGCGCGTGAATGATTTTTTTTTTTGTTAATTTTAGTTTTTTGTTTTTCATGGTCTTTTTAGTAAAAAATTAAATAAGTGTGAAGTTTCTATTTTTAATTATAAATGATAATAATAATAATAATAATAATAATAATAATAATAATAATAATAATAATAATAATAATAATAATAATAATAATAATAATAATAATAATAATAATAATAATAATAATAATAATAATTTTACTAATCATAAAATTAAAGAATATAAAATAAAATAAAAGTGGTGGGGTATAGAATGATGAGTTGGAATGGTGTTGAATATATATTTAATATTAATAATTATATATATATATATATATATATATATATATTATATTTATAATTATATATGTATATAAATATAATTACACCTACCTTGAACTTGAAGCCTTATTATATACCAAGGCCAAGACCATTTTTGATTCGTTTTCTTTCAATGTGGAAAATCTGTCTTGGCCTTGGCCTTGCCTCTGCTCGGCCGGCCTTGTCCTTGCCTTGGCTAGGCCCTTGGCCTTGCCTTGGCTCGGCCCTTGGCCTTGTCTTGGCCGGCCTTGGCCTTGGTCTTGGTCTTAGCCTTTATCCCACATGGAAAAAAAATCAAAGTAAGAAGAATTGTCTTGGTTATATAATTAGGATGAAGCTAAGTCAAGCATGCATGATTCGTCCGTGGCATTATCAATGGTCGACTTGGCCTTGGCCGGCCGTGTGTTGCCATGTGTCAAGATAAATAAAATTAATTTAATATAAATTAATTTTTTATTACACCAAAATTCATAAATTTTTTTCTCTTTAAATAGAGACTTATTTCATTTGATTTCGACAAAGAAAAAAATTCTCTTTTTTAAATATAAATTTGTTAATTATCCTTTACTAATTTTTCAATTTCTTTTTAGTGAAAATTAATTAAGTGTGAACTAATTTTTTTAATTTTTTAATTATAAATGATAATAAAAAATATTTCTCTTTTTTTAATTTATTATTTTAATTTTTTTTGCACCAAATTTCATAATTTTTTTTCTTTTAATAGAGACTTCTTTTATGTGATTATGGTAATAATATGAGGGAAAGATGGGCCAAATATGTAAGCTACCCTGTGTTATTTTCAATTTTTTTGGTAATAGTTGATTTCCATAATATTATTATGATTGATATTACATTTGTGTTTATGTGAAGATGATTAATGAAAAAATGAACATCGTTTTTTACTTTCGTTTGAACCATATATTGATGTAGGTATAAATAATTTTGGTATATTTAATATTATTTCGTTTGAAAAGTAGGTATTTGTTGAATTATTTTTTGGACATTTATTTGAGAAATGAGAAAATTAGTATAATAAAATTTTAGTCCAAAATTAGATTAGTTTCTTGGTTTAATTTTTTCATTAATTTAAATCTCATATTAGAAGTGAATATAACATATTTTTAGAAATGAGCATCAAATAATTAGTTATAAATCTCTCTCTCTCTCTCTCTCTCTCTCTCTCTCTCTCTCTCTCTCTCTCTCTCTATATATATATATATATATATGAAAAGACTTGCATAAGTTTTAAAATATACAAGGGCACATTTGTAGTTACTTGGTTAGGGTTGAAAATCTATGGAGGGCAAAAAGATTATTGAAAATGAATAGCTTATTTAAGAAGCTTTGTACATCATGTTAAACATACACATGAGCACACACACTAAAACACATTATAACAAAATATCAAGTAACTAAACGAGTTATAATCTCATTTTTTATGAAATAAAATAAATTAATTTTATTAACAATTACCAAAATAAAGTGGATAGTAAATGATTTATTTTATTTCTTATTTTTTTATTGGTTAAAATTATGAGAGCCGTAAATTACACGGGCCTAAAGAGGCGCGTTAAAGCATTAGTTTTTTTTTTTAATTTTAGTTTTTTATTTTTTATGGTCTTTTTAGTAAAAAATTAAATAAGTGTGAAGTATTTATTTTTAATTATAAATTATAATAATAATAATAATAATAATAATAATAATAATTATAAAAATATTTTTACTAATCATAAAAATAAAGAATATGCAATAAAATAAAAGTGATGGGGTATAGAATGATGAGTTGGAATGGTGTTGAATATATATTTAATATTAATAATTATATATGTATATTTAATATTAATAATTATATATGTATATAAATTTAATTACACCTACCTTGAACTTAAAGCCTCATTATATATCAAGGCCAAGGCCATTTTTGATTTGTTTTCTTTCGATGTGGGAAATCTGCCTTGGCCTTGGCCTTGGCCTTGGCCTTGCCTTGGCCGGCCTTGGCCTTACCTTGGCCGGCCTTGGCCTTGCCTTGGCTCGGCCCTTCGCCGGCCTTGGCCTTTATCCCACATGAAAAAAAAAAAAAACAAAGAAAGATGAGTTGCCTTTGTTATATAATTAGGATGAAGCTAAGCCAAGCATGCATGATTCGTCCGTGGCATTATCATTGGTCGGCTTGGCCTTGGCCGGCCGTGAGTTGCCATGTGTTAAGAAAAAAAATTCATATAAATTAATTTTGTATTTCTTTTATTACACCAAAATTCATAATTTTTTTTCTCTTTAAATAGAGACTTATTTCATTTGAATAATTGCGGTTTAGTCCATGATGTATAAGCGAATTGAGTTCTTGATTTATTTTAGTTCAATTTTTGTCTTTTGAATATATAGTAATGTCCCGTGCATCGCACGGGAGTCAATCTAGTTTAAACAATAAGTAAATGTATATTCTATTGTTTTATTATTTTTAGTGCATATTCTTCCGTTTTAAAATAAATGTACATAACAATTTTAAATTTTCTTTTGATTATTAAAAGAAAATTTAAGCATTTTTGAAAATTCATTTCGGGTTGGAAGTAGGGCTGTACAAAAAAAACCGTGAAATCGGACCGGACCAATAGAACCGGATCAGACCAGTAAAAATCGAATCGAAAAAATAGTATTGGTCTGATCTTGATTCCAAATTTTTATGGAATCGATTATTTGGTCTGGTCATGATTTTGAAAAAAAATATACGCGGTTCAGGACCGGAACAGGACCAGATCGAATATATATATACTCCCTCCGTCCCATTTCAAGCTTCACTTTTTGCCAAAATGGATGTGATGGCGTATGGAGAAACAAAAGAGGTTCAAGCCCCCAAGAACAACGAGCACACAACGTTAGGAATCCACCTAAATCGTTTAACCCAAAAGAAAAACTCAAAATTGACTGAGTTACTCTTAATATATATTAATACTTCAGCAAAAAAAAAACTGATCTTCATTATCTTACAAGCTGGCTATTTAGGGAAGGAATACTATGACCTTCAAGGTCCTTATTGAATTCTAATACTTATCCTGGACTCTAATAAATGAGGATAACTGATCCAATAAACGAACAGTCTGATTCATTGGACTTGCTGAAAGAATGAACCAGTAAATTCACTCAAAATTGCTGACATATTCAACTTCTGGAATCATCTAGAATTCTCCATCATTCTCCCCCACTTGGAAAAGACTTGTCCTTAAGTCGAACTCTTTATTTTCTCCTGTGTATGGAGACAAGTCCGCAACATTGAAAGTGTCTGAAACGCCGTAGTCATCTGATATGTCCACCTTGTATGCATTTTCTCCAATTCTCTTCAAAATTTGAAAAGGTCCATCAGCCCTTGGCTTGAGCTTCCCGAAACGACCAGGGGGAAAACGATCCTTGCGAAGATGGATCCATACTAAATCTCCTTCGTCGAAGCTTGCCAATTTTCTAGACTTATTTGCTTGTTGCTTGTACTTCTCGTTCTACTGAATAATTTTCTGACGAACTTCTTTGTGAAACTCTTGAATTTGTTTTACTCTTTCCTCAGCATCACTGCTGAAAGAGTGCTCAACAGGGATAGGAGCCAAATCTAATGGGCTGCTTGGATTAGAACCATAAACAACTTCAAAGGGACTTTTACCGGTAGTCTTACTCTGGGAGAGATTATATGCAAACTCTGCCTGAGCAAGCTGAAGATCCCATTGGCGAATATGCCCTTTAACTAAGGATCTCAATAAACTTCCGAGACTTCGATTGACAACTTCAGTTTGTCCATCGGTTTGTGGATGGTGCGACGAACTAAATTGAAGTGTAGTACCTAACTTCCTCCAAAGTGTACGCCAAAAATGACTCATGAATTTTGGATCACAATCAGATGTAATGGTCCTTAGTGTGAGCACCCCAACCCGGGACCTAACACGTGTCCCGAGCTTGAGAAGCCCAAACTAAGAAATCCCATCTTAGATTTTCAAAAACTTTTATTTCACATTTAAAAGAAAACCACTACTCAAACTTCCAATTTAAAAATCAATTGCTAATATCTCCACTTGGAGAAAATTCTACAATGACTTCGATAAACCATAGTCTAATAAATTACATCGTAAACCCCAAAATAACTTTGTTTACAAAAGAGTTTATATACAACTTTTCAAAAGAGTAATACTTAATAAATACTCCCAGACAACCAACTCCTATACTTAACCTGACAAGTTCCAAAAGCAAGAGTCCACACTCTTATCCCCGGCCTCACTGATTCAGGTCACCTGTCTCAGCACAATCTAAAATAGTAAAAGGGAAGGGGTGAGAATAAATCTCAATAAGCTATTATGCATGCAACAAGATGCCAAACAATATGCAACACATAGCATGGTAACACATAACACATTATGAAAGCGGTAAACACCTTACGTTACCTCATTTTACCTTTCCCGTCTGAACAATAAGTCGTACAACGTGGGAGTAAAACTCCGCTCTTTGGTGAATTGCCCCCATGCACCTTCACCACTTATAGGTCTCATACCCCAGAGATCCATATAAAAAAATAGGATACTTATATGACCCTTATTCAGAGTATCATATAATATCAGCGATATTGTAAAGCTTTTGGCTTCATACAGAGCATTCCACCAAATCACCAAATCGCAGCGGTCTGTAAGGCTTCTGGCTCAATACAGTCGCTAGCACATCCCACTCTGTAGCCACAGAGGGGCCGGTCACAGGTATAATGAACCTTCAATCACTTATAGAACAAATCAATAATTGATTGAATCCCATTATACCCCCGAATCACATATACACGTTCAAGCACTTAATAGATACTTGAAATAAATCCAAAAAAGGGGATAATAATATAACAACATGGTAAAATATACTCATGTTAAATCAATACTATAGTGCAACATCCATACACTATACATAATACCATTAACGAATATAAATCCAAGTAAGGTATCCATATAACCACATAATCCACACCGGGATATAATATAATCAACATGCCAGATAATCCACAACTGGGATACAATATAATCAACATGCCAGATAATCCACAACTGGGATACAATATAATCAACATGCCAGATAATTCACAACTGGGATACAATACAACCATATACCAAATAATCCACCATTGGGATACAATATATTGATGTAACACATATACATTCCTAACCAACACAATAGTGTGATTATAGTCTCTACACTGTTCAACTAATCACCAAGGTATGGAAGCAAGTAAGGCCACCCTAAACCATAACCCATTCTTACGAAGTCATTACACCTTCCTGCATAACCTTTAATAAAGTTCAAGATCTAATTCCCAAGTTTGAACCATTTTCCGAACAATATTTAAACTACTTTCACAATTCCATTTTGACCAAATAAGATATCATTGTGTGGCCCAAGCATTCTACTTTAATCTAAGTTAAAGAGGGTTCAATTATGGTCTAGGTTGCATAGGTTTAAACAGCTCCAAAAACAGTTCAATGTCACCAGGCCAGGGCACGACTCGTGCCCCAGGGCACGACTCGTGCCCCTTTGGCCTTTCTCAGATTCATGCGTCCCCTAAAGCACGAATCGTTACTTTCTCATGGCACGACTCGTGCCTGAGGGCACGACTCGTGCCAATTTCCCTTAAGTTGATCAGAATGACTTGGCTATTCCTTCACGATTCGTTATCACGAGTTGGCCATGGGCACGACTCGTGCCTCGACCAGAAACAGGTAGATGTAGCACTTTTCCTTAAGAATTCCCAAAAACCAAAACTAGTCCCAAGCTTCTTCTACTTTGTGAACCTAAAAATGATTTCTTAACTTTATTAATTCCATTCTAAACCATTTAACCCCAATGTATCATATCCTAGATATAGATCATTTCCAATTGGTTTTCCACCCATTTTCTACCACATTTCAAGTTAACCCCTTTTTAAACTCACTCAACCCATTTCTTATACTCTTTATCACTTTCATGAACAACCACTTTATCCTAGTCATTACTCCATTTCTCAATCCAAGAGAGTGTCCTAACACTTCAAATCACAATTATAACCACAATATTAACATCAAATTATTCATGATCATTTAATAGGAGGAAAGTCATAATAATTCACTTTTTAATTCTAGTAACTTGGCCAAACCCACATTAAATACTTACACTTAAACCATTATCATCCCCAATTACTCTATACCACTCTTCTTTCAACTTAGATCACCAATTTACAACTTAAGATCAATTCTATCTCAAATAATATTATTCAAAATACCAAAAATCATCTTCTTTAAACAAGAGATTAATTAACACATAAAGTGAGCAATATTTAGAAGGAAGTCATAATAACTTACTTTAGAATTTTAAGATAAAATGAGGATCTTCTTAGCTTGATCAACCTCCCTAGATGCACCAAGCACAAAAGTACAATTTGATTGGAAAATGGAGGAGGTTTAAAGGCTCTAGGAACTTGGAAGTGAGACCTTCAAAGTAAAGCTTCCATGGCAATTTGGAAGGAAGGAGGATGAAGATGGTGAGGGAAGAATGAGGAGGATGGGAGAAAGTATGGGAATGATAGAGGGAGTATGGGGAAAGTATGGGAGGCTTGACTTTCAAGGAGAAAGGGTGAGGAAAATAGGGAAAAGGGAATGCCCCCCCCCCATGCCAAAATTAAAGGCTTTCCAATTTCCACACAAAGAAGCCTAACTACCCACATTTTATTTATTTTATCCATTTCTATTATTATACTTCTCCCAAAATACTTTATTTAATTTCCCAATTATCTCATCCTAATATAAGAAATCAAATATATAAAATGAACACATAATATTAATAATAATATTAAAAGCAAATAATATGATGCTAAAATAGTGCCTAGGGTTAGGGTCGTTACACTTGGAATACCATGAAGCTTCACAATCTCTTTGAAATAAAAATCTGCTACCTGAGTTGCATCAAGAGTCTTGAAACATGGTACGAAATGTGCCATCTTTGAGAAGCGATCAACCACCACCATTATTGAATCTTTATTCCTTTGTGTTTTTGGCAATCCCACAACAAAATCAATGCTTACATCTTCCCATGGTGCATTTGGAACAGGAAGTGGTGTATAAAGACCCGTATTTTGCGCACACCCTTTAGCAATGTGACAAGTTCGACATCTTTCCACATACCTGGTAACATCTCGAACCATTTTGGGCCAAAATAATTTTTCTTTAATGAGAGCTAGCGTTTTGTCTCGCCCGAAGTGACCTCCAAGCCCACCACCATGGGCCTCCTGGATTATTGCTTCTCGCAAAGAACAACAAGGAATGCATAAACGATTATTATGGAAAAGGAACCCATCTTCCTGAAAGAATTTTTCTGAGGTCCCTTTAGAACATTCAGTCCATACTTTGCTAAAATCTGGATCTGTCTCATAAAGGTCCTTAACAACATCAAAACCCACCACATTTGCTTGCATCGAAGACAACAAAGCATACCTTATGCTCAATGCATCAGCGACTTGATTTTGAGTTGTTCTTTTAGGTTAAACGACTTAGGTGGATTCCTAACGTTGTGTGCTCGTTGTTCTTGGGGGCTTGAACCTCTTTTGTTTCTCCATACGCCATCAGATTGGTATCAGAGCTCTGTTCTTTCCATGGCTGGTCATCGTCGTCGAGGTGCGAACGTCAACGAACCTCCTGCTGAGTGTGATCTTCGTGATATCGAAATGGATGAGTTGAGGAGGCAAGTGCAACAACTCCAACAACAGCTTGAGCGTCTTCAAGCTAATCAAGGAAATCATGATGGGCATCGTCATGGTTCAGGTACTGACGAAGATGAAGATGTGAACCCTTTTCATGAGGAGTCTGACTCTTCTAATGAAAGGAATTCTGTTCCCCTTCATGGTCGTGATTATGGTGTTCAAGTTGACATTCCGGACTTTGAAGGTCAATTGAATCCAGAGGATTTCATTGATTGGTTGGCAACAGTCAATCGTGTTTTTGACTACAAAAGTATTCTAGATGACAAAAAGGTTAAGTTGGTGGCTGTCAAACTGAAGAAACATGCTTCAGTTTGGTGGGAAAACATAACGAGGCGAAGGGTTCATGAAGGAAAGAGACGTATCGCAACATGGGAAAAGATGAAGAGGGAGCTAAAGAAAAAGTTTCTTCCTAACAGTTACATGCAAGAAATGTTCTGTCGCCTCTATGGTTTCAAGCAGGAAGAGCAGTCTGTGGGGGAGTATAGTGCTGAATTTGAGAGGTTCATGATGAAGTGTGACTTAGTGGAGCAGGAGGAACAAACTATCGCTCGATATCTTGGTTGACTGAAATCTGACATCCGAAATGTTGTCCAATTGCAGCCCTACTGGACGTTCGAAGATGTTTGCAAGTTGGCAGTTCGTGTGGAAAAGCAACTAAAAGAGAAGGGTTCTCGAAACATTGTAGCTAAAGATGGAGGTTTTAACAAGGGGTTTACTTCAAGACCTAAAGCTGCGTCTACAGATAAGGCTAACTCCGTGAAGCCTAGTCCGAAGCCGTCAAATAATTCTCCTGGCACTTCTAACACTAATTCTAAACAGTGTTTTAAGTGTAGAGGATTTGGTCACATCGCTTCCGAGTGTCCCAACAGAAGGATTATTTCTCTTGTTGAAGAAAATTATGATGAACCAATTTATGACTCCTACCTAGGCGAAGAAGACGAGGTAAGTCAAGAAGATATTACTTATGGCGATCAAGGCGAGGCTCTTGTTATTCAACGTTTGTTAAGGGCTGAACATGTGGAGGATGATAAGTGGCTCCGTCATAATATTTTTCACACCCGTTGTACATCGCACGGAAAGGTATGCACAGTCATTATTGATAGCGGAAGTTGTGAGAATGTCGTGTCCACTACTATGGTGAAAAAATTACAACTCAAATTAGAAAAGCATCCTGAGCCATACAAGCTCTCTTGGCTCAAGAAAGACAATGATGTTCCGGTTAATCAACGTTGTTTGATTCAATTCCCTATTGGGCAAAATTACAAGGATGAAGTTCTCTGTGACGTGGTTCCAATGGATGCCTGCCATCTACTCCTTGGACGACCGGGTTTATATGATCGAAGGGTAATTTATGATGGGTTCAAGAACACTTATTCTTTCTTCAAGGATGGTGTTAAAATCATCTTGGAACCTTGTAAGTAGGAGGCGAAGATCCGACCGTCGAATAAAGATGGAAGTTCATTTCTCTCAAAGTCTCAATTTCTGCATACTATGGATCGTTGTAACAATGCTTTTGCACTTGTTTTGTTAGAGGAGAATGGAGATCAGGAGAATATCCCTTCTAGCTTGAAGCCATTGCTTGAGGAGTTTCAAGATGTTTTCCCTAATGAGATCCCTGCTGGACTTCCACCTATGAGGGAAATTCAGCACATTATTGATTTTTCTCCTGGTGCTTCAATTCCTAATAAGGCAGCTTATCGGATGAGTCCGAAAGAACACGAAGAGCTACAACGTCAAGTGGATGAGCTTTTACAAAAAGGTTTGATTCGTGAAAGTCTAAGCCCGTGTGCGGTTCCCGCTCTCTTAGTGCCCAAGAAAGATGGTTCTTGGCGGATGTGCATTGACAGTCGAGCGGTCAACAAAATCACGGTCCACTATCGATTCCCGATTCCTCGTCTCGATGACTTGCTTGATCAACTTAATGGTTCGTCAATCTTTTCAAAGATGGACCTTAGGAGTGGATATCATCAAATACAGATGTGTCGGGAGATGAATGGAAAACCGCATTCAAGACAAGGGATGGCCTCTATGAATGGATGGTAATGTCCTTCGGACTCTCTAATGCTCCTAGCACTTATTCACGTCTTATGAACCATGTTTTAAAAGCTTTCATTGGGAAATTTCTGGTGGTTTATTTTGATGATATCTTGGTCTATAGCAAGAACTTAAAGGATCACTTTGAGCACCTTCGACAAGTTTTTAAGGTACTTCAGGAGCAGCAATTATATGTTAATATCAAGAAATGCCATTTTCTCACTAATAGTGTTATTTTCTTGGGTTATGTTGTGTCTGACAAAGGCATTAGTGTCAATCCGAGCAAGGTGGAGGCTATTGTAAATTGGCCTGTGCCTAGATCACTGCAAGAGGTGCGTAGCTTCCATTGACTAGCATCATTTTATAGACGATTTATTGCGGGTTTCAGCACTCTTGTTGCCCCTATTACTGAATGTCTTAAAGAAAAATGTTTAAATGGAGTGAAGCAGCCCAAAAGAGTTTTGAGCTAGTAAAGAAGAAGATGACTGAAGCACCCGTTCTCACTTTGCCAGATTTTGAGAAAGTGTTCGAAGTTAGTTGCGATGCTTCTGGAGTCGGAATTGGGGCCGTGCTTTCTCAAGAAGGTAAACCGATAGCCTACTTTAGTGAAAAGCTGAATGGAGCACGAGGAATGATGCAGTCCAGAAATATCCGTAAAGTCCAAATACGTTGATTTAATTAAGAATTTCAGATTAAGTGCATTTTGATATTTTGGGGGCTGGTTGTGTCTTTTGATTTTCTTGATAAGGTCTTAGTAGTTGGAAGATTTTAGCTAATAACATCAAGATTTGAATTATAAGGTGCATGAACAGAGAGTTATGGATAGTCTATTGTAGTCTATAAATACCGTGTTTTTATTCAGCATTGGTAGTTTTGTTTTGATTAATAATAATATTGAAATTGTGGGATTTTCCCCCTCTCCCAGCCTTCTTAGGCTTTGTTCCTATTCTAGCAGCCATTATCTTCTCGTTGCAGTTTTTTCGGTATCAGTTGGTATCAGAGCTCAGTTCTTTCCATGGCTGGTCGTCGTCGTCGAGGTGCGAACGTCAACGAACCTCCTGCTGAGTGTGATCTTCGTGATAACGAAATGGATGAGTTGAGGAGGCAAGTGCAACAACTCCAACAACAGCTTGAGCGTCTTCAAGCTAATCAAGGTAATCATGATGGGCATCGTCATGGTTCAGGTACTGAAGAAGATGAAGATGTGAACCCTTTTCATGAGGAGTCTGACTCTTCTAATGAAAGGAATTCTGTTCACCGTCATGGTCGTGATTATGGTGTTCGAGTTGACATTCCGGACTTTGAAGGTCAATTGAATCCAGAGGATTTCATTGATTGGTTGGCAACAGTCAATCGTGTTTTTGACTGCAAAAGTATTCTAGATGACAAAAAGGTTAAGTTGGTTATTCTTAATATATATTAATACTTCAGCAAAAAAAAAAAACTGATCTTCATTATCTTACAAGATGGCTATTTAGAGAAGGAATACTATGACCTTCAAGGTCCTTATTGACTTCTAATACTTATCCTGGACTCTACAAAATGAGGATAACTGATCCAATAAACGAACAGTCTGATTCATTGGACTTGCTGAAAGAATGAACCAGTAAATTCACTCAAAATTGCTGACATATTCAACTTCTGGAATCATCTAGAATTCTCCATCAGGATGTCCCGTTAAAAGCTTCACCTTTTCTAAAATGGCAAAGAATCTTTACTATTTCACCCACTAATTCTCTCTCCTATTTCACTATTATACTCACAACACTTTTCAAATTTACTATTTCCTCCACTTATTCTCTCTCCTATTTTACTTTTACACTCACAACATTTCTTTCACTTACCTTTTTCCTTAATTTGCGTGCGTGACCAAAAGTGTGAAGCATGAAGTGGGACGGAGGGAGTATATGTTTGCTGACTTGTGTTCGGAAAAAAATAGCCCTTATGTTTCTTTTAACTAGTTAAGTTTTTTAGTTGGACTCAAGTGGTTGAACATGAAACTCTTCTTTCCTAACTGTTGATTTTGTTATTGTAATTTGGTTCTTAAATATGCTTGCTTGTAGACAGCCATATACTCCCGCCGTCTCAAAATATTGTTCAGCAATTTGGTTCTTAAATATACTTGCTTGTAGATTTTGTTATTGTAAAAAATTATATTATATTGTAATTTGTAGAATCGATGAAACCGGACCGGAACCAGATCATTAGAACTGGTCCAATAATGTAATGGTCTGGTTCTGGTCCCAAATTTTTAGAACTGAAGTATTTGGTCCGCTCCTGATTTTTAAAATTTTGATAAAAATTGGATCAATTCGAACCGTGAACACCCCTAGTTGGAAGTAACACTTTCTCGGCCCATTAATGTATTATTAAAAATAAATTTAAATATATTTAAATATTAGAACTTAATTACTTAGGAAAGAAAATTGATCACGTCGGGGTTGTGGCTAATAATGTGGGAACAAAGTTTTTTCTGATAGAAAAGTCATTTTTCTACAAATCCCAATTGAATGGTATTCAATCTAAATTTTATTTATCAAATTTTTTAAAACCTCTTTTAAAAAACATTATATTCATTTGTAAACCTATTTATGCACCAGCTTTAAGGACGTAGATGTAACATCATATAAATATAAAAGCAAAACTATATCAAAGGCTGAAAATATATGCCAAAATGACAGGTTGTCACCAACGGCCCAGATTCAATTCGCCCCACTTTCCTTAAATACGCTGTTAATTAAATCACACCTATTCAACTTAAAAAAAAATGTTTAATTAATTTCAATTCCCTATATAAAAATATCCGCAATAAAATACTCTTGAAAACCCAATTCCGTAATAATAGTAAGAGCTTGAAATTCTTTGTTTAAAGTCGGCAATTTTTTATCATTTGGAAGCAGGGTAAGAAAGACGGACTGCTATATTAAGGCCATTATCTTGGGCGTATTTAGTTTCCCAATTAATAATAAAAATAAATAAATTTTTTTTTATTAAAGCAAATTTAAAAAGACTAGCTCAAATTTGTTAATTTTTGCTCCTATAACTGTTCCCAAAATTGAGTCAATTTCAATTCCCTATATAAATCATGTAACCCTAGCAAGAGATTTAGAGTCGAATCTGCAATAATTTTCTGCAGATTATACAAGGAAATTATTCAGTATACTCGCATAGAATATATTATATGTATGGCAACAATTTTCAGTGTATAAGGAAATTATTCTGCAGATTTAGAGTCGAATCTGCACTAATTTTTTTATTAAAGCAAATTTAAAAAGACTAGGTTATATGACAAACTGTGAACAAAAAGAAGAAATTCTTACCGAGTAGATGACTGTTCTTAAAGCTTCCATATCCCCGTCGGGCACCATATATTATATAAGGAAATTATTCAGTATACTCGCATAGAATATATTATATGTATGTCAACATATATTCTAGGAATATCTATTATTTCGGGCACCATATATTATATGACAAACTGTGAACAAGAATTATTTTAGGGGGTGCCGCATAGAGAGAGAATCGGTGAGAGAGAGAGAGAGCACGGCAGTGAGAAAAAAGAAGGAAGAAGAAGGAGGAAGAAAGCTCCATTGTTGTAGTTCAAGATTCAACCCAAGGTAAGTGTTTTCTGAATGCATAACTGTCTTTTAGTTTATTCTCTGAATGAGATATGATATTTTCAGTCAGTGTTGCTTTAGAAGGTGTGGTTTGTTTTTGCTATCATGGGTTCATATTTAATTGTATTATGTTCTTTTATTCGCAAGCACTTTTGGTCAAGTTTGTTGGTTCAACCTCATCTTTTCCTTTCCCTTTGACAAATCCAGAAATAAATGGTTCATTGGGCCGTATGATTAATGTATACGAGTAACTATATAGGTGCAGACATCAAATTGAAAATCAATGTTCTTTTTTTCTCTTATGGAATTCATGTTCAATTGAACGAAAGCCATTGGAAGAGAGTAAAAACTTACCATTTTGGACAGTATCAAGTGAGGTGGGACGGCCCGAAATGGAAATTAGTATCAAGTGAGGTGGGACGGAGGGAGTATTTATGAAAGAGAAAAAAAAAGTGTTCAGAACGAAAGGAGTATTTTTAGAAGGGTAAATATGCCACTGTAATATTTTGTTACGCTTAAATTAGCGTTTTGATTTGATACACCATACACATTTTAAAAGAAAATGTTCCATTTCAGAAGCTCCTTTTATAAACTGTTTCGTCTTAAAAATCTCCTTTTTATAAACTGTGTATCAGACGGGGCTTTCATGGGAACGCAGTATTTCACGTTATACGGACTTCGGACGTGATCGCAATTCCTTTCCCCAAACATTCTTTCGCGTCGACTTTTGGGTTGAACGTACGTTTACTCACTTTCACCGCAATCCCAAACGTGGCCTTATTCTACTCTCATCAATAATTAGCAAATAATCAAAACATATTTTGTATGCCATTTAACTTTGTTCAAGCAATTTCATATCCCCGTCGGGTACTGACGGGTTGGTGACTAGTTTAATTGGGAGCAATGTTAGGGGCACAAAATAAAGTTACAAAATGAGTTAGTGATATTTTATTGGTTGTATTGATAATCAAAAAATTTTGGGAGAAACTTGTTTCTCCATAAGTTATAAAAAAAAATATTATTTTTAAATATATCTATTTGGTGTTTTAAAGCCTAAACTCACTGCTTTAAGACCTAAACTCGCTATTTTATTTTCTAGCTTAAACTCACTGTTTTAACGCCTAAACTCATTATTTTATTTTCTAGGTATTTTAAGGCCTAAACTCAATGTTTTCAGGTCTAAACTCGATATTTTTAAGGATGAAAAGTTGATTTTTTTATAACTTATGAAAAAACAGGTTTCCCCTAAAACTTACTCATTGATAATAGACCTACTACATTCTAATAAAAATACCAATAAAATCATTACATCTAGAAATTTGTTAGCAAATTTTTGTTACTATTTTGTACTCATAATATTATTCTTTAATTGGAATGCAATATAATTACTCCCTCCGTCCCACTTCAAATGAGTCATTTTCTTTTTGGGACGTCTCACTTCAAATGAACAATTTCATAAATGGAAAGAGTGAACAGTATTTCGGACATTTATACCCTCATAATGTTTATATATTTACAAAAAAAAACCATTCATTACACCCTTATAATTTTAACATATTTACAAAAAAACCAATCATTAACTTACTATTCCTTCCACTCATTCTCTCTCCTATTAAATATTTTTAACTTTTACATTCTATCTCCTCTAATCTTCAACCCACTTTCAATTCTTTACTCATTTTAAAAAAAATCTTAAAAAACGTGCAAAGATGCCATGGTTCATTTGAAGTGGGACGGAGGGAGTATTAGTTAAAATAATTATGTTCGGACTCCTAAAATTAATTGAATATTTGGAAAGTAAAAAATAATATAGAAATCTAGTCAAATTCTTTACTGGACCCAACAAAAGTAAAAACTAAAATCAAAACAAAAGCTCGATCACCAGCCCAAACCCAAATATAACATAACCCAATAAACCCTACATAAAATATTTATTTGCAGTCTCGTCTCACCACCATCACCACCACTTTTTAACCGATCAAAACCCAACATCTCTCTCTTCCTCTATTATCTCGTTTCATCCTCACTTCTTATTCAACACAACGAACAAACCCTAACCTGCCGCTGCTAAAAATTGCCAACAACGTCACCATCAAATTTCACCGACCTATTCCCTCTCCCTTCTACGTAAACTCTCGATTATTCTTAATATCCACTGGCTAATCCTAACATGGCTGATCTGGCAGTAGCTTCTGTTCTTGTAAGGGAGGAGAATAACTCCCAAAAATCAGTTTACTATGTATCTAAGGAACTGTCCGTCGTAGAAGGACGTTATTTAAATATAGAGAAATTAGCTTACGCCTTGCTTGTATCTGCTCGAAAATTAAGAGCTTACTTTTCTGCACATCCTATAACTGTACTCACTGAGGCCCCGCTTAGAAAGGTTTTACATAAACCAGAGTACTCGGGGAGAATGCTAGCTTGGTCTATCGAGCTCACTGAGTTCCAGATCACCTACTCTCCGAGAAGGACAATCAAAGCGCAGGCCTTAGCTAACTTTGTAGCAGAATCGTCATTTAAACTAGCGGACAGCGACCTGGGGAAGAGAAAGCGAACAGAGTCAGAAGAAGCCCAAGATAGCTCAGACACTAAGATTGTACAGCCCAAAGAGCGTCCAGAAGAAGTATGGACTTTATTCCTGGACGGCTCTGCGAGCAAGTTAATGAGTGGATCGGGCATACTCTTGATCGCGCCCTGCGGGGAGAAATTCAAAAGAGCCTTGAGATTCAAATTTGAAGCTTCGAACAATCAGGCTGAGTATGAGGCGATTATAGCAGGCATGGAATTGACAAGAGACTTGGGAGTTCAGAATATTGAGATCAATAGTGACTCTCAGCTCATAGTAAATCAAATTAGGGGGGAGTATGACACAATCAACCCAGTGCTAACTCAGTACTGCGGTCTAGCAAAAACCCTCATCAAAAATTTCACCTACTATGAGCTGAACCAAGTTATGAGAGAGGACAACAAAGAGGCTGACCTCCTCTCCAGAATAACCGATCAAGAAGTCAAAGACTTGGAGACGGATTGCCAGATAGAGTTCACGAAGAGACCTGTTATAGATCGGATTCAGATAAACAATATTGAGGATCAAGTAAGGGACTGGGTAGATGAGATCAAGGATTACATCGAGAAGCAAACCCTCCCCGAGGATCCAGCAAAGACAAGAACCATTGGAAAGGTGTCCGCAAAATACCTCATCCTGGATGGAGTATTATTTCGATGATCATTCACCAAGCCTTTGCTAAGATGTTTCAAAACTCACATGGTCACCAATTTGCTCTATGAGGTCCATGAAGGAATTTGTGGCGGACATCCAGGTGCTCACACTCTCTCAGACAAGATTAAATTTCAAGGATTTTATTGGCCTACGATGAGGAGAGATGCGCAAGAGTACGTGAGAAAGTGTGACAAATGCCAGCGATTTGCGGACCTCCCTAGGCTACCATCAATAGAGCAGACTTTGGTTGTACCATTGTTGCCGTTTGATACGTGGGGGATTGACCTAATTGGACCATTCCCAAATGCACGAGGAAGCATTAAGTATGCCGTTGTGGCCGTGGACTATTTTACCAAGTGGACAGAAGCCAAGGGCTTAGCCACTATCTCCGAGGAGAATGTTATTAATTTCGTCCACGATCACATCTATTGCCGATTTGGGGTTCCACGAGTAATAATTTCAGACAATGGCACTCAGTTCTCCGCAAAATTCACAGCTGAATGTGAGAGAATGAAAGTACAACATCGCCTGTCCGCAGTTGCTTATCCCCAAGGGAACAGCCAAGTTGAGGCCGCGAACAAGTTAGTCCTGACCGCCCTAAAGAAAAATTTGGAAGGGCGAGGAGGACGATGGTTGGATGAGCTCCAGACCGCTTTGTGGGTTGTCCACACAACGATCAGAAATTCAACGAGAGAAACTCCTTTCTCGCTCACGTATGGATCAGAGGCAATGGCTCCAGTTGAGGTAGTCCTACCCTCATACAGAGTCACATACTTCGATGAGTCTCAAAATGAGGTAAACAGAAGGTATGACCTGGACGATCTCGAGAAAAAGAGAATACGGGCAAATGAAAAAATGGTGAACTACAAGCAAAAGGCAAAGAAGCACCATGATAAAAGAGTGAAAAAACGGTCAAGCAAGTAGCATTTGTATTCTCACTAATTATGCCTATCTTTCGATGGCCCATAAGTTAGTAAGAATCCATTATGCTCATAAAGTCTATGTACTTTCCATTCAAGGAACACCCCTAGGCCATTAGACTACTTTCGTGAATAATGCACCTAGTTCCTTCGTATGGTTCCGTTAGTCGAAATTCTCTGTTAAGTACTTCTCTCGATTAACTGAAATCATATAAATTGAACGTCTCCAAAATGTAATGCATTAAGTTTGATATGAAGAAATTGTTTTAAGATGAAAATGCCATAATATAAGGATGATACGCTAAGTTGTGCGCACTACTCATGGGTGAAGGCCTAGCACATGTATTTTGAGACTCACCGGCCTATCTCTCGAGGGTCCGTTTAGTGTAATCCCGTTTGTCACGCGGGTATTCGGCTCACCTCTCGAGAGTACCGTATAAGTCAAAATCCATTAAGTCTAAATTATTCTCACGTATTCTCCACTAAAGGATCATTAAACTACACTTTGTGATTAATGACCTAGTTCAATTTTTAGGATTCCGCTAATCAAGATTTTTCACTTGATCAACTAAAGTTATACAACTAAGGACGTTTCCCTATTTGTAAGAATTAAGATCAATAAGAAGAGAATTGAAATGACATGTAAAGGAAGTATGAATATAAATTAATGAGTTTCCAACTCCAATAAATGGAGGATTACTCATGCCATTGAAATCATAATAAAAGACTAAGAAATAAGAATAGAAATAAAAGTAAGAGAAGAGATACTTATTCTTGTAAAGAAGAGACAATGGCTGGAAATAATCTTGTATTGCATTCACAATCTTCAAAAGTGTACAAGGACTTGTCACGAATCATTGATAAACTTTAAATATTGTGTATAATATTGTTAGAGTATTTTGATATCTATTCTAAATATTATTTGATCCTGGTTCAGATGTGTTTCTGACCATTTTCGGATCCTCTAAAATTGAGTACAAATAGCCTTTATATAGGCATTCTATGCTAGGGACATATCTCTTAAAAAAAGCAACTTTTGGCTGAATCAGGGGGGTGATCGGCAGAGTCAAGAAATCTGCTCAGCCGAGCATGTCTTTTCCAGCAACTATTTGAATCTGCCTTCTTTTGCTCGGCCGAGTCAAGGGATGTTGCTCGACCGAGCAGCTGCTGTTCTGCTGACTTTCTGAAATCTTCTATTTTTGATCCCTCTATTTTCATAGATTTACATTAAGCCCCTCGAACTTCAAAATATGCTTCAAAAATCCTGTAAAATCAAACAAAAATACCAACAAGCATAAAATCTAGAATATAATATAAAAGAGGTTAAATTATACTAATGCAAACTAAATGAGACTAAAAACTAAGTAAATGATATGAAAATAATGCTATAAATGACTATGAAATAGCCATTTATCATCTATATCATGGAAAATCCTTATATGAATAAGAGTAAAATTATATTACTAAAATAAACAGTTCGGGTAATATTCGGTTCAGGTAATGGGGCGGGTAATGCTAATACCAAAACCAAACCGTTCCCCACTTTTTCATTTCGGTTATTCCCCATTATCCGCCCCATATCCAGTCAAACCAGTTAATAACCGTCAACTTCGGTTTAGTTCAGCTCGGGTATCCACGGTTCGGTTCAAAATTGCCATCCCTATACAAGGGACCCAAGCTGGTTTCAACAAACTTTCCCCGAAATGGGAAGGACCGTACGAAGTTATCCAAATAATCAAAGAGGGTACCTACATATTGCGGATAAAGGAAGGAAAAGATCTCAAGCACGCTTGGAATAACGATCACCTTAGAAAGTATTTTTTAAAAAAATCTTTGTAAAAAGGTGGGAGAAGCAGTGAATGTATGAATATTGAATCAATTTTTGTGCAAAATTAGTGTTAAAATTGTTGTAGCAATAGTCCCACCAGCCTCAAAAGTTAAAGTGGATGCCCGCAAGCGGATGTCGGTAGGTTAAAGGGCCAACATAAGAGCCTCTACCTACCGATGCGCAAAGATCCATTACGATCGCACGCCTATATGGGTATAAAGGCCATTAAGCCCGTACTCGATCGCGGACAAGATACTTTGTCCTGTCCGCGTGAACCACCAGAAACTTGTGGATATAGATGCAAGTGGGGACAAAGGCCAAAGTTCTGACCCACTAAATGCGCGAAGGCCTTAGGTGTTACGCATGCTACTCGTATGCTGTATGTGCCAACATATGAGCCCGTTACATTATCGCCACAAGACTCCAAAGAGTCAGATCGCGTGAACCACCAATCGTGGATACAGATGCCGGTAGGTTAAAGGGCCAATATGCCCCTACCTACTGTTGCGTAGAATATTGCCTCACGGCCACAATCTACATGCCCTATGAAAGTAGCTTTCCTTGGCGCTTTTAAACTTACACCACGGATCGCAAGTTCGGAGAAATAAGTGTAAATGGAAGGGAGTGATCAAAGAAGTTAGAAAAAAACAAATAGAAAAATGGGGTTAAGGCCTCAAAATTTGTCCCAAGGCCATAACAAACACGATCATAGTGAAAAAGGGCTAACTCTCATAAAAAATCCAAGAGATTTTGAATAAAGGGGGCAGAAGGCCTCTTATGCCTCTGACCGCGGAAAAGAGTCCAAAATTAATTGTTCCAAGTCAAAACGCTGAAAGAAGGAAGAGCAAGAATGCAAGTACCAAGGTACTCAAGTATTGCTAAACACTTAAAACAGCTTATAAAGATGAGAAATTAAGAAATACTTATATTAAATAGAGAAAATGATTTACAGAATCCTACAAATCTATTACATAAGAAACAAGAAAAAAAATCCTAGGCTAAAGGAGCTGGGTCCTTGGGATCTATAATGGCTGTCTCCTTAGCCGCCTTGGAGTTAAGTGTAGGAGAAGGAAGAGTCTCCTCAACAATGGTAAGATCAATGATGGGTTCAGTGGAAGCTGGAGCTAGAGCTGCCCGGGGTGGAAACAGATCGCTAACTGCAGGCCCATTGGGGAAAAGGCGAGCAGCAACTTCTTAATAGGAGAGCTTGTCGTCTCCAAATCTCATGGCATCCATTTCTTCAATAAGGCTTGTGTCCGTAACCTCGGCCACAAGAGGTAGAGAGGCCGCCACCGCGAGCTCCAAGTTCTTAACCTCCTCCACATACAGAGGGACCAATGCATGCCCGGGCAGGCATACAGCGTCAGTAGCAATAAGTGAGCCTATTAAGGCCAACTGCTGAGCTGAGAACTGGCCCGTGGCAGCGAAGTTCCGTATCTGCATTTGGCAGGCGATCTCGTGTTGAGCAGAGTCTTCAGCGGCGATCGCTTCCTTATACTCCTCAGACCTCTTGAACTCCTCCACTGCCTCCTTGCGGGCAGCGAGAATACATGCATCCCTCTCCAACTCAAACTGAGTCAGAGGTAGCAGCTTCTCTGAGAGCTCATCAGCCTTAGCCTCCAAGACCAAGACTTGTTGCTTGGAAGCCTCCAGCCTAGCAAACAGCTCAGCATTCCTCTGCTCCAAATCGGCCTTGTTGTTGGTATAATGCCCTAGGCTTTAGTTATGTTTAACTTAAACCGTTATGTATCATCTTTATCCTTGATTATAGAGAAAGTTTATTATTTGATTATTATATATTTTGCATATTTATTGTAATAATCTCCGTCTCTAATTATTAAGTGAATAATTAGTATAATTGTTAATGGATAATCATATGATGATTATATGCATAGAGATGCACTTTAAAATTATGGGTACTTGTTAGTGAACAAGTGGCTGGACTTGACCCGTATGAGATTTATGTCATGGTCAAATGTCATAATTAAATATCATATGGTCACTTCATTTAGTCCCTAGACCTGAGATTATCATGACCTTACATATGATGAAAGTTATGTTTGATTTTAGTCAAACGATATCTTAACAGGATATTTATAAAGGCTATCTTTGACATGATCAGATTCATGATGGGAAGGATGACAAGTCAAGATGGAATTTGTCCCTCGAAAGAGAGATATTTTGCTTGGGCCACTCGATGAGCGATAATGATGAAAGTGTATGGCCATACCCCAATGCAATTGGATTATCATTATACTCAACATCGAGAAAGCATTGAACAAATACAAGTTGACGTGGACCATGACTTGTGTTCAATATCACATCATGAGACAAAGGGAGAAATGGAAGTGTACCATTAGAAACGTGAACTCCTACGTTATATTAATTGGGTAGACATAATGGCTTGCTAGAGTCCGCTTATGTTTTATGAGGGTCGATATGATCGGGCTCATTGCCAACATAATATAATCCTATTGGGTCACACACAATTGGAATGAATTGGTTAAATCAAAGGAAGAAAATTGAGAGTTCCTGATCTGGCAAGAGTCATCACGCGACAGATCTTGCCCAGAGGTGGCAAGAGTCATCGCGCGACAGACCTTGCCCAGAGGCGGTTTACAGCCTTGTTTCCTAACACGATTAGGGCACAAATATTATACTATTGTAGTATAAATATGAGGTCTGTGAACATCCAAAATAAGTCAAATTTTCTAAGGAAAAATCACAATAAAGTTTCTCAATTTCTTTCCATAGGTTTAAGGATCTGACAATCCTCAAGAACCGTTCTTGGTTCATTCAAAGGTGTGGATACTACTAGAGGGCCTTCGCTCGTACGACGATCAAGGCCTAGAGTTCTAATCTGAAGATTCAAGTTTTGAAGATCGAAGTTTGTGATTCAAAATAACATTGATAAATTGTTCGATAGCTCAAGAACGAAAAGCAATTAAGGTTGGTAAATTCTATTTCATAGGAATTCACTTTAATCGTATAGAACGGATCTTAGGGCTCTTGGGTTTTATATTAATTATGCTTAAATTCCGCTGCGCATGGACTCATAAAATCCAACAGTGGTATCAGAGCCTCGCTCGTATGGTTGAGTATTAATTAACATGTTAGAATGTTTATATAAATTGTTTATATGTTCGTTGCATGTTTTTGTATGCAGCAAAATTTTAATTGTTTATGTGAAATAATGTGAAAATCGTTTTCTGATTATGCTGAATTAAATCTGTAAAAGGACTGTTTTTATGATTTAATTGCTTTATGATTAGAATTGATAAGAGCCGAAAAAAAAACTGCCAGACTGGCAACTTTAGTCACGCGACCAAGTTGGCCTGGCAGAGTCCGTCACGCGACAGACTTTGCCAAATCTGGGCAGAATCAGTTTGTTAAATTTTTCTACTAATCTGTGATTAAATTATAATCTGGTTGCTGTAAATTTCTGGAAATTGAATTTATAAGGCTATGCTAGATTAATTCAAGGTTTATGCATGCTTAGTTAATTAAAATATGATTTTTATTAATTGTTGCGATGCATGAATTATGTGTTCTTATGCTTGAAGAACTCTATTTGATAATTCTTGAATGTTTAGTTGAAACTGTAAGTACCCCAATCTGGATCACCCCCTTTCAAACACACGGGAAACACCGCAGACTCATCAACGCAGTCTCGATGACCCCTGGCACTCAAAACCCTCTCAAAACCCCCAGCCAAACCAAGGGAGGAGCCTTTCTGGGATAAAAAGGGACAAAAGGACCTTTTGGAAATTTTCGTGAAAATTGGAAAAGCAATAATGGTCCGTACGGACCTCTTTGCTCTAATAATTCTCGAATCCTCTTAAAGTCCACAATATTCCCTCAAATCAGGGAAAATGATTACCCTCATAGGCAGAGTTGAGGTCCCGGACCATGCTTAATTCCCTTTAGACGTCTTAACTTGGTCCGTACTTCGGACCTTATTCACCATGAGGAACATCATAATTGCAAATATTCCCCCATCATCACAGATTCCCTCAAATCGAGGAAAACCAAAAGTCTGGATTACCAGGGAGGTCCGTACGGACCTCTTTGCACCAAATCTGGCACTATAAATAGAGGGCTCCCCCTCCTCATTTTCACACACCTCCCACTTCTCTCTCTTCCTCCCTAGCCTTACGGCTTCCCCTCTAAGTCCTTCCGAGGCATTCCCGGCCCTTTCGGATCCTTCCGAGGCCTTCCGAGCCCCTCGTGGTGCCCGAAGCCTCCCCGAGCGCTCCCGCGACGCTCCGCGCCGCCTCGAGGCACTCTCGAGGTACCTCCGAGGCCCCTCGTGGTACTTCGAGGCCTTGCACAGTCTTTCCACGGTGTCCGGCTCTTTCCGAGTCAAACCGACGATCCCAAACCACGCCGAAACTCGCCCGAGTGACTCACGCCACCTCAACGCACGCCGAACCTCGCCCGAGTGATCCCGACGATCCCCACGCACGCCGAACCTCTCGGCCCCGAACGCAGACCTCGGCAGCCTCAACTCACGCCGAAACTCTGTCCGCAGACAACCGGCATCTCCCGAAGCAATCCCGATCCGTACCGGAACGCTACTCCGACCTCAAACACTATTCCCCTGCGGAAGACAGACACAAACCAACATTGGTAAGGCTTCCTTCCATCACTATTTCAATACATTTCCATACATAGCATACAATGTAGACATCCGATACAGCATGCATTTTTAAAAGCACACACACACACAACATTTAAAGGATATTAGGGGTATCCGAAAGACTCGTTTTACGAGGCGACTCGGGTGAGCTCTAATATTCTAATATTCTCTTCCCGAGGAGCCATCTGACCTCCGAACTCAAAATCTCATCACACAAAAACAGTTTAAAATTATCTTTAAACTGATGCCCTTTTTCAATGTTTTGGGCTTAATAAAAACGGCGTGGCGACTCTACAAATGCGAAAACAAAACGGCGAGACATAAACCGCCGCCAACGCGAAAGATGCCAGATGCCGGGGCGGGATCGCGCTGCCTCTCGGATCCGGGTAATTTCAGTTGGCGACTCCGCTGGGGACTTTTTGTTTTAAAAACTTTTAAACAAGAAAAAAAAGATTTTTAAAACAATGATGAGGGTCAAACTTTCATTTTACCCCTTCCTTTAACTGTTGTGTGTGTGTGCACGTGCTTCGTTTTTATTTTACAAAAAAATAAAAATAAAAAAAATGCATCAATATACATCTGTGCATACATTTAAAATTCTTCAAAAACTTCTGTTTTACTCAGAAAAAGAATTTTAGAGACCGCACACTACGCGCACCGTCGCCTCGGTTACACCGCACGCTACGCGCGCACCGCCGCCTCGGATACACCGCACACTACAACCCTCAACCCGGAGTGGTCTCAGTTGCAGTCCGTTCGGTCTTCCTAGGCCTCTCGGATGCGCACGGGATCATTCCAAACATCCCATCCTAGCCAAGCGTCAACCCCGCACGTTTGAGTCTTGAGTCACATTACTGTCCGGACTCGATTGGTTTTACCCGATCAGTGTCATACGGCTTTGGATACATATACCATGCCGGCCATTTTTATGAGTCAAGGCTCGGAACTCAAGATCCCTTGCGCAAGCAAAAGCGATGAAAGGTCATGCTAAAATCTTGACTCGATCTTGATTTCCGAAGCTACACCTGCAGACGATGTTCCGTCCTGGATATACATCCATGCTCACATGACACCATGTCATCAAGCCTTTGAGTAAATCGGCCATGACAATATGACCCACCAACGCCTAACGTCACGCATCCCTTGCGCAAGCAAGGTAAAGAGAGGTCATGCCGAACTCTTGACTCCGATCTTGACTTAGTGGCCGGCTCGGTTCACTATTCACATGGCTAACGCATCAAAACGAACATGACAGCTCGGTCCTTAGGTTCGATTTTCTTTTAGGCCGGTGGAAACCGCTTGCACTATAGGACCCTCGCCCGGGGCCGTCCCACCCCGGGATGTCGAAATACTGGTGCAAAACGAGGGGCTTATAGCCGCACGATGGTCTCCATCGACCCAGGATCTAGCATAGTTGCGAAAAAGAAGAGCAATCTTTTCCAACCTACCTAGGATTCTCAGAAAACATGTTTTAAGTAAATTAAAACAACAAAAAAATCATAAAAATAAAAGAAACGGAAACCGCATGCCACGTGAGCTTTCCCCCTTTTATCCCGCGAGGCCATTCCTCGTGTCTAAACCTTGCCCATCACCCTCCAAATAACCGAGAGTGGTTGAGAATACCCGGAAGCCGCCTTTTCTCATCGAGGTCACAAGGTCCGATAGCCCTTCCAGCTTCAATCGGTCTCGCACCGTCCCGCTACTCTCCCATGACGGATCAACGGATAACAAGTGAGGGAAACGGAACCCCGCCACTAAGGAACCTCCAGACAATGGAGGAGGTGCCGCGAGCCTTCGAAACCATCAAGAAGCGCCAAGAGGAACAACAAGCCTCGGATTGTAGACACCTTGCGTCTTCGAGGAACAGCTGCAGCTTCCCAACCCGACGGAACCTTTGTTCTCATAGAGGACGAAGACATACCGCTCCCGGTTTCTCAAAGCTATCAGCAGTCCCGCTCCGCCAAGCTACGAGATCCCAGCAACGCAAAGCGCCTCTCGCTCAAAGCTCCCCCTCGGGCGTCCGGGCCAAGCGGCTCCGACATGCCCGCCAAGGCAGTCGGGGCTTTCCGGCTCGTGACATCAAGCTCGCACTAACAAAGACACATACGTGCTCGCTTCCGTCGTATCCCAATGCATCTCGGTATCCCCCAGATTCAATCCTTTGCCTCTATACGAGCCTCGCAATCACAATCAAAAGTCCCCATGCTTACTGTGGACAGGCATCCCGAGCGGATATCCCGACATCTCAAGCTTGCCACCGCTAGTCCGCCAATTGGGGCTAACGAATCATTTCCCAGCCTCCCAAACACAACCCTTAGCGGACCCGGCAATCACGCCCTCAACTTCAACACCCTGCATGGGTTGGTATACACTCAACTACCTCCCCAAGACTCCCGAATGGCGATCCCATCGCCCAATCCACCCCCATCTTCGGTTTCCGTCCCCGAAAATGGTAACCCACCTCGCATACCGATCCTCACATGGCTTGGGCCGATCGAACAAATGAAAGACATGCAAGGCAAGCTAGCTAGTTCTCGGAAGGACTCCCTCCCGCCTACCGATCCGAACAAAGTGGTCCCTCTCCCTCCAAAGTTCAGATGCCGGAAATGGAAAAGTTTGACGGGACAATAATGCCCAAAACCCACATCGACACCTACGTCCCGGGTATGAGAGCCAAAGGGGCAACCCTCACCGTATGGCGCATCACTTTCGCATTCCCTCAAATCCACAAAGCACTAAGGTGGTTCCTCAATGTGAAGGCGTAAAACCGCTCCACATGGGATCAAATCGCTGAAATCTTCTGGAGAAGTATCGCGCCAACCTTGAATGGGAGACAAACCGCCATGACCTCGCAAGCCACCGAACAAAAGGATGACGAACCAAAGGGCGAGTTCTACAAAAGATGGAACCGGAAGCTAAGCGAGATAATGGATCCACTTTCCAAAGAAGAGCAGATGGACATCTTCCATTCCCGCCTCAAGCCATCTTTGAGGACCTTGATCAGCCACCATTTCTATCCGGATCTTCGTGCCATGGTCAACGCCGGACAAAGTTTGAAAAGACTCGAGTCTTCAAAAGGCAACAAAGAACCCCGCCTCATCTTACCGCTATCGAACAAACCCGGCAACTTCAACTCCCGCCCGACCAAAGGAAAGGAAGCAAATTTAACAAGACACTACATTCGTAACGGAGCTCAAGTAAACCGCGATCAAGCGCCCCAAAGAATAACAATCCCCCTCGCTTCCCACGCTCCAAAGATTTAGATAACTTGGAAATGCCCTTGGGTCAAGTATTTAAAGCTTTGGTGAAACGAAATCTTCTCAAACCACTCGAGAATTTCCAACCGAAGACTCCCAAACCCAACATGGATATGAGCAAGCACCGCGCCTTCCACAACTACCCCGGCCACACCACCGACAATTGCTTCGTGCTCAAGGTGTGGTCCAGGGGCTCATTGAGGAGGGAAAATTGGAACGCCCTCGTGGTCCCAATACCATCGGAAATCCATTCCCCCGAACGACAGTGGTAAACTCAATAGCCTTTGACGAAACTCCAAGCGAGAGCACTCCGCAATTTCCGAAATCGTCGCATGCCAGTCCCGCTACGACCGGGAGCGTGAAACCGTAGTCAAGAGATCTCGTGATCGGGAATTCCGACAAGAACGCCCAAGGGCAACCTGTCTCACTACGATCTTTGCCCCAGCCCAAGGCATACAAATGGATGGATCGAACGTTCACCGAAGAGACCGAGTCAAACGGTAGCACGGGAAGCGATTTAGCCTTCATGACGCATTTACGACTTGCCAATATGTGAGAATCGGCACAACGAAGCCCTCCTCATCCTCATAAAAATAGAGATGTTCTTCCTCCCGAACGCCTTGATTGATAACGGCTCCGCAGCCAACATCATCGCTTTGAGCACACCGAAACGACTCCGCATCGACCGTTCTCTCGATAAGGCCTTCACCTCGGTAATCCGAGCCTACGATTCCACCGCACGACCAATCGTAGGAGTCATCAACTGAGGATCCACTCCGACGTACAACCGGGAGCTCTCTCTGTAGAGTTCCAAGTCGTGGAAATCAAACCAACCTTCTCTCGCTTTGTTGGGACGACCTTGGATACATCGATGAAAGCAAGATCATCTACTCTTCACCAATGCGTGAAATTCATCAATGCCAATGGAGCGATCGAAGTGATCCGCGGAAGCGCAGTAATGGCAAGTGCTGGCCGCAAGCTATGACCCAAGAAGGTCCCGACATGACCGAATACTCTTCCCCGTATAATTCTCCTACCTTGTCCCGCTACGAAGTGATCCTTACATCCACGCTCTAAGCCGCGACGAGCCGGAAATTGAAGAACTCATGGGTCGTGATGACAACTCGATATATGCGATCGTGAAGAATGCTTGAGAGAGGATCAAGAGACGGATGCCCTAATGGAGATTGATCGAGGAGTAGACCCTTACTTCGCCGAAAACCCTCTCGCAACCGGCTCATCACCGATCCCCGATACAAGACAACCCTCTAGCCGACACTCTCTGATCTTACTGGGACAAACCATCACAGCCTAGTTCAATTCAACATTCCTGTCCGACTGGATGAACAGGGCGCAACCTCCTCCAAGGCTTAATCAGGGAAGGAGATATAGCATGCCCTCGAATCGACATTGTAAATGTCGTCCCAAGCAAAGATCCTGTATAAAGAGGCAGATTCTATGAAAGTGATCAACATCGCAAGAATCAACTCCGAATCGCCGAATGCTTCGCCCTCCTAGAAGTAGCCCTCGCCGACTTCTATCATCAAAAACCCCCAAGGATCGGTGGCAACACTAATGGAGGGACATCATCGTGGGAGCAACCAAAAACCTCCGCGATCCGGTTTGAAATCGAACCGCATGCAAGCTATTTTCCGGACTCATGCCAAGGGAAGATTGGCCACCCGAACCAAAGACCACTCCCTCTAGAGCTACGCCCATCCGAGAGTAATGAAGCTCGGTCCAATCCCTCGTCGCCTATAGTCTAGCTTCGAGTCTTGTTGTCTCGTGTAATTCACATCTTTTGAGTCTTTTGACGGCTTTACGCCCGACGATTGTGAATCTTTGATCAACAATGTACAGCCTTTCACGCTTTCAATAAAAGGTCCGACCTTCCTAAAAAAAAAAATCATTTCATTGCATCTTTTAACAAATGATGATATTAACTAATCAAAACAAGCTTAATAACAATTCATCTATACAAAAGGCAAACACATTAATTAAATAAATGCATCAAGCAAACATTTAAGCATGTTGTCAAACGAGAGAAAACCGGGCCCAAGTCGCCGAGAAGGTTTTAATCACAACGATTTGCAAGATTGCTAAAGAGCCAAAGAGACGCAAGTCCGACGCCATTTCCAAAGACAAACCAGATTTTCCAATACCTCAAGAACGGGAAATCACCTTCATGAACAAGGAAGGCCCACACACGTAAGGGGTCAAAACCAAGAGCATCATGGCCCTAAAACGCCTCGCCTCTCACTTCGTCATCCTCGGGACATGCTATACAAGAAACGCTACTACGGGCCACTCCTACGCCGCATCGCCCAAGAAGAAGCAAACAAGTTCATGAACGAAGTCCACAATGGGGCTTGCGGTCCCCACATGAACGCCGCAGCCCCCGATGCAAATCATTCTCAGGATGGGCTACTATCGGATCTCCACGGAGGCGCATTGCATCCACTTTGTCCGAAGCCGCGACAAGTGCCAACGGTTCTCCAACCTCAATCATCTACCTCCTCACGATCTCTACCGCATGACTACACCTTGGCCATTTGCCACTGGGGAATTGACGTCATCGGGAAAATTGCTCCGCCAGCAAAGAACGGGCCACGAGTTCATCTTAGTAGCCATCGACTACTTCACCAAATGGGTCGAAGCCAAGTCCTACAAGGTACTCACCTCCAAGAAGGTCGCGCATTTCCTCAAGGAAAACATCATCTCGCCGATACGGCATCCCAAATGAGGTCATATCGCATAATGGTTCACACTTCGAGGGGAATTACTGCATCACGCCGGGCTGAATTCAAGATCACACGCCACAAATCTTCTCCCTACCGGCCACAAACAAACGGCGCCGTGGAAGCAAAGAAACAAAACCCTCGAACGGATCATCCGAAAATGACCACCCGAGGACGAGATTGGCCCGAGAAGCCGCACCTTGCACTTTGGGGCTACCGCACATCGGGCCGTAATGCCCACGGAGAAACCCCATTTGCCCCGACATACGGGATGGAAGCAAATTCTTCCCATCGAGCCGAAATTCCTCACTCCGAGTGCCGCTGAAAATGACATCAACGGTTAAATGGCTCCGGCCGACACGACGAATTGGCTCGCTAGACGAGCGACGACTAAAGGCCATGGAACACGTCCGAGCCTATCAAAGCAGATGGCTAGAGCTTTCGACAAGAAAGTCAAATCCCGAGACATCGTGAAGGCGACCTTGTACTCAAAGAAAAGCCTCCCACTCGAACCAACCCACTCGGGAAAATGGGAACCCACATGGATCGGCCCTTTCGTGGTTCAAAAGATCTTCTCCGAGGTGCCATGAAGCCGATGCACCTAGACGGCAATCCCTTCATGAATCCAGTCAACGGAAGCAAACTTCGCAGATACTTCGCCTAAAGAAGAACAATTGTGCATCTCTTGGCACTCCATGTAGTGTCGAACTACGCAGACCTGAGCCCTCTAGTCCGGGGGAACGTAGGCAACCTTAATTGGTCCGGTCTAAAAACACACAAAAAGTCAAAAGTTTGAATGTCAATCAAGACCTCCATCAAGCTACGCACTTTTCAAGAACACGCCCCAACAAATACCTTGACCAAGTCAAACGACGGCGGCAACATCAAAGGACATCCGAGGGTCACTCAAAGATCAAACGACCGACTCATGTCCGCTTCCCAAGCCAGGGCTTGTCTTCGCCCTCACGCGCTTCAAAAAAAAAAAAAAGAGCTCGAGCAAGGGCTCACAAAAAACAAAAAGAGAGCTCGAGCAAGGGCTCACAAAAAAACAATAAATAAAAGAAGCTCAAGTAAGCCGCAAAAAGAGGTCAAGAGCCCGACGCCAACAAGAGGCAAGAAAGCTACGAAAAAGACCGTCAAAATGACTTGTCGTGGGAACATTCAACCTCTCGCCCAAGCACAAAGCCTAAGCAAAAGGGATTGCCGCCATGGCCTGCATCGCTTCAATCCCGCAAATGCAAATGTAAAAGTTCAAGGATGGACGCCAACAAAGGTGCACAAAAGAAACAAAGGCAAACAAGAGATCTTGCGTCTCGACAAAGCTTTAAAAGTAAATCACAAATCACTAACGGTTACAACATTTCTTGATGAGTTCAAGCACGGTCTACTCTCAAGTTCACAACATGCTAAAAGACAAACTTAATACATTTAACAAATAATGTGTTTGCAAATGCAATGAATGGATACCTAGGGAGGTCATTCCGCGCCATCTCGGCGCTTGTCCCCTCGCCATTCTTTCCTTTCTTCCTCGTCCCCGGCGAGTCTTCTTTCGGGCTCCACGTGAACCAATCCTCTGCGTCTCTCATTCCGAGATCGTGGGTCCTCCCCCGTAGAGTCAAACAATCCAAAGAGCTCTCGTGGCTTCATTCGCCCGTGCTTCGGCTCGGATCTCCTCCCCGCGAGCCCGCAAAAGAGGACCTCTCCTCGTCGGGCCGGTCAACTCTAGTCTCGTAGTCAAACAAAGTGTCTCCCGTCACATCCAAAGGGTCGACTGGGCTTCGGAACTCCTAAGGCAATAGCCGCTACGGCAACCGGTGTCCTGAGATCGCTTACACGCCTGCTCTCCAAGACCACTTGGGATCGCCTAACACGCCGCCTTCATACTGTGCCGTGCACCGAGTCGTCCAATACGACACGCTCCCCGACGTCTAAGGAGTACCACAGAGGGAAAGCGGAATACTTCCATACCCTCTGTAAAATACAAGGAAGGCACCCGAAGCCGCCATACAAAGAGGAACTACCTCCGCAGCAGCAAGGTCATCCTAGCCCAAGAAAGGCTCCTCGCTTCATCCCATCTAAACCGAGTGGAAACAAGCGACGGAATATAGAAGGAGGACCAAGACAAACCTGGAACTTCGACAATGTAGGACCCTTCCCGCAAGATCCTTCCTAGTCTCAATCCTCCAAAGGCGGAACCCACCGCGGATTTGATGCGTACCAAGCCGTGCCATCCATCTCTCCCAAAGCGGACCGATCCATATCCAACACAAGAGGTCGCCGAGCAAATGACCACAGATAAACGACGTCGGAGCCTCGGGCATGGCCTGAAGTCTCTCTCGCGGCCACAAGGTGACCAAAGCGGGGCTTCCCCTCTCATAAAACGATCCCCGGTCGCCGGACGATCGATACCATGAAAAGTCTCCCCAAAGATCAACGGGACAATATCCTCTCCAAATTCTCGGGTGCTCTACCACATCTAGCAAAGCGCCATCGCAAATGCCAAGGGAGCCGACCATGAAGAGCGTCGCCATCACGCACAAGGCAAATGCGTCCCAAGAGACATCACTCTCATCATCAACCATGAACCGATCCTAAGAAACTCGTAAATGTCAATATGACCCGAATCAAGGATCATACCCGCACTTCTTCCAACGAAGTACGAAGAAAGCCTCGCAAGCTTCACGCTCACCGCAAAGACCACCCATCAAAGGAAGCGAGATGGCCTCCACCTCCGGCCCCCATCAAAGCCCGAAAATCCTCAAAAGTGGGCACCATTTCATTTGTAGGAGAAACAATACACATGCCTCCTAACATCCTGTAACTTCGCATGCGGCAGCTCCGCAACAAATCCCAATCAGAACCAACTCCTTAAAAGACCAAATCGAGCAAAGACGAAACCCTTACCTCGAAAGCCCGTCTACGATGCCTCATACGGCGCCGCATCCACGTTTTCACCGCTCGAGGAAGTGTGCTTGCCTCTCTGCGAAAGCCCTCGGCAAAATTCTAGGGACGTACGAAGAATCCATGGCAAAAATGTAGGTTCCTAGAGAAAATGGGGAAGAAAGCTCGAAAATGGCCGCAAATGGGAAATGGGAAGAACCAGACACCGGAAAGCATTTATCTCCTTCCCAAAAGCAAGGTTGGGTCCGTACGGGACCTCTTTGCATGCTAAGTATGTCCGTACGGACCTCCTTGCAACCATGACCCATTTTCCCAAAGAAACAAGATAACAACCACTCGTCCTCGGCAGGACCTTGCTCCAAACCGCCCAAACACCGGCCAAAGCCATTCTTAAGCAAAACATACACTACCCACAAACGCACTCTCAGCTCACGTGGCATGCACAAAATAAAAATACTAGCAACAATTTCTAGGACAATTCCCGTGAATCCCAAAAATGACATTACATCTTAAAATAAAATGTCGTTTTTGCCGTGCAAATACGAGTGTTTTATTACGGGTACATCAAATGTCCGTTGCTAAAAAAAAAAAAGAGAGAAGATATGGAAAGCAAAGCAATGGACTACTAATCCGACTCCTCGCATCATCATCCTCGCCAAGGTCCTCCCGGAGAGTCGGGCATCCTGCGAACTCGCCCGTCACGTCCTCATCATCGAATACCTAACCCTCCGAGGCCGGTACTCAAAGTACTCGGAAGGATCAAATCCGGCGAAAGGATCAAAGAAAGAAGGCTCGAGGATCCTCACCCCGTGCGTCCGCGGAGGGAAGAATCGAATAAAAGGGCCGCTGCCTCGGAGCTCCCGAAGACGCCCGGCATCCATGCTATGCCGCCCCTCGAAGGTCCATCCCGCGTGGCTCGCCTCGGCTCTCGGTGGAGGAACGCTCTACATGTACCTCAAGGCATACTGTACGCCCGGCACGTCGTCGGGAAGACCGGCAAGACGGCTTCGACGCCATCTTCTTCGCAAACGACCTCATCGCCACGTAATCGGCGAGTCAAGCATATCATAGGCTCTCCCGGGACTCGCACCAACAAGGTACCCAAGGAAACGCTCAAAGCAATACGGTTATACTCAACAACAAAAAGAGAAAAAAATACGTAAAAGATGCCAAGATGGAAAAGAGTCATACACTCACCGATCTATCGGGATCCACTCGTATGCAGCAGAGCCTCGCCGTAAACGGGTATGCACACCCTCCGCCTCGACCCGTCCCCACTGACATACGTGAAATCCGCCCCGCATCTAACCCTCTCCGGGGAGCCCCTCGCGGCGCCCTCTCTCTCCCTCGCCCACTCCAACGGCACCATTGACCACCGACCGTCAATGTAAGACCCAGGTCCTCGCCCACTCCAACGGCAATTCAACCACTTAGGCGGTCAGCCGGTGTAAGCCCGAACCTCGCCCACTCCAACGGCAATTCAACCACCGGCAGTCAGTGTAAGCCCGAACCTCGCCCACTTCAACGGCAATTCAAGCACCGGCCGTCAATGTAAGACCGGTCCTCGCCCACTCCAACGGCAACGCAAACACCGGCAGTCAGTGTAAGACCGAACCTCGCCCACTTCAACGGCAATTCAAGCACCGGCCGTCAGAATGAGGACTTGGCTCGCCCACTCCAACGGCAACGCAAACACCGGCAGTCAGTGTAAGACCGATCTTCGCCCACTTCAACGGCAATTCAACCCCCGGCCGTCAATGTAAGACCGGTCCTCGCCCACTCAACGGCAATTCAAGAAGGAGCCAAAACCTCCCAGCACGAATATCAAGGCACGAGACGCCTCCAAAACGCTCAACGGCAACTCAAGCACCGGCCATCAAAGTAAGCCCGAGCTCCTCCCCAACAAGTCAAAGGGAAGTCATACAAGACTACTTATCCCCAGCATCGGCCGTCAATGTAAGCCTGAACTTTGCCCACTCAACAGCAAAACAAGCGCAAGAAGGAGCCAACACCTCCGAATACAAATCCCAAGGCACGAAACGCCTCCAAAATGCCAAATGGTGAAGCAATCACCGGCCATCAAAGTAAGCCCGAGCTCCTTCCCCAGCAAGTCAAAAAGGGAATCCTTGCAAGCCCCTACAAGGCCACAATAAATCCCCAACGGATGAACACCGGCAGCCATTGTAAGTCCAACCTTCTCCCCAACTGACAAAGCACGAGACATCTAAACCTCTCGAAGCTCAAGGCAGCCATGCCTCCACCACCGCCGCCAGAAGACGATTCAAAGTCCTCCCGCGTGGCACCAACCGCCGCGTAAGACGATATCTAAAGTCCTCCCGCGTGGCACCAACCGCCGCGAAGACGATTCAAAGTCCTCCCGCGTGGCACCAACCGCCGCCGTAAGACGATTCAAAGTCCTCCCGCGTGGCACCAACCGCCGCCGTAAGACGATTCAAAGGCCTCCGCGTGGCACCGACCGCCGCCAGAAGACGATTCAAAGTCTTCCCGCGTGGCACCGAAACCGCCGCCAGAAGACGATTCAAAGTCCTCACGCGTGGCGCAACCACATTCAGAAGACGATTCAAGTCCTCACGCTATCCCCAGCCCGGAAGGCTTTAAACCACTCGGTCCGGAAGACCGTATAAACCTCCCAAATCACTATCTCCGGCCCGGAAGGCCTTAAACCACCCGATTAGGAAAATCGTAAAATTTCCATCCCAGGACACCACCACGTCCTCACAATTTGACCTCGGCGGTCACCACATCTTAGGACACCACCACGTCCTCACAATTTGACCTCGGCGGTCACCACATCTTAGGACACCACCACGTCCTCACAATTTGACCTCGGCGGTCACCACATCTTAGGACACCACCACGTCCTCACAACTGACCTCGGCGGTCACACAACACTTCAGGGCACCACCACGCCCGCACTCACAATTTCACCACTCTAAACTACGACCAGGCTTGATTCTCGCTAGGGATACGTAGGAATCCTATCACAGGGTCCAGCCATCGACCTATGCGGTCACCCAGGACACCACCACGTCCTCACAGTTGACCTCGGCGGTCACACGATACTTCAGGGCACCACCACGCCCGCATACACTCACGATTACACAATCTCTGAACTACGACCAGGCTTGATTCCTGCCAGGGATACGTAGGAATCCTATCACAGGGTCCAAATTTACCGACCTATACTCTGGCCACCCAGGACACCACCACGTCCTCACACTGACCTCCCCGGTCACTTTATCTCCCATGCACGCGATCCAGATTAGGACCCTTATCTTATCAGCGACCCCACTTTTTCCATAAGTGACGTCGTCGAGGGGCTTCTGTAAGTACCCCAATCTGGATCACCCCCTTTTAAACACACGGGAAACACCGCGAGACTCATCAACGCAGTCTCGATGACCCCCGGCACTCAAAACCCTCTCAAAACCCCCACCAAACCAAGGGAGGAGCCTTTCGGGATAAAAGGGACAAAAGGACCTTTTGGGAATTTTCAGAAATTGGAAAAGCAATAATGGTCCGTAGACTTTTAATTCTCTTTGCTCTAATAATTACCGAATCCTCTTAAAGTCCACAATATTCCCTCAAATTCCGGGAAAATGATTACCCCCTGCAGAGTTGGTCCGTACGGACCTCTTTGCATGTCAACTTGGTCCGTACGGACCTTATTGCCTGATGAACATCATAATTGCAAATATTCCCCATCATCACGTATTCCTCAAATCGAGGAAAACCAAAAGTCTCGGATTACTGGGAGGTCCGTACGGACCTCTTTGCACCAAATCTCGGCACTATAAATAGAGGGCTCCCCTCCTCATTTTCACACACCTCCCACTTCTCTCTTCCTCCCTAGGCCTTACGGCTTCCCCTCTAAGTCCTTCCGAGGCATTCCCGCCCCTTTCGGATCCTTCCGAGGCCTTCCGAGCCCCCTCGTGGTGCTCCGAAGCCTCCCGAGCGCTCCCGCGACGCTCCGCGCGCCTCGAGGCACTCTCGAGGTACTCTGAGGCCCCTCGTGGTACTCCGAGGCCTTGCCTGGTCTTTCCACGGTGTCCCGGCTCTTTCCGAGTCAAACCGACGATCCCAAACCACGCCAAAACTCTGCCCGAGTGACTCCTGCCACCTCAACGCACGCCGAACCTCTGCCCGAGTGATCCCGACGATCCCCACGCACGCCGAACCTCTGCCCGAACGCAGCCTGCAACCTCAACTCACGCCGAAACTCTGTCCGCAGACAACCGGCATCTCCCGAAGCAATCCCGATCCGTAACGGAACGCTACTCCGACCTCAAACACTATTCCCCTGCGGAAGACAGACACAAACCAACATTGGTAAGGCTTCCTTCCATCACTATTTCAATACATTTCCATACATAGCATACAATGTAGACATCCGATACAGCATGCATTTTTAAAAGCACACACACACACAACATTTAAAGGATATTAGGGGTATCCGAAAGACTCGTTTTACGAGGCGACTCGGGTGAGCTCTAATATTCTAATATTCTCTTCCCGAGGAGTCATCTGACCTCCGAACTCAAAATCTCATCACACAAAAACAGTTTAAAATTATCTTTAAACTGATGCCCTTTTTCAATGTTTTGGGCTTAATAAAAACGGCGTGGCGACTCTACAAATGCGAAAACAAAACGGCGAGACATAAACCGCCGCCAACGCGAAAGATGCCAGATGCCGGGGCGCGATCGCGCTGCCTCTCGGTCCGGGTAATTTCAGAAACGTTAAAAATTTTGGTTTTCTGATTGTTTATGAGAAACAAGTCAGTTTACGCAAAATTTGAAGGAATTTGATTGTTTGTGAGAAACAGGTCAGTATACAAAGTATTGATTATGTTTCAATCAAACTGGTATTATAATTGTACATGTCTAGGAGAGTTCTGTCGAAGGAAAGATTTGGTACTTAAGCAGTCATTTTGGCTCACCTATTTTCCTGGGAACTTACCTGGTGTACATTATGATTATCTTTGTTGATATGCTTATAATCTGCTTTAAAGAACCTTCATTTAACTTTTAAGTTCTTTATGACAATCCATGATTAAAACACTTGAGACCACTCGGATAGTTTTGGATGGGCTTGCCATAGCAAGGTACTTTGATTCTATTCGTTTGCGAGCAAGATGAGGAAATGGTGGTTCCTATACGTTTAAAGTGGATGAACTTAATTGGGTTATCAAAATGGTTTTGGACCCAAGGCATAAGATGAGATTAAAATATGCTTAGACATATGATGTCTTAAATAAATCTCATAAAAGATCTAAGAGTCATATACGATATGATTGATGTTTTCTACCTAATTAATTTTAATCTTGAGCGGTGCGCCATAGCGTACTTGAGATTAAATTAAAGTTGGATCTTAGCCCATTAAATGTATATTATGCTTATTTGCATTGGAAGGTGTATAATTTAGTGGAAGTATTTGTGAAATACATGATTTGCTCTTAGATGATAAATGTGTTGATATTGATATGTGTTCATATAGTTTGCATATTTTGTTGTAGAAGTAGCATTACACAATAAATTGCGATTCGTCCTTATGAAGGACAAAGTTCGAAAGGAACGGTACAGATAATTCTGATTGGATCAGAAGCCTAAAGAATGGTTCTTAGGCAAATGTGTACGTTCTTGATGAATCCATTCCTGCTGAACCTACTGCAAATGTTGCAAAGGGCAAATAAGGAGCAACATTAGAAACATGTTGATGATTCTAATAATATTGCTTGCCTTATAATTGCCACCATGTTTAAAGGCTCTTATGAAGAACCTTGAACATATGGAAGTTACTTTTGTTCTAGCACAATGCACAAAGGAAATGTTCCAAGTGCAAGCTAGGCAAGAGAGGTTTGATTGTGTTAATGGTTAACACAAGAAAGGGGTTTAAAAGGAAACACAAAGTAGGTAAAGAAAAGGTTGCTAAACCTAGGGCAAAAGTTGCCAAAGCCGAAAAGGCTAAACCCAAAGTGTCTCAAAAGGATGCATTTTGCTACCATTGTAATGAGATTGTCATGGAAAGCAAAGTTGCAAGGCTTATTAGGAAGGCCTAAAAGGTGAAAAAGGACAATATGATTGCTACTACTTCAAGTATCTATATGATAGATATTTTCCTTTCGACTTCTTGTTCTTGGGTATATGATACCGAACATGGATCCCACATTTGTTTAAATGTGCAAGGAATAAAGAATAGAAAGCTACTCAAAGACGGTAAATTAAACCTATGCGTGGGAATGAAGCAAGAGTTGCTGCATTAGCCATAGGAACTTATGAAGTCAATTTACCTAGTGAACTAGTACTTGTTTCGAATAAATGTTACTAAGTTTCGGATTTGGGTAGGAGTATTATTTAAGTTTCTTATATGGATGATGAAGGATATAATTTTCTTATTGAGAATAAGAAGTTTTATATTTATTTAATGTCATTGAATGGTCTTCATATCCTTGACGATGAGAAACAAAATTATTAGTCAAATATATGTTTAGATTTAGAATTGCTTAATCCCAATCACAACAAGCATTAATGTGGACCCCTAATTTAATTAGATCAAATAGAATTTTTCTATGTATGTTAGGTTCCCTTAGTGCTGTGCCAGTGTTTTTTATTATGTAATTTTCTCAAGCTTTGAAGACTTGAAGACCTGAGAATTTCCACCAAGCATGTGAGTTACCTGTTGAAGATGTCTTACCGATTGACCTCTCTAACCGATATTCATGCCTTATCGGCCACCTTACCTAGCCGATATCTCCCTTGCCGGTTAAGGCTTGCTCATCAAGCTTCCCTTGGTTAGCCGATGCATTAATTGCTTCCAACTACCCAGCCATCAACTTTAGCCAAAGTTGGTAAAGCAAGCATGCTGACAAGACATCTCTGCAACAAATCAGTACCTTCTTGAAGAATTTCAAGTATCCAGTACTCACAGCGCCCCAACTAATCTATGGAAATCCTCTCTATCTAATCTCAGGCATTTAATGCAAGGATCTTCTCATTTAATGCCTGCCAGTCCAAGTCATCATTTCAACTTCTTCAAAGACAACGGCTCCTTTTCAAAGTTCACTATAAATAGTTTCCTCGGAGCATTGAAGAAGGTTGGTGCATTTATGATCCTTGAGAGTGAGCTGCTCTGAACTACCAACCTGCAAATCTCCTAGTTCAAAGCATTCAAAGCAAGTCCCCTCTTTCACTAGACATCTCTGTAGGACTTAAACACTGAGCACATCAATCAATACTGTAGTGTTCCCTTATTAGATTACTCATGGAACACATTGATTGATTCACACACAACACCCTAGAGAAATCAGCTCAACTTGTGAGCACATCTCTAGAAAACACCTGGTCTTTATTGTAGCACGATCCGTTAGTGGTCACCTTTAGTTTGGCAGCCTTCAATCATTGGCTTGCAACTTGTAATAGGTAGAATCCATTAATATAGTAGTGCACTTTCACAAATCCAAGTTCTGACCAAACTTGGTAGAGGACGTAGCAGTTATTTAACACTGTGAACCTCTTCAAACAATGTGTCATTTCTTTGTGAGTTTGTTTATTTCTAGTTATGCAGTTGTAACTGGTTGATAATCTCTCAACTGGTCACAACCTATTGAATCAAGTTACTGCTTAACTTGTTTGTCTTACTTGGAGATAAAATTTGTCCTTGTTATTGTTGCATGAGTTTTTGACTTACTGGCTTTTCAACTTTACCTTGCCGGTTTTATACCCTCCTAACCTAAATATCCGCTGTGCAAAATCACTTTACCGGTTAGCCATTGTATTGCCTTCAACCATTTTCAAAGACTAAAAGTTTTCATCATAAAGTTTTAAACATGCTATTCACCCCCCCCTCTAGCCTGATTCCTACCATTTGGGACCTAACAATTTGTATCAAAGCTAGCAATTTTCGAAAATCATTTTTCCAAGCCTAATCGCTTGAATTGCCAATTCCAAAATGGCAGGAAAAATCATGCAAACATACAACTTGGCAACTGTTCCCATGTTGAACGAAAACGAATTTCCAGTATAGAAAAACAGAATCATGCGGTACTTGGACTCAATAGATGATAGGTTAACCATTGTAGTCAGAGATGGTCCAATGACACCCTTAAAAATCAATCTTGCAACTAGAGCACCCAAAACTCCTCTTATGGATCATGCAGATAGAGCGTCTGAACAAGATTTTGAGGTTTATGAAACTTATGTGCCAAAACCACGTGAAGAGTGGACTGAGGATGACAAACTTTGTGATTCCTTGGACAGAAAAGCTTTGCACATCATAACCTCCGGACTTGATGACAGACTATACAAACAAGTACAATGCTATGAGACTGCTCAACAAGTGTGGCAGAGTCTACTCAGATATTTTGAAGGAGATCAAGTGGCCAAGGACAACAGACTCTACAAAAGTATTGCTGAGTTTGAGTCCTTCAAGAAGAATCCAAATGAGACGTTAAAGGAAACGTACGACCGTTTCTGCGAGGTGAGTAATTCTTGTGCATCTTTAGGTAGAGTTTACACTATGAAAGACCTAAACATGAGATTCCTCAATTCTCTTGGAGACTTGTGGCATGTAAAGGTTGCTATTTTGAAAGAATGTCGTGATTTGAACGTTACTCATATCCAGAACATTGTGTCTACTTTGTTTTTATATGAGGAAGAGCTCAACCGGCTGAGTGGAGTTCAAAAACAATTTAAAAATCTATCTCTGCCAGCTCAGACTGAGATCTTCCCTGGTTCTTCTATGCTTACCAGCCAAACTACTACTAAAGACTCTCCCTCAATCTCTCAGCCTCAACCAACTCAAACCAATACACCATCTAGTGTGATTTTTGAGGAAGAAGATGAATTTGCTGCCTTCGCTAGAAACTATAGAAAGTTCAAAGATTTTAAGAGATCCCAACAAACTCACAGCAAATCCTTCCAACCCAAATCCTCATCATTCCAAAGATCTGGAAACTTTCAAAAGAAAGGCCAAACCTCAACCTCATCCGACGGAAAGAATGCCCAAGGTGAGCTTGTGTGTTACAATTGTAGAAAACCCAGCCATTTTGCCTCCAAATGCCCTCTACAGAAGTACGAATTTTTGAGGAAGAAACCATATAAGAAAAACCCTAGATCTAAACCTAAGAGCTTAGTTGCCGAGGATGGAACTGAAAAAGCTATGCCAGTTTGGTTCGAGACTGACTCTGAGAATGAGGATGCTGACATAGACGAAGAAGCTGATGTCAGTTTTGTTGCTATTGATGGAATCAATGATAAACCCATCTCCTTGCAGTCACCTATCTACAGACACCCCAACTCAAATGAACACTCATCTTATAATGACCAGACCCTACCTAGGAGATCTCCCTTGACCTACTTTGACGAACCTATTCCTATTTCCAAATCAGATGAAGGTAACCCTTATAATTTCAAAATTCAGAACATAGGTGGATCTCTTTACGGTCAGTGTAAAACCATGCCCACTCTCAGACCGCTGATGCAACCAACTCAACAGACCTATCAAGCTCAAGCCTTACCGATCACCTCTCATCAACCGACGCTTGATACCCGACCAATTCACTTCTTAAAGCCCCTAACCGAGCCGAGCCCTCAACCGATATCATCACTACCAAATTTTGATCCCAATTTTGAACCATCACCCTCTCCCTCTCAGCCTACCGTTGACCCTATGCCAAATATGTCAAAGTCTGAAATGGCAGAGGTGATGAATGAGCTCTTCTCGCATTTTGAAAAATTAAATGAAGCTCATAAAATTATGGTCGCTAATTTTAAAAAGATTTCAATGAAAATGATTCTTTGAAAGCCGAAATAAAAATTTTGAAAGAAAGTAAGCTAGAGTCGGAGATCGATTGAAGAAAGATAATCAAGAACTCACTGAGAGACTGAATATATCTGTTTGTCAAATTGCTGATCTTGTGTCAAGAAATAATTCTCTTTCAAAAACCATTGACACATTTTCAAAATCCCGAGCTGCTATGTAGACTATTATACAAGATCAGATATCTCCTAACCGAGATGTAACAACTGGAATAAGCTTTACCTCCAGCAGTAAGGAAAAAGACAGCAATGACAAACCAGTTACTAAGTCTGTTACTGAGAACTTGATGGGTAAATTCGATGATGCTCAATCCAAATTGATTAAGAAAGAGTTAACTAGACCTTTCAGTGTTGTTCCACATACATATCCCAAAATTCAGGAACAGATGAAGGCCAAAATTGACAAGAACAAATCCCAATGGACCGAGGTAGCTGATCCTGAGTTAGGACAATATATCCCACTTAGTGATGGAGACAGCAAAGGTGGAATTAAAATTATTGATCAGGTTGCAGGTCAGGAAACCGCTACCGATAAGGCAGTCCCAACCGGTAAAGGAGTAACCGGTAAGACAAATGTCACCGGTCATCCAATCGGTAAGGACTCCCCAACCGGTAAAGGCTTTCCTAAATCTAAGCAACCAGCTAACAGAGGTAATTCCATCACCTTCGTCCCCAAAGGATCTGTTTCTGCTCAATCAGTGAACTCTTCTGAAGCTTTGGCTAAATTGAACATCAGCTCATCTAAACCCTCACAGCCATCTTCAAATAAATGTACAAATTGTGGTTTTATTGGTCACAAGGCTTATGAATGCCTCTTGAAGCACCTATCTGGACCCACTGAGTCTAAAAGCTCAGGTGGTGGTCAGGTATGGCTGCCAAAGAGGAACTAACTCTTTGGACCCAAAAGAATAAGGGGGACCATAAGCTTACTGTTTTATTTCTGGAATGCTTAATGGCCTCAACCGATGCCGGTAAGGATGTTTGGATTATGGACAGTGGATGCTCTAGGCATATGACTGGACATGCTGATCTCCTCACCGATCGGAAGAAGCATTCGGTCCTCCGGTTGTCTTTGGTGACAACGCAAAGGGTAAAATTATTGGTCGTGGATCCATCAAAAGAGGTACGGTTATTGTACGTAATGTATCTTTGGTGGATGGTCCGAAACATAACCTTATCTCTATATCACAATGTGATAAAGGTATGCATTGTGTTTTCAATTCTTCCAATTGCTATGTGAAAAACATTACTACAGGTGAAACACTTCTCACTGGATACAGAAAAGGTAACGTATATGCTATAGATTTAAACAATGTTTCGAATGTTACTAATGTTTGTTTTGTAGCTAAGAACATCAGTGAGAACTCCTGGCTATGGCATAAGAGACTCAGTCACTTGAATTTCAAATACCTATCCAAGCTGGCTAATCAAAATCTAGTTGCCGGCCTACCTCAAGTGTCTGCTAACCATGAAAGGAAATGCAGAGCCTGCCAATTAGGAAAACAACATAAAGAATCATTCCACAGCAAGCCCTGCATGTCCACCTCTAGATGCCTCCAGCTGCTACATATGGATCTGTTTGGCCCCACAACTACTGCCAGTTTAGGGGGTAGCAGATATGCTTTGGTTGTTGTAGACGACTTCTCGAGATATACATGGGTAGAGACTTTTGCTTCAAAGGATGATACATATGAAGTTGCAACCAGATTATTTCGTCTACTTCAAACCCAAAAGGAGTGTGACATCATCAGTATGAGATCAGATAATGGACATAGTTCAAAAATAATGGAATCGCTCAGTACTGTGATGATCATGGAATAGATCATAATTTCTCAGCTGCTGGAACGCCGCAACAAAATGGTGTAGTTGAGAGAAAGAACAGAACATTGATCGAAGCTGGAAAAACCATGATATCCGAAGCTAGGCTTCCCAAGTATTTTTGGGCCGAAGCTATCCATACAGTCTGCTTCACCCAGAATAGATCTTTGGTCAACAAGTTTCACAACAAGACCCCTTATGAGCTATGACGTGGCAGAATTTCCAACATTGGTTTCTTCAAGATCTTCGGCTGCAAATGCTATGTACTTTACAACGGTAAAGAGCGCCGAGGTAAATTTGATGAAAAAGCTGATGAAGGTATCTTTGTGGGATATGCTAAGCACAGTAAGGCATTTAGAGTTTTTAATAAACGGTTGTTGAAAATTGTTGAATCTGTTCATGTTATGTTTGATGAATTTGATTTGCTAGAGTCTGATAAGTCTCCAAATAGTACTGATAACTCTGGTGTGTTTGAGACAGGTGAATCAAGTAATCAAAACTCAAGTCAATCCACCAGTATCAATGCAAATCAACCACCAGCTCAACCCTCAGCCTCTAGTGGTGTAACCTTTAGAGACCTAGTTGATGACTCCTTCTTTCCTCAATCGGTTAGGCAATCCAATGTACAAACCCAGCTAACCGATCCTCTTCCAACTAGTCCTCATGTTTACATTCCTAATTCACCACCTGAAGTTGAACCAATTTCACCCATCAACTTACCGTTTACCTCTCCACTTATCGATCACCACCATCAGTCAGCATCACCCTCTCCTAACCGATCTCCCTTACCGGTTACACCTCCCTTAGCCGATTCTACTCCTCCATTAGAAAACCTAAGGCAAGAATCGGTCAGGCAAGATCTACCTAGGGAAGTGAGAACAGTTAGAGATCATCCCTTGGAAAATGTAATTGGTGATGTCTTTGGACCTAGAATGACTAGAGGCCAATTAAGAAGCATGGAGGAACAACATGGATTATTTTCCTCTGCTATGGTCTCCAACATTGAACCAAAGAAGACTGAAGAAGCACTTGATGACCCCAGCTGGGTAGAAGCTATACAAGAAGAGCTTAACCAGTTTGATAGATGTAAAGTTTGGGAATTAGTGCCTAGACCCAGTGATCAAACAGTGATTGGAACTAAATGGGTTTATAGAAATAAGTTGGATGAGTCTGGAAAAATAACTAGAAACAAGGCTAGACTAGTGGCTAAAGGGTATAGACAGGAAGAAGACATAGACTATGATGAGACCTTTGCACCCGTAGCTAGATTAGAAGCCATTAGGTTATTCCTTGCCTATGCAGCCTACAAAGAGTTTAAGCTATACCAAATGGACGTGAAAAGTGCCTTTCTTAATGGGAATCTTCAAGAGCTTGTATATGTAGAACAACCCCCAGGATTTGAAGATTCCAAGAAGCCTAATCATGTCTACAAATTGAATAAAGCTTTGTATGGCCTCAAGCAAGCACCTCGAGCATGGTATGAAACTCTCTCCAAATTCCTACTTAGTGAGAAGTTTGAACGAGGTAAAATCGATACCACTTTATTTATTGCAAAGCATAATGGTCATTCATTGTTAGTTCAAATATATGTTGATGACATAATTTTTTGATCTACTAACGAAAAATTATGCAAGAGATTTGAGAAGCTTATGAAGAGCAAATTTGAGATGAGCATGATGGGTGAGCTAACATTTTTTCTTGAACTTCAAGTCAAGCAAACCCAAGAAGGTATCTTTATCAATCAAGCCAAATACACCAAAGATTTAATCAAGAAATTTGGTCTTGACTCTGCTCATCCTCAAAGCACTCCAATGGCCACCAATGTACACCTAGATAAAGATGAATTCGGTAAGAAAGTAGATATGACACTCTATCGAGGTATGATAGGATCTCTACTTTACTTAACTGCAAGTAGGCCAGATATCATGTTTGCCGTATGTGTATGTGCTAGATTTCAAGCTGACCCTAGAGAATCTCATTTTAAGCTGTTAAAAGAATTATTAGATATCTTGTGGGAACTGCTAACTTAGGTTTGTGGTATCCAAAAGATTCATCATTTACACTAATTGGCTATTCAGAAGCTGATTTTGCAGCTTGTAGGGTCACCAGGAAGAGTACTAGTGAAACTTGTCAATTTCTAGGTAATCGATTGGTTTCTTGGTCGTGCAAAAAGCAAGCATCAATTTCCACTTCTACTAATGAAGCTGAGTACATAGCTGCTGGAAGTTGCTGTTCACAAATCCTATGGATGAAGCAACAACTAGTGGACTATGAAATTCCTCAAGAAGTATGCCCTATCTATTGTGATAACACCTCAACCATCTCAGTCTCCAACAATCCTATGATGCACTCAAAGACTAAGCACATAGACATCAAATACCATTTCCTCAAGGATCATGTTGAAAAGGGTAACATCATTCTTTTAAAAGTCCATACTGATTATCAATTAGCAGATATCTTGACAAAACCCTTGGATATTAAAAGATTCGAATTCCTTAGAGGAGAACTAGGCATGATTGATATTCGTTAATATTTTGTGCTAACTTTGCTATATGTGTAAGCTATCAACTAGATCAAGGTGGTTTCTCTTGCTTACCGTTGCTTTCAAGTGCTCATTTATCGGTGCTCCTAACCGGTAAGGCAAGACACCCCTAACCGATCCTCTAACCGATACACTTGATCGGTAAGTGGTGTCTCTAACCGATGGCCCCTAACCGGTGTAATTTCTCTCTTACCGGTCAATACTCCTGACCGGTCAGTCACCTTAACGTTCTCTTACTTACCGACGAACTACGGTCGGATTGAATTTCACAATCCATTTTAACCGGCTCATTTATCATCATTACCTTGCTGTCACATCAGTCACCCTTCAGCCGCTGCAGTCTGTATCTTACCTTACCTGTCCTTTACCTGTTCCCTATGCGTCTATTACAATATATAGATCAATTTTAAATAATTGATCAAAAAGGTAATCTATGTATCATTTCTATTTATCGAAAAGGTTATCTTTTTGTTCTTTATTACATTTTGATATAACTGCTGCACACACGTTTCTATATTCATGTCACATCTTTAATTTCGTGAATTAAAACTGTCAATTTATGTGCATGTCAGTTAAAAACGTTTGAGCTACTTTTGTTTAACCAACACATCCCTTCATCTTCCCGCTCATTCGTTCCCTATAAAAGGATTTCAAAATCATTTTTCAAAAACTTCTGGATTTTCTCTCTCTCTCTCTTGAACAATAGCAACCGGCAACATATTCTCAAACTTCATCTTCTCCATCTGTGTTCCTTCTCAAATCTTAATATCTCTGGTATTTTTCCTTAACTCAAACTCTTCTAATAAAATCTTGAAAATACCAAGCTTTCTTAAAACTCTAAAATCATCAAACAACATCCAAATATATATTATGCAAAGATCTCTTTGATTCTAACTTTTATTGTTTGTTGTTTATTTGATTCATAGATGGCTCCCGCTATTAAGAAAGACATTTATGGAGGTTACATTCTCTCCAGTTTCTTCGACTCCGATGAAGGCCGTGCTCTTGAAGCTCTATTTGTTGCCACCGGAGTTATTCCGTTCGTGATGCCTGAAGGAAATGAAGATATTTATTATGAGATGGTGAATGAATTGTTCGAGAATGGTGTTTTGGATGAGAATGAGAACATTATTTCTACTGCTGCTGGTGTCCCCATCACTTTTAGCCTAGCCACCATTGCTGCTGCTTTCCCAGATCTCTCTTCCACCGGTTCATCTTCAATCTCTATGAATGATATGATTGCTTCTTGGGCAAAGGTTCGTGTAACTGATCCTTTTGTAACCGGTGAGGCGAACAAGAAATCTGAGTTTGATGCGGTATACTATGCTCTTGCCGAAGTCGCTGACCGGTGCTTCATTTGCCGGTCAGGCTCCCATCACTGTATCACCATGATACAATGGGAAGCCATAGCTGCAATTATTATTGGTGGAGAATTCAATTGGTGTTCTTTTCTGTACCGGATAGTCCTTATTGCATTCAAGAAGTTTCAAAAGGAGAGAACTTCTTCCAAGCCCAACAAAGCCAAACCATGTCACTTCTTGATGATTAGCCGTGCCCTCAGATCTATTCCAGCTATTCTTCAAGCCTCTGAAAATCAGCCAAAGTATCCACAATCTTTCTGCAAAGCCTTTGATAAGTTTGACATGGTTAGAATGATCAAGGAATCCACCGGTAAGCCAACCGGTAAGTCATCTGAGCCCTCCACCGGTAAACCAACCGGTAAGTCTGCTGAACCATCAACCAGTAAGCCAGTCGGCAAACCAACCGGCAAGCCAGCTCAGAAGAAGAAGAAGAAACCCTCTAGCCGGCCAAAGGCAATTCAACATACTGGTGCTCCTCCTGCTCCAAAACCCACCTTACCGGTCAAGAGAAAGTTACTTGATGAATCTGATGATGATGATAATCAACCCATTGCTACTATCCTCTCCCCTAACTGACAAAAAGCTACAGCCAGAAAGTCTGCTCCTCCTCCTTCCAAAAGATCCAAGCCAATCCAAAATTCTTCCCAACAAATAGCCAGAGAAAATGCTGAAAGAAAGAGAAGATTTGAGACTGACTTGGGCACATTCATTCCTTTCATTCCCAAAAGACTCTTTGACCACAACTTTCTAACTGATAAAACTCCTTTCACCGGTCAGTCTTCAACTAGACCAGTTAGCCGTTGCCATCCCATCAGAAACCTCACTTTCCATATCTACCATTACAACCCTTGGCTAGTCAATCCCTCTTTTGTTCCCTCTCCAACTTGGGTGTATCCAATTGATCACTTACCTCCCTTCCTTCGAAGACTGTTACAATTTCATGAGACCCATAAAGATTCAGTTCCAGTTGGTGATATATCTGACTATGTTGATTTTGATAACATCCATGAGGAAAATGGTCTATATTACACCAAGCCTTGCCTATTGAGTGAATATGATATCTCTTTATCTAGAGATAGTCTCCTCAAGATATACAACAGGTATTTTGAGTTGTTGCCTCCAATGTGGAATGCCATTTACTTGGCCCAGGATAGACTCAGGCAAGATATGATGGTACAGGCTGTCTGGATTGATTTTGCTATGCTATACAATGCTCAAGAAACCCTTAAGGAATCTGATCCTTATCAGCTAGGGAGATTTGTGTTGCCTGAAGATGATCTTCCTTCTTTTGATCCTGAAGTTGTCAACTTGGGTCCTCGTAGATTCCAATTCATCAAGAATGTGATGGATGTGGTGCAATTTGGTGGATTTGAATAGAGATTTTCAGAGTATGGGTGATATCTCTTTATCTGACTTCTTCACTTCAATTCAGTCCAGCAAGAATAAATGGGCTACTATTCCTGATGAAGAGATTGAAGAAATGTTCAAGGATGTTAGTGGATCAGATGATTAAGCAAAGGTTGATAAAGAAGACCAGTCAGCCTCTAGTTCCAGCTCCTCTAGTGACTCTAGTAAGTCAGATGCTGATGATGACCAATCTGGTGCTGTGATTGATCGGTCAGAGAAGATTGCAGCTGACTTCACTACTCCCTTACCGATGCAAACGGTTAGACATGTGGGAGGAGGTATTACTGAGACCTCACCAGTTACCGCTACAGCAGTAGGAGGAGGAAATGATGTAAGCTTGAATGCTTTACCGGTTAGTCAACCGATGCCTCTTACCGGTGAGCAAGTTCAACCGGTTAGAGATGATTTACCTGCTAGCCAGTCCCTTACCGAAGCTCTTCCCTTATCGGTTAGTCAGCCCCTTACCGTTGCATCTACAGAACCGGCCAAGGAAAGTAATATTGATGATATTCTTTTACAACAAGATTTGGCAGCTAGCCTATTTCAAGAAGGTCTGGAAAAGCAAAAGGAAAATCAAAGGACATTAATTGAAGAGTTGGCCACTCAGAAAGCTATTCAGGCCTCTCTATCAGTTAATCTACCGGCTAGTCAATCGGTTAGTCAAGTCATTCCTCCTTCCCCTTCCAAAGTCAATTCACCGGTTCAGGAGGAGGAGATTGATCCAGTGTTTGATGAAGACTCCCTCTCAGATTTCTATGAAGAAGATGAATATGTTGATTTTGATGAAAATGACCCTGCAGTTCTCCCAGTTTATTCTGATCCTGGCCTTCGTCAAAAAGATTTGATGTCCACCTTAAATTACTATACTTCCAAGGCCTCTATCCCTCGATCAGCTGATGGAATTCCTTTGTTTGATGTTCATGAGAAAGTTTTCAGCAAGGCAGAAACTTTGCCTACTCCAATGCCTCCATCCATTGCTGATAAGCTTCAGAAGCAACGGAGAGCTGATAGATGGGCAACTTTTATTGATGTGGTAGAAGATATGAAGGTTGGTTCTGCTCCAGAAGATACTCCTCTAAGGTACACAAAGACCTATGGACCCGGTGTGACAAGTTATCGGCATCAGAAGATAAAGGTTCTTAAGCTCAAGAAGCGGCCAACTCCTCCCAAAGGAAAGGAAATCATGCCTGGAAAAGATGAACAACAATTGCTTACCGATTTCCCCTCTCCAAAACCAAATAAAAAATACCCAACTACACTTCAGCAACACAATCGTAACATAAGGATTCATGGCCATATTGCTACCATTGCCCCTAGACCGGTTGAGAGTACTTTGTCAACTGATAATCTTTTTATAAGGTATCTCTCAATCAATGGCCGTATAACTCAAATTTTGGAAATGAGGTTCCTTAGTTGGTCGTTTGAGGTGACCAAAATGGTTGGCTTGATGCCAAATGTGACTAGGCTTTAAATCATGAGAAATGGCCAGGCTAAACCATGGAGTAACATTAGAGAAGCATCTTTACTTTTGTTTGCCCTCAGAGTGATTCCACTTCTCCGGTTAAGGCAAACTGCCTTACCGATGGCTCCTATTGCAGCTGAGTTACTGGAGCTCTCATTTGCTGAGATGATGAGCCTAGAGCCAAATGAATTCATTGTTCCTCCAGCTACTCCTCCTGGTTCACCTTCTGAGTCAGTGGATGAAGAAATTGTGATATCCCCAACCGGTAATGTATCTAGGACCGGTCAGTGATGGATGTGTTTTTACACATCCATCTTATGTACTTTCTTTCTTACTTTGTGTTTGATTTCCCGGGTTTTGTGGTGTTTTAATCGATGTTTTGGGAGTTTTGATAGTTCAGGGAGTTAGTAAAGTTGAAGCAAAATGGTCAAGAAAACTGGAGAAAGCACTGTTGTGATGGGCGACCGCCCAAGGCAAGGTGGGCGACCGCCCATGTGTGATCAATGCTGAAGGCCCAAACCGCTGTTATCATGGGCGACCGCCCAGGACCATATGGGCGACCGCCCAAGCTGAAGTATCAAATATAGGTGGAGTTGCTGTACACATGGGCGACCGCCCAAGGAAAGGAGGGCGACCGCCCAGGAGTGAGTTGTGCTGAAGACCAATGTTGCTGTCTACATGGGCGACCGCCCAGGGCATGGTGGGCGACCGCCCATGGCCCCGATTTCAGAATATCAGTTTCCTTTTTCAAGGAGGATTTCATGCCCTTTCCAAGTTTATCTCCTTCTCTTCCTAGTTTAAATAAGCAACTGCAGAAAACAATATTATCTTATGCTTTATTTTGAATTGTAATTGGGAAGGCTCAAGGATTGAAGGGTTGTTCATCTTCACCAATCAGGTTTTATGTATTTTTCTTTTTACTCATCTCTTTTGTCTTTTGAGATGAACATGAGTAGCTAAATCTTTTATTTCATGGATTGGATGTAAGCAATATTAGGGTTTTATGCTATAACATTATTTGGTCAATTTACTTTCTCCTTGTTTATCAAAGTGGTTTTCTTTCAATTCTTGAGTTGTCAATCTAATCAATTGTCACTTGTGAATTGTGTGAGTGTTGATTTACGCAGTAACTTGGTTGATTAACACCGACTAAACTTTGATAATTAAATCTAATTGGCATCGTAACTGAGTCAAGAAGGTTTAGGGTCTTTTTATCTTTTGTTCTTATTGAATTCTTTGTTTATTAATTCGATGTAATTGAAAGATTAATAAATAGGAATAGAAGGGTTGCAAATCGCACACCAAACCGTCCCAACCCTTATTATTGGGATTGAACCCTAGGAAATAATTGGCCATTTTATTCTTAAAAATAGCATAAATCCTTGGTACTGTGAAACTCCAATCCATGAATTCCTTTTAATCTGATTTTAATCCTTGTCTCTTGTTGCTTGATTGCTTGATTGCTTTTCTTTTTAGTATTTTATTCAATTAAGTTTTTAATTTAAATCAAACAAACAAAACCCCCCCTTTTGGTTACTTTTCACTAATTAAATTAACTTGTTAAAACCAACGAGTCTCTGTGGTTCGACCCCTGCTTGTGCATATTGCTACACCGGTAGCGAGTACACTTGCTCGGTAATTTATTACACAGTGGATTTTTTTCCATCAAGTTTTTGGCGCCGTTGCCGGGGACTTGTTGTGATTTTTAACAAGTTTGTTTAATCGGTGTATGCTTGGTCGGCGTTCTTTGAATCCTAATCTGGAACCATTGAACGACGACATTAATAGGTTGGGTCAGTATTTACGAGATTTATACTTAACAGAGGGCAATCCCCTCGAAAGTGACCTAGAGACTTCTTCCACCGAGGGAGAAGAAAATTTTAATTTTGAAATGGCGGATCAAGTCATGAATGCGTTTGCTAGGCCGAGAGTTGACACATCGGTGTCGTGCATAGTGTTGCCCGATGCAGCACTAGCCTATGAAATCAAAGGCCAATATTTTAACATGATTCCTAATTTTTATGGCCTTGCCGGTGAGGATGCGTTAGCGTTTTTGAGAGAATTTATGTCTACCTTGAGTGGGTTCCCTACAAAAGAGGGTGTTACCTCGGAGCACTTGAGACTGAAGTGCTTCCCATATGCATTGAAAGACAAAGCCAAAACGTGGTTATTGTTACTCCCTCCCCGTAGCATCACTACTTGGGATGCTTTACATGATGCTTTTCTTACTAAGTTTTACCCTTATGATGCATTAACAAATTTTAGGGTGAAAATTATGGGATTTGCACAGGAACCGGGGGAAGCCTTCCATGAGGCATGGGATAGATTTAGGATGCTACAAATTCAATGCCCCCACCACAACTTCCCTGCTTCTATGTTGCATCAAACTTTTTATGGGGCTTTATCCCCTGAATACCAATCAATGGTTGATAATGCAGCAGGAGGTAGTTTGGGAAGTAAGACTGTCCAACAATGCCAAGAACTGTTTGAGATGTTGAGTGCTAATTCTCAACAGAAGGGATCTAGGGGGGTAACAAGGGGAGTGCATGAGGTAGGGTTGAACAACGAGTTGGCTAAGCAGTTTGCATTACTGAACCAAAGATTTGATAATTTAGCTTTGCAAAATGCTTCTTCTTCTTCTGTGCCTTCTACTGCTCATGTTGTAAATGATTTTTGTGCTAATTGTGGTCCTAACACTCATGCTACTAACGTGTGTCAAAGTGGTTTGCTGTTTAACCCTGAACAGGCACATGCAATGCAAGGATTTGGCCAGCGGTTCCCTCAAAACAATAATCCTTTTTCGAACACATACAACCCGGGGTGGAGGCAACACCCAAATTTTTCATGGGGAGGCAATCAAGAACAAAATAAGCCTCTCCATCCTCAAGCTCCATCGGGACAGTATGAGCAAAAAAGGGAACCGTGGGAAGTGGCCATGGAGAAACTGCAAGCTGAAAATAATCAATTGAGGGCGGAAAGTCAACAAGCTTCCAAGAATCATGAAGCTGCCCTTCAAAAGTTGGAGACTCAAATTGGGCAATTAGCAACCGCCCTACAAGGTCATAAGTCTGGGACCTTTCCGAGCCAACCACATCAAGCAAATGCCATTATCACTCTGCGAAATGGCAAACAGGTAGGTAGTGAGGTACTTTCTCCTTCATCTTCTTTCCCCCCTCCTGTTGTAGATAAGAATGCTAATGTGGATAATGATGATGTTGATTGTGAGAAGAGTACAAGTGACATGGGGGAAAATTCTAAAGTTGATTCTCCACCCCCCATGCCATATGTACCTCCCGTACCGTTTCCTGGAAGGTTTTTAAAACATAAATTGGATAAGCAAATGTCGGAGTTGATGAACATGTTTTCTAAGTTGAACATCAATATCCCTTTACTCAATGTGATCAAAAACATTCCTGCTTATTCCAAATTTTTCAAAGAATTAAATTCCAAGAAACATAGGTATGGGACAGATGATAGAGTAGTGATGAGTGAAAATGCTAGCGCAGTGGTACAACATAGTCTTCCACCCAAATTGAAAGACCCCGGAAGTTTTCTGATTTCTATTACTATGGGGGGATCAAAGAGGGTAAAAGCTATGTTGGATCTTGGAGCCAGCATTAATTTGTTTCCATATTATTTGTACGAGGAGTTGGGTTTACCCGAATTAAAACCCACCACAATGGCCCTACAACTGGCGGATCGGTCCATTAAAAGACCTGTGGGCATTGTGGAGGATGTTTTAGTTCAGGTAAATTCAATCATTGTGCCTGTTGATTTTGTGGTGCTTGAAATGCCAAAAGGTGAAGGAAGTTGCCGCGATTCACCCATATTACTTGGGAGACCTTTCATGGCGACGACCAACACCATTATTAATGTGAGAAATGGCAAACTGTCTATGACAGTGGCGGGTGAGAAAATTGAAATTTCTGTGTTTGATGCCATGAAATATCCTAGTGATGATAGTGAGGAGTGTTCATATGTTGATAATCGTGAAGCTTTGTCAAATGACGGTGAGAATTCTAGGGATAGTGCGGGTTCCCACTTGTGTGCCGTGAAAAATAAGGCCGACAATCTTGGTTCTTGTGATGGCCCGTATCACCCCCTAGACCGATCCCAAAAGGGTTCGGTGTCCCCATTAAAATCTTTCTTTCCGCTTAAGTCTACCAATATTGATAAAATGGAAGAATGTTGTTCTATTGATACTTCTGATGCTTTGTATGTTAAGATGCCTGTTCAGGATGCTTGCGATTTGGTGGAGGAGAAAGAGGTGCTTGATTGTGTTAAAAATAAGGCACCAACGGAGTTTGAGGAAGAGACTCCCAAGAAAAAGAAATTGAAGAAAAATAAAAAGAGCAAGAAAAAGGGTAGGAAAACCCCTTGGGCTTCATCCGAGTTTGTAGCAAAGAGAGAATTGTTGTGGAAAGTGGTGGGCATTTGTGCCCGAGAATGTGCGAAGTGGGCCAAGGGAAGGAAAGCCAAGGCCAAAGGGAATGTGGTCACATCAAATCCCATTTAGTTGGGAGCAATGGTCGGGCTAACGACCTTAAACAAATGCGCTAATTGGGAGGCAACCCAAGTAGGTATATTTTTATTGCTTTATTTAATTGCTTTGTTGTGTCTTTTCTCCTTTGAACCCAAGGCATGTTGTTGTTCTCTTTGCTATGAGGACATGGCATGTTTTGAGTTTGGGGGTAGATGTCTCCCCGAGTTTGTGGGTTTATAGGGGAGTGTAAATAGTGTCACCCTCTAAAAAAAAAAATTAGAAAATTTAAAAAATTTTTGTTCTCATTACATGTGTGGAAGTTGGCCAACGTCTGTGAGGATTTGTGAGTTTTTGATTGAGTTTTGCTATGTTTGTGCCAATTTGAATTTGTTTATTGTAATCACATTAATTCATGTAAAACACAATTGCACCACCATTCACTTCCATTATATTTCTTGATCATGGTCTTTAATTTAGGTGTCTTTTATGGGTTCACTTTGACATTCTCGGGGGTCCTAGAACATGATTGCATGCTTGTCAATAACAAATCAATAGATTACTTGGTATTTATGGCTTATCTTTCCTTGACAACCTTCTTGTGAGCCTTCGACTTTCTCGTCACTGTATATAAATTGTCACTTGTTCCCTTTTGAGCCTGTTTAGAAAGAGTGGAAATTTAGACCACCATTCGCCTTCATTTGATGCCTAATCCCTAACCCTTGACACCTAGAATAGGTCTATCCCACCTTTTCAAGAATGTGGAATTAGAAATGATCAGTTTGGGGGTTACATGGGGAAAATTACGGGAATGAGTGAGGAAGGTCAAAAGTTGGAAATATGATTTGTATTGTATAAAAGGGGGCTATATAAAAAAAAAAAATCTGAAAAGAAAAAGTTGGCCCCCAATTCTGTGAAATATGTTTGATAAGTGACCTAGTTTGAGAGAGGGAATGCTTTCAACCCCAAGTGTATAAAATATGAACAAAGTTCTAGTTTGGGGGTTGAAGCATTGGGGAAACAAAGGTGAGCGGAAAAATTTGAAATTCCGGAATGTGTTATATGCAATGGAGAGCTTTTAGTTTCACATTCTTGTATTCGTATGTCCATTCCTTCGTTTGTACCCGAGAGCCTAGCCCCACATTTGTGTGGACTTAACTTTGAGCCATATTTTTGTTCAATATTGAGTAATCGGGTTGACAAGTGTGTAATCATGCGTATGAGTATCCTTGTGTATGTAACTGTATTGTTATTTGTAATGTAGAGCATGTGTTAGTGAACCCATAAACAATCTTAACTTGTTGATCATGATCTCCCATAATTCATTCATCATTCAGGCCGAGGTGGAAAATTGTGGGTTAGATGCATTAATGTAATTGTAATTGCATATTCTTATTGGCACTTGTTTAGCACATTTAAGTGAGATTCTGAGACTTGCTTGGCCGGCAACTGGGTATGTATTGAGAACATGTCAAAAATATTTTGTGTTTATTGTTTTTATTTGGGTAGTTTTGTCTTTATTTAATTCTTTTGTTTTACTCGGGGACGAGCAAAAGGTTAGTTTGGGGGTATTTGATGGATGTGTTTTTACACATCCATCTTATGTACTTTCTTTCTTACTTTGTGTTTGATTTCCCGGGTTTTGTGGTGTTTTAATCGATGTTTTGGGAGTTTTGATAGTTCAGGGAGTTAGTAAAGTTGAAGCAAAATGGTCAAGAAAACTGGAGAAAGCACTGTTGTGATGGGCGACCGCCCAAGGCAATGTGGGCGACCGCCCATGTGTGATCAATGCTGAAGGCCCAAACCGCTGTTATCATGGGCGACCGCCCAGGACCATATGGGCGACCGCCCAAGCTGAAGTATCAAACATAGGTGGAGTTGCTGTACACATGGGCGACCGCCCAAGGCAAGGTGGGCGACCGCCCAGGAGTGAGTTGTGCTGAAGACCAATGTTGCTGTCTACATGGGCGACCGCCCAGGGCATGGTGGGCGACCGCCCATGGCCCCGATTTCAGAATATCAGTTTCCTTTTTCAAGGAGGATTTCATGCCCTTTCCAAGTTTATCTCCTTCTCTTCCTAGTTTAAATAAGCAACTGCAGAAAACAATATTATCTTATGCTTTATTTTGAATTGTAATTGGGAAGGCTCAAGGATTGAAGGGTTGTTCATCTTCACCAATCAGGTTTTATGTATTTTTCTTTTTACTCATCTCTTTTGTCTTTTGAGATGAACATGAGTAGCTAAATCTTTTATTTCATGGATTGGATGTAAGCAATATTAGGGTTTTATGCTATAACATTATTTGGTCAATTTACTTTCTCCTTGTTTATCAAAGTGGTTTTCTTTCAATTCTTGAGTTGTCAATCTAATCAATTGTCACTTGTGAATAGCGTGAGTGTTGATTTACGCAGTAACTTGGTTGATTAACACCGACTAAACTTTGATAATTAAATCTAATTAGCATCGTAACTGAGTCAAGAAGGTTTAGGGTCTTTTTATCTTTTGTTCTTATTGAATTCTTTGTTTATTAATTCGACGTAATTGAAAGATTAATAAACAGGAATAGAAGGGTTGCAAATCGCACACCAAACCGTCCCAACCCTTATTATTGGGATTGAACCCTAAGAAATAATTGGCCATTTTATTCTTAAAAATAGCATAAATCCTTGGTACTGTGAAACTCCAATCCATGAATTCCTTTTAATCTGATTTTAATCCTTGTCTCTTGTTGCTTGATTGCTTGATTGCTTTTCTTTTTAGTATTTTATTCAATTAAGTTTTTAATTTAAATCAAACAAACAAAACCCCCCCTTTTGGTTACTTTTCACTAATTAAATTAACTTGTTAAAACCAACGAGTCTCTGTGGTTCGACCCCTGCTTGTGCATATTGCTACACCGGTAGCGAGTACACTTGCTCGGTAATTTATTACACAGTGGATTTTTTTCCATCAGTCAGTCTCCAGTGATCTTGCTTATCGATTCATCTACCGATCCTCCAACCGGTTCTACTGTCTCTCTTACCGATGCCTCAGCTCCTCTTACCGATAGACCTCTTACTGATCCGGCCACTCCACTTACCGACGCTCCTTTGCCGGCCTCCCAACCGGTTTCTCAACCTGCTAATTTATCGGCTCCTTCAACCGATGATCTGAATAGGCCAATTATTGCTCAAGACCTGGTTGAACTTCATGAAGCCTTGCTCCAAAGTTTTGTTGAGGTAAACTCTGAATTGGCAAAGTCCTTTGTTAAGTCCAATCAGGAGGAGGATGATAGAAGATTTGAGCGATTCTGAGATCGGTATTGCTATATCTCTTGGCAATTTTATGGCAGAAATAAACGCCAGAGATGCTAACATCAGAAACCTCTTACTCCAACTTGATGAGGCTCATTATACCAACAAAGCTCTCTATGAACAACAGATATCTGGTCAAGCTATTATGGACCAGTCAATTGATGAGCTCAAATGGTCAGCTGAAGCCCTTAGCAGTTGCCAGCAGAAGAATCGTGAGCTAGAGATGGAGTTGGCTAAAGTAAAAGCCAAAAATGAGGTGCTTATGAAGGTGCGTGAAGAAAGGAAGAAAAGAAAGAGAGATGAGAAAGAGAAGAAGAAGGAGAAGAGATCATCCAAGAAAGCCAAATCCTCTGACCCTGTGACTTCGGCTACTCGCTCCTCAGTTGCTGCTCCCTCACCAGAAAAAGACTCAGCAAATCCTCCAGCTGATCCTTCAGCCGATGCAACTTGAGAATGTAACCGATGAAATAGTGTCTTTCTTATTTCAGTCACCGGTCTGCAACCTAATGAGAATCTCTTATCCTTAAACTTTGTGTTTTGTTAAATTCCTTTGTTTTTAATCATTTTGAATGTTCCAAATGCTACTAACCGTTTCATTTTGCAGGTCTCATTCAAAATCTTTTCCTAGTTTTGTTTTGAAGTTTCCTTTAAGCTTTAACTTTGTTTGTAAGCTTACTTAGGTAGCATCAAGTTGTCATTTAACTTAGGGAATGATATACCTAATAGACATATTCTTTATCATTCTTTTACTGAGTTAAAAAGATGCTAGCCTAGGGTGATTGGACTTAAGCAATTAGGAGGAGATTGTTATTCAAATATATGTTTAGATTTAGAATTGCTTAATCCCAATCACAACAAGCATTAATGTGGATCCCTAATTTAATTAGATCAAATAGAATTTTTCTATGTATGTTAGGTTCCCTTAGTGCTGTGCCAGTGTTTTTTATTATGTAATTTTCTCAAGCTTTGAAGACTTGAAGACCTGAGAATTTCCACCAAGCATGTGAGTTACCTGTTGAAGCTGTCTTACCGGTTGACCTCTCTAACTTGTATTCATGCCTTACCAGCCACCTTACCTAGCCGATATCTCCCTTGCCGGTTAAGGCTTGCTCATCAAGCTTCCCTTGGTTAGCCGATGCATTAATTGCTTCCAACTACCCAGCCATCAACTTTAGCCAAAGTTGGTAAAGCAAGCATGATGACAAGACATCTCTGCAACAAATCAGTACCTTCTTGAAGAATGTCAAGTATCCAGTACTCACATCGCCCCAACTAATATATGGAAATCCTCTCTATCCAATCTCAGACATTTAATGCAAGGATCTTCTCATTTAATGCCTGCCAGTCCAAGTCATCATTTCAACTTCTTCAAAGACAACGGCTCCTTTTCAAAGTTCACTATAAATAGTTTCCTCGGAGCATTGAAGAAGGTTGGTGCATTTATGATCCTTGAGAGTGAGCTGCTCTGAACTACCAACCTGCAAATCTCCTAGTTCAAAGCATTCAAAGCAAGTCCCCTCTTTCACTTGACATCTCTGTAGGACTTAAACACTGAGCACCTCAATCAATACTGTAGTGTTCCCTTATTAGATTACTCATGGAACACATTGATTGATTCACACATAACACCCTAGAGAAATTAGCTCAACTTGTGAGCACATCTCTAGAAAACACCTGGTCTTTATTGTAGCACGATCCGTTAGTGGTCACCTTTAGTTTGGCAGCCTTCAATCATTGGCTTGCAACTTGTAATAGGTAGAATCCATTAATATAGTAGTGCACTTTCACAAATCCAAGTTCTGACCAAACTTGGTAGAGGACGTAGCAGTTATTTAACACTGTGAACCTCTTCAAACAATGTGTCATTTCTTTGTGAGTTTGTTTATTTCTAGTTATGCAGTTGTAACTGGTTGATAATCTCTCAACTGGTCACAACCTATTGAATCAACTTACTGCTTAACTTGTTTGTATTACTTGGAGATAAAATTTGCCCTTGTTATTGTTGCATGAGTTTTTGACTTACTAGCTTTTCAACTTTACCTTGCCGGTTTTATACCCTCCTAACCGAAATCTCCGCTATGCAAAATCACTTTACCGGTTAGCCATTGTATTGCCTTCAACCATTTTCAAAGACTAAAAGTTTTTATCATAAAGTTTTAAACAGGCTATTCACCCCCCCTCTAGCCTGATTCCTACCATTTGGGACCTAACAAAAATAATATTGAAGATATCTATAATATAAATGGGAAATCTAAACCGAATAATATGAACAACGCATTCATATGGCATTGCCGGCTTGGTCAGATAAATAAGAAACATATATCTAAACTCTATTAACATGGACTTTTAGACTCATATGACTCTGAATCATTTGAGGAATGTGGATCTTGTTTATTGGAATTATTGACCAAACCACCTTACACTAAGAGTAGTGGGAGGGCTAGTGACTTATTGGTCATTATACATGAGATGTATGTGGACTATTAAGCAGCATTGCTAGGGGAGGATTTTGGTGTTTCATCACATTCACCGATGACTTATCTAGATATGACTATATCTATCTGATGAAGTCCAAAGGTGAATCGTTTGAGATGTTTCGAACATTTCAAGATGAAGTACAAAACAACTTGGCAAAACTATTAAGTACTTCGATTAGATCGAGGTGATGGATATTTGAGCCAAGAGTTTGACAATCATCTCAAAACTGTGAAATCATTTCAGAGTTGACTCCACCCGGAATACCACATTGTATGGTGTGTCTGATAGGAGGAATTGAACCTTGTAGGACATGGTTTCGTTCGATGATGTGTCAATTTGACTTTCCTATTTCCTTTTGAGGATATGCATTAGAAATAATGCGGTTACACTGAATTGAGTCCCTACTAAATCGGTTCCTAAGGCCCCACATGAGATGTGGCATGGAAGAAAACTTAGTTTGTCTTTCATGAAGATTTGGGTTTGCAAAACTTATATGAAGAGACTTGTCTCCGATAAGTTAGCACCTAAATCTGACAAAGGTTATTTTCGGAAATTAATCTTACAACCGCAAAGAGAACAAAATGTTTGTTGCTCTATACGATTCGTTTCTTGAGAAATAGTTTCTCAATAAAGAATCTAGTGGGAGTAAAATTAATCTTGAAGAAGTTCAAGAACCCGAAAATAATATGGAACCAAGAGTAGAGACGGAACCAAGTTCACAAGGAGTTGTGGAACCGGTTCAAGATGCACAAGTCCATCGTAGATCGGATAGGTTACTATCCGAACTCAAGAAATATTGATTTCTCGTATCGGAAAGTAATAAGGTGAAAGTCATTGAGAATGACGATCCTAATTCCTATCTTGAGGCGATATCCACTCCTAAGTTCGGAAAAATTGTTAGGAACCATGGAATCCGAAATGCAATCCATGTTTGATAATCAAGTTTGGAACTTGATTGGGCTACCTAAAGGTGTAAAAACTAAAGGTGCAAGTAGGTCTTGAAGACCGACATGGATGGGAAGGTGTATACTTTCATGACTAAGGATTGTAGCAAAGGGATTTAGGCAAATTCATAGTAATGACTATGTTGAAACCTTTTTGCCAGTTACAATGCCGAAGTCTGTTAGAGTTTCAATTGCCATTATCACATATTGTGACCATGTGATATGAAAAATGGATGTCAAACGACTTACTTAAAATGGAAATATTATTAAGGATGTGTATAGTACACAACCCGAAGTTTTGTCAATCCAAGAAATTCTAATAAAGTATGCATGTTGCAAGATCCATAAGATGGGTTGAAGCAAGCTTCGAGGAATTGGAATCTTCATTTTGATGAATCGATCAAAGAGTTTGATTTCATCAAGTACGAAGATGAACCTTGTGTATGCATAAAATTCAGTGGGAGCGTAGTATTATTTCTATTGTTTTATTACAATGATATCTTACTCATTGGAAAAACAAAGCTCCGACACTTAAGACTGTCAAGTCTTGGTCAAAGAAAGATTTCTCAATGAAAGATATGGGTGAAGCCGCTTACATCATTGGCATCAAGATCTATAGAGATAGATCTAAAAGGATAAATTGTTTTGAGTCAAAATACTCACATTGATAAGGTTCTTAGAAGAGTCTAAGAAAAGTAACTTGTCTAAGAAAAGTAAGATATCATTGTCAATGAGTTTGATTTCATCAAGTACGAAGATGAACCTTGTGTATGCATGAAATTCAGTGGGAGCGTAGTATTATTTCTATTGTTTTATTACAATGATATCTTACTCATTGGAAAAACAAAGCTCCGACACTTAAGACTGTCAAGTCTTGGTCAAAGAAAGATTTCTCAATGAAAGATATGGGTGAAGCCGCTTACATCATTGGCATCAAGATCTATAGAGATAGATCTAAAAGGATAAATTGTTTTGAGTCAAAATACTCACATTGACAAGGTTCTTAGAAGAGTCTAAGAAAAGTAACTTGTCAATGGGTCATGGTGTTTCTCTTAGCAATACTCATTGTCTTATGACAACTGATGAACAAAAGGGAATGAATGAAGTTCTATATGCTCCGGCATTTGGATCTGTCATGTATGCCATGATTTGTACTAGACCCGACGTCTCGTATGCTCTAAGCATGACGAGTCGATACCAATCTAATCCTGTTGAGAACCATTGGATGGCAGTCAAGATGATCCTTAAGTAGTTAAGAAGAACTACGGATATATTCTTAGTATTTGAAAGGTTGGAAGACAATCTTGTTGTAAGGGTTACATAGATGCTAGCTTCCAAACTGACAAAGTTAATTTAAAATCGCAATTAGGATTTGTGTTTATGCTTATTGGAGGTGCGGTTTTGTTGGAAGAGTTCTAAGCAGAAAATCGTAGCCGATTCTACTTCTAAGACCGAATTTTAGCAACATATGATGTGGCTAAAAGAGGCAGTTTGGATCAAAAGTTCATTAGTGTTTTGGAAATGTTTCAAGTATCACTAATCGGTGAAACTTTTGTTGTGATAATTGTGGTGCCATTTTTGCAAACAATGGAACCAAGGTCACAACAGCGATCCAAACACTCACTTAGACGTTTTTCAAGAATTCATTAGAATGAGAAGACGTTAAGATATGCAAAGTATCAAGCGATGATAACATTAGGGATTCACTTACAAAGACCCTCGCACAGGCAGAAGCATGATGGTCATGTTAGGTCCATGGGTATTCGATACATAGATGGAACCTAGTGCTAGTGGGAGATTGTTGGTATAATGCCCTAGACTTTAGTTATGTTTAACTTAAACCGTTACGTATCATCTTTATTCTTGATTATAGAGAAAGTTTATTATTTGATTATTATATATTTTGCATATTTATTGTAATAATCTCCGTCCCTAATTATTAAGTGAATAATTAGTATAATTGTTAATGGATAATCATATGATGATTATATGCATAGAGATGCACATTAAAATTATGGGTACTTGTTAGTGAACAAGTGACTGGACTTGATCCGTATGAGATTTATGTCATGGTCAAATGTCATAATTAAATCTCACATGGTCACTTCATTTAGTTCCTAGACCTAGGATTATCATGACCTTACATATGATGAAAGTTATGTTTAATTTTAGTCAAACGATATCTTAACACGATATTTATAAAGGCTATCTTTGGCATGATCGGATTCATGATGGGAAGGATGATAAGTCAAGATGGAATTTGTCACTCGAAAGAGAGATGTTTTGCTTGGGCCCCTCGATGAGTGATAATGATGAAAGTGTATGGCCATACCCCAATGCGATTGGATTATCATTATACTCAATATCGAGAAAACATTGAACAAATACAAGTTGACGTGGATCATGACTTGTGTTCAATATAACATCGTGAGACAAAGAGAGAAATGGAAGTGTACCATTGGAAACGTGAACTCCTACGTTATATTAATTGGGTAGACATAATGGCTTGCTAGAGTCCGCTTATGTTTTATGAGGGTCGATATGATCGGGCTCATTGCTAACACAATATAATCCTATTGGATCACACACAATTGAAATGAATTGGTTAAACCAAAGGAAGAAAATTGAGAGTTCCTGATCTAGCAAGAGTCATCGCGCGACAGATCTTGCCCAGAGGTGGCAAGAGTCATCGCGCGACAGACCTTGCCCAGAGGCGGTTTACAGCTTTGTTTCCTAATACGATTAGGGCACAAATATTATACTATTGTAGTATAAATATGAGGTCTGTGAACAGCCGAAATAAGCCGAATTTTCTAAGGAAAAATCACAATAAAGGTTTCTCAATTTCTTTCCATAGGTTTAAGGATCTGGCAATCCTCAAGAACCGTTCTTGGTTCATTCAAAGGTGTGGATACTACTAGAGGGCCTTTGCTCATACGACGATCAAGGCCTAGAGTTCAAATCTGAAGATTCAAGTTTTGAAGATCGAAGGTTGTGATTCAAAATCACATTGATAAACTGTTCGATAGCTCAAGAACGTAAAGCAATTAAGGTTGGTAGATTCTATTTCATAGGAATTCAATTTAATCGTATAGAACGGATCTTAGGGATCTTGGGTTTTGTGTTAATTATGCTTAAATTCCGCTGCGCATGGACTCATAAAACCCAACACTTGTGCCCACAGAGCTCATCCCGCGTTCCCTTGGCTTTTTCCAAGTCCTTCTCAACCTCAGTCAACCGGTCAGAGAAGCCTCTCAAATCTGCCTCCTTCTCGGTCAGAGAGGCCTCCTTCTCAGAAAGGGTGACGAACAAGGTCTTCACCTTCTCCTCAGCCTTGTTCAGCTCGCAGTTCTTGTCCGCCAGAATCTTAGTCTGCTCGGTGAGATCAGCAGATAGCCCATCGATGCATTCCCGCAACCGCATAATCTTATTGCCCGCCTGCGAAGAGACAGATCAGTGGTTAGAAAAGAGTGAAGAGCCCAATATCGAAATAAAAAAGGCGGACATGTCTTACCTCAGTAAAGGCAAGGCCTATATCCCCCATCAGGGCAGCCGTATTCTCCTTGGCCACCACATTTTTGTAGAAGTCCGGGGAGTAGAGCCGGTTCAGGAGGCCAATCCCGGCGACGGACTGATTAGGCCCACGGGCGTAAAAATCAACCCCTGTGATAGAGGGCACCCCCTCCAATCTCTTCTTAACAGCCAACGCTTCCTCGCATGTGTTAAGGGGAGCCAAAGGGTAGGAAGCGGAACAGATAGTTCCCCCCTATTGGGAGCAGAGGTAGAGACCGGGGTAGTTGTAGTGGAAGCTTGGGCATGTGTGCCCCCTCCCCTCTGAGACTTGTGCACCCTCTCCTTAAGCGCAAGATCCACGTCCCTTTCGGACCTCTTCCTAGACTACTCCTGACTGTGCCCGGAGGAAATAGTGCGTCCAGAGGGACTGAAGCCGCGAACAGTGGATGCAGGGGGAGGACCCTTGGGGGGTGGAGGTAACTCCCCGGTAGTATGAATAACTTTGGCGCCGGACAGCGGGGCACCAATTTTTCTATTTGAAACAGGCAGGGACACATCCTTTCCCACTGCTCCGCCCAAGGCAGCTTGCCTGGCCGCTGCCTCTCTTTGTTGTTGACGAAGCTTCTTGGCCTTCAGTTCGGCAACACTTAGAAGAGCCATAAAAATTGTATTCGTCTGGATCTACTCTAAAAGGAAAAAGAATTGGTTAAAATGCAGTCCGAGGAAACAAAAAACAAGCAATAAATAGCTTTCTCAAAGACAGAATAGAGACCAATCCATTCCGGAGGATCGCAGGTCGCACCCATCATACAGGTTTTGCAGTCAGCCTCAAACTGAAAAAATTTGTGCACTCTCCAATCAGGGTCATGAGGCTGGGGCCCTATCTCTACTCTGGGGGCATAGCGGCTGCCCTCCCTTCGAGGGGCCACCCCTGAGTAGATTAGCAAAGGCTCATAGTCCACAATTGCGCCCACGTCATAAACGGGCTGCACCCCATTGGTTATGAACTTGGCCAAGTAGGTCTTCAGGGCAATTCAAAGGGTCTCGGACAGAGCTGAGTTAGGATAAGAGCCAGCAGCCACCCTCATCGGGACAGGGTTGGACGGTTTGGAGAAGGCCCATCCGAATCTAGACTCTACGACCAAAATGTTCTTCTGGTTCCATTGGTCGAATTTATTGGAAGGAGCAGAAAAGGTCCGGGCAGAGTTATTCTTCGCTTTCAGGCCCATGTTGCCATTGCTTATCTGATTTTGGTTGTAGGTATAAAGCCTAGAAATGGAGGGTTCGTAGCCCAAAACCCTGCAGACAGTTATGAAAGAAACCAAGGCTCGAATGGCATTTGGAGTCAGGTGCATGGGAAGACAACTGTTGAAGTCAAGGAAAATGTCGAAGAAGGGATCAAGGGGAAGTCTCAGTCCATTCTCGAACTGAGCCCCATAGAAGACGCAAGCCCTATTGTCCTCACGGACATCTGCTACAGTCTCAGGTCGCAGTTTCTCCTTCCCCTTTATTTGCACGTGGCCAAGACTACGGACACAGAACTGCTTGGGGTCCACATTGTAGGTGGTGTATATTTTAGACTCCCAGTCAATAGAGGCCACCTCCTTGCCTTTCCTCCTCTGACCATAGCCATGATTTTCCTTAACAGCACGACTCTTGCCTCGGGCAGGGACCTCCTCATCAGAATCCTCCTCGAAGGCGTCAACGATTTCCGTTGCCTTCTTAGAGGTGCCCGCAGCCATACGGTCTCCCTCCTCGTGGTCATTGTCCTCGGTCTCCGTGCTCATCGAGCCAAAGAGACCGGTTGATGAACCCCTAGGGGCCACATTAGGTTCACTCTCCTCGCCTTCGTCCACATCCATTTCATCATCATCATCCTCGCCTCCGGCCATCTCACTCTCCAAAGGGTCAAGTTCCTCACTGCTACTCAGCTCTACCACGGGCACATCAGGGGCCTCGGTCTGGGCCTCCGGGTAAATAGTATTCAAAGGCTCAACATCCAAAGGATTGCTCACATCCTCGGAGCCCGGGCACCGTTCCTCACTCATTTGATTGGGATCCATCAGGTCAACTTTCTCCCAGTCAACTATCACCCCAGGAACGCGAATCGCTCTCCTCACTAAGTCAACGGCGTTCAAAGCCTGATCTCTCTCGCGTGGAAACCTGCACAAAGCCCCTATTACAAAATTTCTCAACCTATTTGTATTCCCCAACACCAACACATCACCGTTCACAATAATCTTTTTCTTCTTGGCCTCCCACAACAGGGGTGGGACAAAAGGCCCCCACTGGTATTTCTCACATAAGTACTGGAAGCACTCCATAGCCTCAGCGAGGCGTGAGCTACCTTCCTAAAGATTCCCCCTGACCATTTACAAATGGCAAAGGTATCCGGAGTGCTCCCATCCCCTAGTTCTACCGGACGACGGGGGCCAAACCCGCGGGTAGTCATTAAACCCAGAAGAAACAGAAAGAGATGAGGAAGAGATTAAAGAGAAAAATTACTTACGAAGTTGGAATCGAAGGAGGAAAACGCTAAGTAAGAACGCATCACAATTTTCTCTCTCTAGCAATTCGAAGGTTTGAAAACGATAAAAGGGTTTGAGGAAGAAGGGTTTGCTATTTATAAGGCCTCCCAATACGGGTTAACCCGTATTAATAAGCCCACAAACCGTTCTCCTCGAACCACGAACCGATGCCAACGTTTGAAATTTCAAAAAATTCGCCGGTTAGCATTTATGGCGCCTCTTGGATGGCTGACACGTACCCTCCGTACCTGTCACACGCTGTCCCTTCATCTGCCAAGGGGCCCACCAGTTAACCGGGAGGCAGAGCATTCAAGGCGCCTAGAATCTTCCGCACGTGCCTCCCACGTGTGCCTATATGCACGGGAGGCAGAACAAGACCAACGAAAAACACCAACACTGGTGCCCGCTCGAGAAGTGATCTGATTGAACCGAGCTTAACTAGTAGCTCCTCGCTCAGACCATAAATAATCATTCACTTGGAGCTAGAGGCCACTGATGAGCCCGGACCAGCTAGACCGAGCCCAAGCTCGGTCTGGTCCTAAGGACCAGTATGATGTGGCACTCCCTAGACAGCCAGAGTCAAGACCACGGACAGATAGACCCTCGAGGCCAAGACCGTGTTCCTCTCTCGTCATCCCAGTCAAGACCGAAGGGATCCAGACCACTGGAAAGGTGACAGCGAACATTGTGACCGCTCTATCCGTGTCCGCGTCAACATAGTTGACCGCGCCCAAGATATTGACTGCGGAGTCATACCAGCCTCCCGGTTATCTCACCAGCCTCCCGGTTAAACACACAGGCTTACTGAGCAAGTTATCTTACTGGCTCTGACATGCAAGTAGCCGGCTCACTCCCATCGCATTTAATGTGACTCAGTCAGGCGCCTACTATTGCATTTAATGCGCCGCGCCGGATACACGGCTCTTGTCCACATCAACGACATTCTCTCTGACAGTGAATCTTCATTCCCTGACAGACCAAATCAAATGCGGACACGTGTATGCGTTCAAAGACCAAAGTGCCCTTTAGGGCTGACCTCATGGCTTACGTCAACGAGCAGCTCCCCATTGCCTATAAATAGAAGACCTTTGTCCCCTTGGACAAGGTAAGTTTCAAATATACATTGTAAGCCATATTACTCTCAAATCCTAAACACACACACATTCAAGGCATTCCAAGCCTTATAAATCTCAGTGTTCTTACTCTCACACCCGAGGGCCTGAGTTGGATTAACATCCAACTTTGAACTTAACGGTGTTTCGTTTGTGTTGTGTTCCTAGGCACATCAACCAACTAAATATATCCTGCCAGATATTCTTAAATCACTCTGATCCTGATTTGTTTGGCTTCATCACCATAGATTCTCGATGATCACTAGAAAATTTGGGTTATGATTCGATTGAATTTAGAAATGGGTGTTGAATTGAATTGAATATCAGTCAATTGAAATTGAAAGATGGCGGAATGGGCAGTGGAGTGAGGTTGCCCGCTTAAATTACTAATTTAAGACTTTTGGATACGGATGATTTGGTTAGATTAATCAGATGTGGAGTCGTGGGCCCTAATTGGCCCTACTTCCGGTACAAACAAGCATGAGGATAAGCTCAAATGCTGATATCGATCCTATTTAACGCTTTTTATTTAGAAGATGCCCATTTGAAATTATATACAGTATTTTTAAAATGGAAACTAGTGTATCACCCGTGATGCACACGGTAAGATATACGTAATTTTTTTAGTTAATTTAAACAATAAATAAATGTATATTCTATTGTTTTATTATTTTTAGTGTATATTTTTCCGTTTTAAAATAAATGTACATAGCGATTTTAAATTTTCTTTTGATTATTAAAAGAAAATTTAAGTATTTTTGAAAATTCATTTCGGGTTGGAAGTAGGGCTGTACAAAAAAACCGTGAAATCGGACCGGACCAATAAAATCAGATCAGACTAGTAAAAATCGAATCGAAAAAATAGTATTGGTCTGATTCTGGTTCCAAATTTTTATGGAATCGATTATTTGGCCTGGTCATGATTTTGAAAAAAATATACGCGGTTCAGGACCAGGACCGGAACCGGACCGGATCGAATATATATATACTCACTCCGTCCCATTTCAAGCTTCACTTTTTGCCAAAATGGATGTCCCGTTAAAAGCTTCACCTTTTCTAAAATGGCAAAGAATCTTTACTATTTCACCCACTAATTCTCTCTCCTATTTCACTATTATACTCACAACACTTTTCAAATTTACTATTTCCTCCACTCATTCTCTCTCCTATTTTACTTTTACACTAACAACATTTTTTCCACTTACTTTTTTTTCTTAATTTGCGTGCTTGGCCAAAACGGAGGGAGTATATGTTTGCTGACTTGTGTTCGGAAAAAATAGCCCTTATGTTTCTTTTAGCTAGTTAAGTTTTTTAGTTGAACTCAAGTGGTTGAACATGAAATTCTTCTTTCCTAACTGTTGATTTTGTTATTCTAATTTGGTTCTTAAATATGCTTGCTTGTAAATAGCCATATACTCCCGCCGTCTCGAAATATTGTTCAGCAATTTGGTTCTTAAATATACTTGCTTATAGATTTTGTTATTGTAAAAAATTATATTATATTATAATTTGTAGAATCGGTGAAATCGGACCGGAACCAGACCATTAGAACCGGTCCAATAATGTAATGGTCTGGTCCTGATCCCAAATTTTTACAGAACTGAAGTATTTGATCTGGTCCTGATTTTTTAAAATTTTGATAAAATCTGAATCAGTCCGAACAGTAAACACCCTTAATTGGAAGTAACACTTTCTCGGCCCATTACATTAATATATTATCAAAAATAAATTTAAATATATTTAAATATTAAAACTTAATTACTTGGGAAAGAAAATTGATCACGTCGTATCGGGTTGTGGCTAATAATGTGGGAACAAAGTTTTTTCTGATAGAAAAGTCATTTTTCTACAAATTCCAATTGAATGGTATTCAATATAAATTTTATTTATCACATTTTTTAAAACCTCTTTTAAAAAAAATTACTTTCTCTGTCCCGCTACAAATCGCACACTTTCTATTTTGGGCGTCCTATTACAAACCGCACACTTCTTAAAATGGCAAAGAATCTTTACTATTCCCTCCACTCATTCTCTCTCCTACATTATTTTAATACTCACAACACCATTATAATTTACTATTCCCTCCACTCATTCTCTCTCCTATTTTACTTTTACACTCACAACATTTATATCATTATTTTTTTTCTTAATCCCCGCGCAAACAGTAACAGTGCGGTTACTAGCGGGACGGAGGGAGTATATTCATTTGTAAACCTATTTATACACCAACTTTAAGGACTTAGATGTAACATTTAATTGGGAGCAATGTTAGGGGCACAAAATAAAGTTACAAAATGAGTTGGTGATATTTTGTTGATTGTATTGATAATTAGAAAATTTTGGGGGAAATCTATTTCTCCATAAGTTATAAAAAGTCTTATTTTTAAATATATCGATTTGGTGTTTTAAAGCCTAAACTCACTATTTTAAGGCCTAAACTCGCTATTTTATTTTCTAGCTTAAACTCACTGTTTTAACGCCTAAACTCACTATTTTATTTTCTAGGTATTTTAAGGCCTAAACTCAATATTTTAAGGTATAAACTCGATATTTTTAAGGATGAAAAGTTGCTTTTTTTTATAACTTATGGAGAAACAGGTTTCCCCTAAAACTTACTTATTGATAATAGACCTACTACATTCTAATAAAAATACCAATAAAATCATTACATCTAGAAATTTGTTAGCAAATTTTTGTTACTATTTTGTACTCATAATATTATTCTTTAATTGGAATGCAATATAATTACTCTATCCGTCCCACTTCAAATGAGCCACTTTTTTTTGGGACGTCTCACTTCAAATGGACCATTTCATAAATGGAAAGAAGTAAACAGTGTTTCGAACATTTATACCCTCATAATGTTTACTCCCTCCGTCCCGGCGAAAGAGCCACAAAAATTGTCCGGCACGCAAAATAAGAAATGTGATGTAGGAAAGAGAAAAAGTTTAAATGTTGTGAGTATGAAAAATTAAATAGGAGAGAGAATGAGTGGAAGGTGATGTAAGAAAGAGAATGTTGTGAGTGTAAAAGTAAAGTAGGAGAGAGAATGAGTGGAGAGAATAGTGATTTAAGGTTTCCTTTTTAGGAAAGTGGCTTTTTAAATGGGACGCCCAAAAAGGAAATAAATGGCTCTTTCGCTGGGACGGAGGGAGTATATATTTACAAAAAAAACCATTCATTACACCCTTATAATTTTAACATATTTACAAAAAAACCAATCAATAACTTACTATTCCTCTCACTTTTTCTCTCTCCTATTAAATGTTTTTAACTTTTACATTCTCTCTCCTCTAATCTTAAACCCACTTTTAATTCTTTACTCATTTTAAAAAAATCTTAAAAAACGTGCAAAGATGTCATGGTTCATTTGAATGAAGTGGGACGTAGGGAGTATTTGTTAAAATAATTATGTTCGGACTCCTAAAATTAATTGGATATTTGGAAAGTAAAAAATAATATAGAAATCTAGTCAAATTGTTTACCGGATCCAACAAAAGTAAAAACTAAAATCAAAACAAAAGCCCGATCACCAGCCCAAACCCAAATACTCCCTCCGTCCCATAAATATATAAACTTTTTGACTCGGTACGGAGATTAAGGTAAAAAGTGATAAAGGTAATGTGTTATGAGTGTAAAAGTAAAATAGGAGAGAGAATGAGCGGAGAGAATAGTAAATTTAAAAAGTGTTGTAAGTAGAGAGAAGTGGGTCTCATTTCCATTTTAAAAAAGTATAGATTATTGTTAGACGCCCGAAAGAATTTTTTTTTGTATATTTATGAAACGGAGGGAGTATAACATAACCCAATAAACCCTACACAAAACATTTATTTGCAGTCTCGTCTCACCACCATCACCACCACTTTTTAACCGATCAAAACCCAACATCTCTCTCTTCCTCTATTACTATCTCGTTTCTTTCTCACTTCGTATTCAACACAACTAACAAACCCTAACCCGCCGCTGCTAAAAATTGCTAACAACATCACCATCAAATTTCACCGACCTATTCCCTCTCCCTTCTACGTAAACTCTCGATTATTCTTAATATCCACTGGCTAATCCTAACCTGTCGCTGCATCAAACTGACCAAATCAAAATTAATATACAACGTCGACATCATGAACTTCAGGTCACATAAGGTAGCCTCTTACTCCTTATGTCTCTCACTACCTCTCGGTGTTTATCTCTCTCACTCAAAATTTCTCTCTCTCTCTCTCTCCTCTCTCTCTCTCTCTCTCTCTCTTTCTCTCTCTCTCTCTCTCTCTCTCTATCTCTCTCTCTCTCTTTCCCTCTCTCTTTTCGGTGTGTGTGTATTCTGTGTTCGTGTGCGTGTGTTCTGGGTTCTTGAATGGGTGCGCTCGTGTGTATCTTTGTCTTTGTTTTACGAAAGACAAATTCTTGGGAAATTATTATTCTCATTCTTTCTCATGTCCGCCACTTTACCAAAACCCACAAACCCATATCCATTATTTCAATGTATATTGCTGTCGAGCCCGTCAACCACCCGTAACAACGACATAAATATCTTAATCTAAACTAAAATATCACCTATTTCTTGTTCTACCACCTTTTCGTCCTCTCTCTCAACTATTTTCGACGATTTTCCCCTTTTCTACTTCCTTCAATTCATCCGTTCAAGCTACTACAGCTATTACTCCCCTCAAGCATCTTCCGACGAAACAACGGATATAAAAGATGCAGATCCGCGCCTTTGATTTCGAAAAGCGAATCTCCTTTCTATTTATTCATTTATATCTATTATCTTTATCTTTCCTTTCTCAGATTTCTAGTTATTTTATAACCATTGAAATTATTTCCTTTATTTACTACTTATTTTGTCATGTGATTCAAATTTAATGAACCTTTTTTTGGCAGTGGCATATTTTTCCAGATTGATTGTAATCAAAATTTGCATCTATCTCCTCTTTTTCTAAATCTTTTTCAACATGCTTGAATCAAATAAGCTTAGAAATTTTTTTCGCATTCGTTGCTTTTATAGTAGTATCTGACTGTTGGTGCATTGTGTGTGTAAGGCCATCTCCAACAGTTTATTCCAAATTTTACTCCAAAACACTAAAATGGTGCAATTTCAGCACCAAATATCTCACACCATCTCCAACAGCTTACTCCAAATTTCGCACCAAATAAAAATCTTTTCAGTATATGCTTGTTATTTCATTTAATTAAAAGGTTTTTTCATTAATCTTATTTAATATTATTCAAATTACATTATATTAAATAGTATGCCATAAAACTTAAATTAGACAATTAATAACTATAAATAAATAAATTGAAAATAAAAATAAAAATTTATTAAACGAAACATTAAAATAGATAATTAAAACAAAATGCTTAAAAATACAATTTCAACAGAAAATTAGGTTACATGACAATAATAAATGAACATTTCGGATCTATCAGATTATTAAAAATGATTTCAATTTCATGTTATTTGTATTCGTATTTTGTATTTTTTATTTGAATTTGTATTTCCGCTTTTAATGTATTTTTATTTGTGTTTGTATTTTAAATTTGTATTTTCACTTTGAATGTATTTTTATTTGTGCTTGTATTTTAAATTTGTATTTCAAGTGAGTTTATGCAATTAATTCTTGTTTTTTATTTCATTTTCAATATTTTAACATATTTTCAAAGTTTTGTAATTTTATTTAAAAAATTAATGATACAAATTCTAAAATATAAATAATAAATACCATTTTTCTCTCCTCATTTATCCTCAAAAACGCAAGAGAAAAAACGCAAGAGAGAGAAACAGAGAAAAAGAGAGAAAGAGACGGCGATGAAATTGCTCTCCGTCGCTGCCATCGCCATCGCCAACGCCACCGCCACCACCAAAATCAAGGTAATCTCTTTCTCCTTCCACTTCCCCTTCCCCTTCTACTTCCAGATTTCTTGGGTAATTAAAAAAAAAGAAAAAAAGAAATAAAATTAGGATGGCGCAAAGGATTTTGGTGCGCCAAATTTGGCGCATGTAAGGGGCAACGCTAAAATGGCGTGGAAGATAGCGTCGTTGTTGGAGCTCCATTTTTCGCCAATTTGGCGATGGCGCACGGAAATGGCGTGGTGTTGGAGATGCCCTAAGTGGGTTTCTGTTTGTGCATTATGTGTGTATATGTGTGTGTGTGTGTGACTGTTTAGTCTCATGATATAACTATTTTTTTTTCAAAGTGTTAATAGTGGGATATTGGTGGCGGTGGTTATGGTTGTAGTGATGGGTGCAGTGGTGGACGACATGAGAGGAACAATATGAAATTTGGGGAAACAATTAGCATTCAGATGTTGTGGAGGATATTCAAAGAAGCGGACATGTCTGAAAAGAATAATAATTGAGCGGTGATCTCCATGTGATTGGAGACAACAAATGTATTTATAGAGGATATTCTACGCAATTTATGCTTGACAGGCTTGGCTTCCGGGTCCAAGGGAATCCAATGCTCTACTATAGAAATATCAAGGCCGAGCATATATTTATAAGACCAGGCAAACACATCCACATACTCCTTGAAAAAAATCAATCAAAGCTTCCTGCTCGGTGCCACTGAAGAAACTCCGATCTGTGTCTCTTTACGCTCCTTAGTTGTCTTTAGGTTCACACGAATTTAAACCTCTTCGGTCGCTTGGGCACAATTTTCCTCTCGATCAACAACCTGCCTAAAGTTTCTTTAATGTATTGTTTGTTTAGTGTGTCTGCATCATTTTCAAATGAATTATTATTGACAGTATTTAAGTTATTAGTTAATTTATCAATCGTTGAAGTGGCAATGAGGGGATACTCCGAAAATTCGTTCATTTCATTCAAAGCAAACGGGAAAACAACATTAGCAACAAGCTCATAATCCTCGAGTGTAAGGCCTTTGGTAAGAGCGGGAGACTCAAACTCTACGAAAAGAGACTCGGGGGACTCGATAAAGTTAGACTTTGGGGTACGGGAAACCAATCCAAGCTTCTCAATCATCTGCCGCTTGCTCGTTGCTGGTCCTAAGAAAGTCACCCAATTATTCAAGGGCATTGCCGACTGAGTCATAAGGGTGCGGGGATCAAAGGGTTTCATGCCATCCACCTCAATCACGACCACCACAAGGTCATTTGGGCCCAAGTCAATCAAATCCGGCACATTAATCTCTTCTCCAAAAAGCTGATGCAGTACGGTCCATTCTAGGCGTCTTCAACGAACTCTTGCTTACTAGCCTTGGGAACTTCTAAATCAAACACTAGCTCATCAACTTTACCAATCATTAGTTCACCCATAGAAAAAAATTCAAACCGTTTCACTATCTCGGGGACTCCCATAAAGAAATACTCGTGTTAAACAGTGGTAGTAGCCTCAGACATATTTGGCATATCAAGGAACATCCTTCTCACGGGATTAGCACTGACGCCTCTAGACTTCTTAATGTCTTCTTGTAGCTTTCCCTAATTGTCAATCATTCCTAGCTCTTTTGGCCCCATGTTATCAACCTAATCAGTCTTCTTCACAAAGTAGCGGCTCATGTCAAAACTATAAGGACGGAGATTAGGAGTCACATACGGGATTCCTTCCAAAGCAGCCAAGCATTTCTTATAGACAATTGCTTTCTCTTCCCTTTCGTCTTTATGAGTAGGCTTGTATCCCAAACCATGACGAGTCACTTGCTCTTTAACCTTAATAATCTTGTGCGTGCCCTGGAGTCTCTTTCCCGAACCAAGCCCCGGAAGTTAGTTCATTTTACGCATCATCCTCATGGCTAGGGAATCTTATCCCAAGAAACAGTAAGATCCATGAAACAAACTTAGGTTTTCGGCCTCTCAACAGTGAATTCGGTCAACATCATCCCTTCATCATCATGCTTGATCTCTAATATGAGAATGTCGTTAGCGTTCATACCCTCAGTGGTCACACTATCTCCATAGATAATGGTGAGGTCATTTCCTGGCAGAAACTTCATGCACTGATGCAAAGTGGATGCCTGTGGGCGCCTCCAACTCCCGTACCTATAAACCGTGTCCCATGATGAAGGGTCCCAAAATATACACTTTACAAAAAAAACTTTTCTTTCATTTATCCTGAAAAGTAAGTCAACCCTTTTTCAAAACAATTTCAAAATAACCTCTCTACACGGAGGCGATATGTAACCTATTTAAACCAGTCATAACCTGTATACATACAAGTACTACAACTGAAAAGGCTAACACAAGCCAAACATAAAACAAACCAATCCCATGTTTAATTATAGACCAACTCACACTGAAACAAGTTTGTAAAACTTTATATACAAAACTTTTCCCAACAGAATCACCACCATATTCCAGCCCCAACTACTCCCATCTCCCACACAAATAAGTACATACCCTACAACCAAAATACGATCCAAACTCATTCCCGGCCTCACCGATATGGTCCACCTGTCTCAGCTGAATCTAAAACAGTAAAGGGAGAAGGGGTGAGATAAAGTCTCAGCAAGCTATTATGCATGCAACAATATGCTATACAATATGCAACACATAACAGGTTGCTCAATATCACATTGGAAAACAGTAACACTTTACGTTACCTTTTCCTACCTTTTCCATCTGACCAGGAAGTCCTGCAATAGACAACACATATACAGGTTGCTCATATAATATGCAACACACATAGGTTGCTCAAATATCACATTGGAAAAAACAGTAAATACTTTACGTTACCTTTCCCATCTGAATCATATGTAGTACAACGGTGGGAGGGATACTCCGCTCTCGTGAAATGCTAGTGCTTATTCACATCTTATACGATCTCTATCAGAGACCCGTATAAGTTATCAGCTATCTGTACCATGACTGCACATATATACAGAAGCTGCGCACCCCTAGACCGTGGCCACAGAAGGGGGAGAGGTCACAGGTATAAGGCAATCTAACCACCTTATGAAATATTTTCTCATAGGTGATAGGATTCCATATACCCCCACAGTGATCAGCTGATACTACCATATCCAAGTACGTAACAGATACTTGAAAATAAGTCCACCCCAGGGGACCACCATATACATAACATGGAACTAGAACTCAGGTTAAACCAATCACAATAGTGTATATGTATTTCAACACTATTGAATAATAACACAATCCAAGGACATGGTATTAAAAACTCATGCTCAACCAAAGAAACAGTGCAACAAGTATTTGAACACTTTGTACACAATCAACTATGAACAGGTAAGCACTTATGTCACCAAGTATATCACATAAGTCCTACATATCCATGCTCAATCCCCATATACAGTGCAACATATCTTTCACGCAATATCTAAACCTATAACCACATATAGGTAAACACATATCATATATGAGGCCTACACATTCAATACCCAAGGTATAATCTAGCAACAGGGTATTACCACTCCTGCCTTAATCAATAAAGTAGTGCACCATATATTTTATGCACCATTAGAGCAAATAACCCTATACAAGTCACCGCGAAGGAGTACAATACAATATAAGTAATCCTACACATTTATCATACAACATTGAACAACTTCTTTTTAGGGTTCAAGTTCAAATAGCAAGTTTTATAGCCTTTGGCTCAAGTTTCCTAATTGCCTCTCAAGCATGTTCACGACATTATTTAAAGCACTTCCCATTATCCAATTGGACCATTTCAAGTTCCATAATGTAGTACTAAAGTTGTACTAGATTCAGGGTTAAAGAGTGTTCCAATTTATGTTGGTTAGACTAGGTTTGCAAGGCCTAGAAAAAAGTTCAAGGCTGCATTTTGAAAATGATTCAAGTGTCAAAACTGCCTTTCAAGCATTTTCAAGCCACTATTTAAAGCTCTTGCCAATTTCATTTTGGCCCATTTCAAACTCCATTGTATAGTACTAAACTGGTACTAGATGCGTAGTTAAAGAGTGATTAAATCCGTACTCATTTAACTAGGTTTAAAAGCTTGCAAACATGCCACCTTAACCCAGTTTTGGGCACGACTCGTGCTTAATGGCACGATTCGTGCCTCAACCCTGCACGAGTGATCCCATGTTCATGACAAGTGATCCACCAGTTGTTCCATGTCGCATGACTCCCTCAGCTTGGTCATGACTCGTGCTCATGGGTACGAGTCATGCCCAGCTTCAGAAACTGCCTTTGCATTGCTGCACTTCAGCAACAACAACAACAACTTCCAGTCTCAGTTCAGCCACTGCAAGTTGCCAATAATCCGTATATACACATATTTAGACCATAATATACTACCTCCCTAACCCATAACACATAAATAACAACTTCCCAATTCAGTTCCAACCCTTTATATCACCCTTTTTATATGTTCATCAACCTAACTTGGTTGTTCCATTTCAATACTCAGAAAACTGATTCCACTTCACATAAAACCTTCATAACCTCAATACAACATCAATTCACAAGGCATGAACATTTATTTGAAAAGAACCATAACAACTTACTTCAATAAAAAGAGAATATAATCGAATAACTTGCTCTAAACACCTTCCTTAGTAAGAAATTGAAGACGGAATCATTAACCACACCACGGCTGAATTTCTGGAATTTAATGAAGCTTAGCTAGGGTTTGGAACACTTTAGAACGTAGAGAGGATAAGGGAGAACTGAGGAGGTTATAATGCTTCTTGAAGAAGCTTAAAAAGATATTTATATAAACCCATTTGCTCTCTAGCTCCTCGAGGTTTGAAAATAAACAAATCACTACCTTTAACTTATAATTACACCTAAGCTCCTCCACACTTTCATAACACTTTCATTTAAATTTTCAAAGGTTACCATTCTACTATACAACTTTCCCATTTCTATCTTTTAGACATTATATAACCCATTGATATTTTAATATCTAAAATCAAGTAAGTTATCAACTTTGTAAATAACACATAGCCCAATCAAATTTCCATTTCAAATACCAGAATGAACAAATAGTCATTCCCTATCACATAATGAATAAGAAGAGATGCAATGCATCCCAACCCTCACGTGCTCAACACGTAGTCAAATTAGTGCCCGGACCTAGGGTCGTGACAATGCCACTCCATTGATTTGGTGTAACCAAGGTCGACCCAAGAGAGCAGTAAAGGAAATGGGATTTTCGATAACCTGAAAATCCATCAGTATCATTTGTTTGCCTAACTAAAGATTCAAATTAGCCACCCCTAAAACAATGTGACTGGTAGAATCATAAGCCTTCATGGTTTGGGTCAAAGGCTTCAAATTTGTAGGCTTGATTCCCAGCAAATCCATCATCTTGGCTGGAATCACATTTATAGCCGACCCGTTATCGACTAAAACTCAGGGGAGACGACGCTCATCAAGCTGGACTGTAATATAGAGAGGCTCATTATGATTAGCCCCAAATTTCGACAAATCAGGAGCTGTGAAAGTGATTATGTTCCCTAATGGATATTGTCGATCATCTGTACTACTTCATCTGAGGTCACATCAATTGGCACTATGGTTCTTGCCAAACTTTCCTCCAACATCAACTTGTGGGGATAGGAAGAAGTGAGTAGGGACCAAATGGAGATATTGGCTTGATTTTACTTAAACTGAGTCAAAATGGGATCCTCTTTCTCAGGGTCTAACACTTTGGGCTCCTTAACATAGGGGTTGTTGCTAGCTCGAGGCACTTGATCAACAAGCCTCTTATCAACTTTTGGATTATTAATGGGAAGCTGCCTAGATTGAGTCAACACATTCATATCTGCCTTGTCAAACTTCGACAGTTCCTTACATGCGAGTCTTAAATCTGCTAAAGACAATGGAGGGCTTTTGGTGGCATACGACCAAACATCTCATCGCAACTCATTGGTTGTCACTTACAGGGGGTGATTTAGCGACAACTCAGACTTCATTCCAAGTCATGGGACGCGACTGGGACCCACTATACGGCAAGGGAGGAGAAAGGAGAACATCATCATCATCATCATCATCATCATCACTTTCACACAGAGAACGTAGCTCCTTTAAGGTCAACATGCATACTATATCTCGCATTAAATCCACACACTCCTCATTGTTGAGCATTTTATCACCAATATCAACTATGGTAAACATATCCAAGCTTTCTAGTAAAGGTTTTGATTGAATGACATTCACGAAAATTTAACTCCTAGGGAATTCGATCTTCCCTTCTTCGACCAAAACCTTAACCGCATTCTGTACGGTCTCATCCAAGTTTTCAAAGAAGCGTTAAATTTTGTAATACCCACATAGTTGGAGTCCTTGAACTCAATTGTTGGGTACGCTTATTATAAACCCCTCATATTATTTAATTTGATTGATATCATGACCTATTTTATTTTATATGGACTTTAGGATCTCATGTATGAAGTTTTACACTTTAATTTATAGTTAAGTCCAATTTTATAGATAGTGTTACTTAGGCTTTAGTTGGTTAGAAACTTGAATAATTTTGGCTCAAGAAAGAACTAAATGGTCAACCTTGCGGTAGACCACACCTATGCGACTGACCGCATGACCTTCTGCAAAGCCTCAATGGAAGAAAGCTCTAGCGGTCGACCACACTCTATATGGTTGACCGCATACCACTCTTGTCTTTAGCCAAAACTAAGCTCTTGAAGATTGAAGACCAGATCTTGGTATAATTATCTCTGACTAAAACTCAGAGTTAACTCAAAGAATTATACCGTTGTAGAGTTCACTAAGAGAATTTCAAAAAGGTGACAGCTGTTATCATTCGTACAAAGACGTACCACCTTCCCACTAACCTCTACAACATGAAGACAAAAAGGAAAATGTGCTCCAATCATACATCAACAACACATTGTCCTTAATGTTTATCCATTAAGGATATCCAACGGCTACTTTACCACATAAGGTTATAAATAGACCTTGTGTTCAAGCCATGAAGATTGCTAGAGATATTATTGTTGAAATCCTCAAGAAGTTTTGAAGCTCATACTCAGATTTCCAGAATCCTTTGAATCTTCAAACACTTCATCTTCAAGCCTTCAAGAAATATTCCTTACCCAGATCTCTCAAGCCTTGTAACCACAACAAGATTCATCAAGATTTAAATACTTCAATTGTAAAGAGCTCTTGATTCTTGAACACACACACCCCCGTTGAATTCAATCATTTTGATTGTATTACTTAAGATACATTGGTTATAGTCTAGGATTAGCTTTATTGAAAAGATAGTTAGATTTGAGATTGTTTTCACTTTTTAATCCTTGTAACAGATGCTCAAAGATCTAATATAATATTTGCACTTAGAAAATCCAAGACTAACCATCTTGTTATAGGATGTAGATCATTTACGATTGAACCTCTCCAAATACCTTGTTCAACACTTTCTGCACTTTACTTTGGTTATTCATAAATTTGCTTATTATTCTTTATGTTTGATCTTTACAGATATCCAACCTTATTGAGAATTGTGTTTATATTTGAAATTTTCCTTAGCCAATTTTCAATCTTGCGGTCGACCACACTTTCACAATGTGCGGTGGACCACACACTTTCAGACCACACATTTACAATTAGAAACTTCTGCTGTGCATTATGCTATTTTGGAATTTGGTTTTAACTTGACCACACTTTCAGCATAGTAAGCCAAGGTTGATATTTTGAAAAGGGTTAGAAAAAATTTATACAGCTATTCACCCCCCCCTTTAACTGTTTTTCATACCCTTATTGCACCTTTAGGACCAACAAGTGGTATCAGAACAAATATATTTATAAAACTATCCTTTATTTTTCAAGCTTAACAGTTTGGGTGTTGATTCGTTATGGCAACTTCAAAATCTACGACAGAGTTTAACTATTCACACATTCCCATGTTGGATGAAGACCACTTCGATATATGGAAAGCTCGTATGTTGATCCATTTGGAGTCAATTGATGAAATGCTGGTTGATTGCATGATAAATGGACCTTTCGTACCAATGAATGCCAATCCAAATGCAACTACCAACACTGCCATTCCAGAAATTAAAAAGCCTAAGGCATAATGGACTGATGAAGAGAAAATATTTGTTACATTGGATAAAGCCATACACATCATTTCCGGAACCCTAACCGTATCCACCTATCAGAAAGTTATCAAGTGCATGACTGCAAATGAAATGTGGGATGCTATTAAAAGCTATCTTGAAGGTGATGTGTTATCTAAGGAGTACAAGAAGTTTGTAGTTGAAAGAAGATATAGCAGCTTCAATAGACTACCGAATGAAACTCTGCGTCAAAGCTATGACCGCTAAGTCGAGGTAGTAAATACTTGCTTATCTCTTGGTAAAGTTTTAACTGATAAAGAAATTAACATTCCTTGATGCTCTGGGATCCAAATGGATGTACAAAGAAACTTCCCTCGAAGACTCTAAATATTTGAATACTTGGTTTCTATGTAACTTGTATGAAAATTTTAAAGTCCATGAACTAAAGTTAGATCACATTGAAGAGGTTGAAGGGAAAGGCAAAACATTTTCTATGTCTTTTATTGACCATGTGGAGAAACCCTCTAAGCCTACATCGGATTATAGTATTTCAACTTCTCTTATCGATATGGATGATGAGGATTTATCCATGTTTGTAAAATGTTTTCGAAAATTTCGTAAAAATTCAAAATCATTTTCAAAAGGTAAACCTCCAGCAACATTTTCTGAGTGAGTGACTCAAAGAAGAAAAGTGACCTTGTCTGATACAACTGTAAAATGCCCGATCATTTTGCTTCTGAGTGTCCTCGACCTAAATATGAGTATTTGAAAAAGAAAACTTCTCCTTTGAAATTTTCTCGTCGAAAGGGGATGGTTGCTGAAGAAGAAGAGAATTTAAAAGAACTTTCTATTTGGATTGAAACTGATTCTGATGAAAAAAGCAATGAGAATAGTGAAGAGGTAAATCTCTGCCTTGTTGCTAAGGATAATTCTAGTGATTCAGAAAACGATGGTTTTGTTCAGTCGCCCAAAATAGATGATGAGGTTGTCCATATGAGAACCAAGATTGTGGCTAGTAGTGATGACTATAGCAACTTTGAGCTCACTCTGAGTTATGAGATTGGTAACTGCTCATTTTCTCGCCCTATCTTTCCATCCAAAAATGAAACACCTTCAAAAATTGTATCTACACCAATTGTTTCAAAAAGGGTCAATGAGATTTCTCCCATGCAATAAGAGGAGATGTTTAAGAAAGCTGAAATGGTGATCCAAATGTTTGAAAATGTTAAAAAAGCTCTAGTATTATCAACTGATGAGATTTCTCAACTCAAGACGAAGAAAAATGTGCTAAGGTCAGAAATCAAGATTTTGAAAGACCAAGTCAAAAGCAAGACTCCTCTTTATAAATGTAACGACCCGAGCTCGAAGCCCGACCCGATACGTAGGCACCACACACTGGCCCACTAAGTACCTCCTCAATTGGGTCAACCACAGCCCATCACAGGCCTCCAAAAGTCCAATGGATGATTTGATGCTTAGTAGTAGTGTATGGGCCTTCTATATATCACACTAAATTCCCACATATTTTCGATGTGGGATGGGGGATATTACAATCTCCCCCACTCAAACCCTTGCCGTCCCTGGCAAGGTCAATCAATACCCAGATCATACTCCCGGGCTAGCTCGCAAGCCTTAAGGCCGGGAACCAGGCTTTGATACCATTTGTAACGACTCGAGCTCGAAGCCCGACCCGATACGTAGGCACCACACACTGGCCCACTAAGCACCTCCTCAATTGGGTCAACCACAGCCCATCACAGGCCTCCAAAAGTCCAATGGATGATTTGATGCTTAGTAGTAGTGTATGGGCCTTCTATATATCACACTAAATTCCCACATATTTCCGATGTGGGATGGGGGATATTACAATAAATTAAATATCACTCTTGAAACTAAAGTTGCTGCAATCAAAATTCAAAACGGTGACTTGGTTGCTCAAAACACTGACCTTCAAAAGGGGATTGATGAGTGAACCAAATATCGTGTCACTATGGATCAAATACTAGAATCCCAAAAGTCTAGTGGAGATAAAGAAGGCTTGGGATTTCAAACTAGTGACAATTTTAAGTGTGCTTCTTGCTGTAAAAGGAGTGAAAATTTTCTAATTAAACTAATGAAAATCATAAGGAGAAGAATTATAATTCAAAGGGTAAAGGACAGGAACTAAAGGTTAAACTTAACTTCCATTATGTCTATCCCAAGAATCAAACTGGGAATAATTCCAAAATGAAAGGAAAGGAAAAAGAGGAAAAAGGTTGTGATGAAAATCATCATGTGGTCGACCACACCGCACCTTTGACCACATACCAAGCTTCCACAAGCAAGGCAAGTGCTCCTAGGAAATCTGTGGTCAACCACAAAAAGACAATATTTGTCAAGGCCAAAACCTTTGGCCCAGTGAAGGATGTGAAACCTATGACTAGTAAAGAGTCTATAAAAACTTAGTTTGGTAGTGGCTTCCATCATTGTTCTATGTATGATGGTTAAGGTAACTTGGCTACACAATGCCTACTGAGATTCACGCCTAATGCTCGAAGAAATAATCCTCCTTCTGTCAAACAAGTGTGGGTCATCAAAAGGTGCTAATCACAGGACCCAAAAGAATAAAGGGGACCTCATGCTTAAATATTTATTTTCCAGGTCCTCTGCTTCATGCCTGGAACTTCCAAGGCAAACGAATGGTATCTAGATAGTGGCTGCTCAAGACATAGGACATGAGATATCAACTTGTTCGAAGATGTCCATGAAGAAAATGGTCCATCGGTAACTTTTGGGTATAACAATAAAAGAAAGACAATTGGATATATAGTCATTCGAAAATGAAATATTACCATAAAAGAAGTATCTTTCTCCAGCAAGATCATGCCTTCAATTTCAAGATGTTTTCAACTACTTCATATTGATATGTTTGGACCTGTCACCACCGCAAGCATTGGAGGAAGTAGATATACTTTAGTTTTGGTGGATGATTACTCACGATATACATGGGCTGAGATGATGATCTCCAAATATGATTGTTATGACATCTTAACCTCCCTCTTTAGACAGCTCCAAACTAAAAAAGAAGATGACATCGTTAGTGTTAGATCTGATCATGAAACTGAATTAAAAAACAACGGTATTGCTTAATATTGTGATGAACATGGTATTGACCATAACTTCTCTGCTGCTGGAGTTTCACAACAAAATGGAGTTGTGGAAAGAAAGATTAGAACGTTGATTGAGGCTAGAAAGATAATCCTCGCTGAAACCAAGCTACCACAATATTTTTGGGCTGAAGCAACTAACACAGCATGCTTCACTCAAAATTGATCCCTCATCAACAAGACCTATAATAAAACTCCATATGAATTTTGGAGAAAAAGAACCCTCAACATTGGTTTTTTCAAGATCTTTGGATGCAAATGCTTTGTTTTATACAATGAAATAGAACATCGAGGTAAATTTTCTCCTAAAGCTGATGAAGGTATTTTTGTTAGGTACGCCAAACATTCTAAATCTTTTTGCATTTTCAATAAAAATAGTTTAAAGATAGTAGAATCTGTTCATGTTACTTTTGATGAACATTCTCTCATTGAGCCACATTGGGCTTCAAATGTTACTGATGATTTTGTTGAGCCTAATGAGACATGTGTTCTCCCACAAGCTACTCCTAGACTCGAAAATCACTCAACAAAAGGAATTCCATCAACTTCGACTATACCTCCATCAAGTTTTTAAGAACCAACATCAGAAGTTCCTGATGATGCAGTCGAATCTACTCCCATACATTCTGTAGAGCCAATACCTCAACTCACTTATAATGATTGGAATGGCTCTAATGATGTACCTCTAGAAGATCTTCAACAACAATCTACTCAACCAAATTTACCTCCATAAATTTATGAGGTTAGAGATCACCCAATCAATAACATCATTGGTGATTTGTTTTCTGGTGTTCAAACAAGAAGCTCAAATTATGATGAGCACACTTCACTCATATCTTAAATTGAACCTAAGAAAGTTGATGAAGCACTCTAAGATTCAAGTTGGGTTATTACTATGCAAGAATAGCACTACCAATTTGAAAGACATAAAGTTTAGACTCTAGTTCCAAGACCAAAGAATCAAAGAGTAATTGGTACAAAATGGGTGTTTAGAAACAAGATAGATGAAAATGGAAGCATCATAAGAAATAAAGCAAGATTGGTTGCAGAAGAATATAGACAAGAAGAAGGAATTGATAACGATGAAACTTTTGCCCCCGTTGCAAGACTTGAAGCTATAGGATTTTCTTAGCTTATGCCTCTTTCAAAAGATTCAAGATTTATAAAATGGATGTGAAGAGTGCATTTCTCAACGGTGAACTTCAAGAAACAGTATATGTTGCACAACCTCCTGGATTTGAAGACAACAAACATCATGACCATGTCTACAAACTCCAAAAAGCTTTGTATGGACTCAAGCAAGCTCCAAGAGCACGGTATGATAATCTATCTAATTTTCTTTTAGAAAAAGGCTTCAAACGAGGTAAAATTGACACAACCGTATCAAATTGTGGAAGAATTGGTCTACCAAGGTAGGGATGTGGAAAGTTTGTGTCACATTTCTATTGTTGTGCAGAATACAAGCCATTTTATTCATGGATGGGTAATTGACAAGAAAGACATAGCAAAGGATGCTTTTAGCCATGTTATGCTCAAGGCCTTTAAGGAGAGTGGATTCTACCCTTCTTCATATGAAACAAACTTTCCACATCCCTACCTTGGTGGACCAATTCTTTCACAATGCTAGGGAGATCAAAATGAAGAATGAAAAAGGAAGAACAATAAGGCTAATCATAACCAAGATCCAAGGAGTGACTCTTGATATAGATTATGTTGATATTGCAATTTTTCTAGGCCTCCCCATCATCAAGACCGACCCCATGGAGCTGGAACAAGAAGATCTTACAATTTTGGCCAAATAACTTATTGGAGACAAATCAGTAACAACAACTCCTAGAAAGAACTTTGATGAATTGATGTACCACATTGGTCATCTGGTTGTTAATTGTTTCTTCTGCAAAACTGGGAACCAAGTTAACTTCAACAATGATCAATGGAATATCAACTGCTATATTTTAAGGCACAAGACTGCACTGGGCAAAGATTATCTATCAAAGGCTGTTGGCAAGCATATTTTAGTATCAGAAGAATGAAGCTACTGAGCATAACAAATAGAGGACTCATACAAGGTTAATTTCTCTCCTCCTCGCTCAAACAATGGAGATCAACAAGATAATGGATAGGCATAGAGAATTGCAAGAGGAGATTCCAAAGTCAAAGATTATGCAGACTTTCAGAAAAGTTTGATGATGAGCTATATCACCAGTTTTGGAAGAAGGACCCAATAGAGGAGTATGTGCCTCCCAAGAGTTCTAAAACAAACTGGGAAGGCTATTGTTGAAGCCAAGGGAAAAGCTATAGCTATTGAAATTCCCAAGTCAAAAACAAAGTTTGTGGATTCACCTAGAAAGCCAGGTGGAATCAAGTTCAAAGAGCACCACCTTTCACATTCAAAGTCATTATCTTCATCAAGCTCGACCGCACCTATACTGTCAACCGCACCCCTTCAAGCCAACAAAAATTTCCAAGCCAATTTCTCCATCCTCCAAGCCTTCAACTCTCTATCACATAAGCCTACCAATCCCCTTACTCACTTCAAAACTTAAGTCAAGCCAAAATCCCCACTCAAAAGAAACAATCACTTGAGACTGATAAGCAAGAAAGACTTATCTATGCCCAATTATTTGCTGCTTCAGCTTAGGGGGAGAGAAGAAAACAAGTCAATGCCTCTAGTCCTCCAAAGAAGAAGGTCAAGATGATGAATGTTAGAAGGGTTTTTGAAGACCTAGGCCTGGAAGATAGTGATGAAGATGAGCTCTCGGATGATCTTGTTAATTCAATCCCTCCATCTCCACCAGTTGAACCATTGAAAATGAAGTATAAGGTGGCCATCTCAGATGATGATGCAAGCGCATGGCTGAATGCACCTTTTATTAATGAGCCTAAAGATGAGGCTGGTAGAGAAGTTGTAGATGATATGAATGTTAATGAGAATGCTGAGAATGCTGAGAATGAAGATGTTGGTAGCTAAGATGGCCTTGAAAAGAATGTGATGAAAATTCTAAGTCTGGCTCAGACCGTGCGGTTGAACGCACTGAGCCATACTTTGAGGCTCCTCACTCCAACTCCACCTAATCCCCCACTCCTCACCAAAGTCCTAATCCTACTCCCAAGCTAACCCAATCTACAACACTTGATTAACTCCTTACTAGAGTTTAGACTCTCACCTCAATGCATCTTGACACCCAGAGTCAGATAGCCCAGCTTTTGGCAAACCATGCTCCACTTATTGCCTCACACAACTCTCTTCAAGCCCATATGAGTGCTTCTCCCTCCCAATTGATTGATACCATTAAGGGGAAAAGTATCTTCATAGGAAAGGTTGTGAAGGATATTCTCTCTGGTTAGACAGACACAAGCTTAACCTTAGCTGATACAATGCCCATTGCTCCTCCTCCTCCTACTCATGATAAATTTATCTCTCAAGTGTTCCTCAAGTAAGCAATAAGAGTGATGACTCAGACCCTGCATCATAGCTTGTCAATAGAGATGAAGAAGGTTGGAGATGACATATCTAGAGACATGGGCTTAGATAAAGATGAAGTGGTGTAAAAGATTAAGAAGATTGAAGGAGTTGTTGATATGTCTATTAAAGGAGCTATGACTGCTATTGAGGATAGATTCAGAAGTGTTAGGGAAAAAGTGAACATCCACACTTCTAGGATAGACTATCAGACCATCATAGTTGAAGAGCTCACCAACCTTTTAGTAGGTGCTTTCCCAAACATGGAGAATCGGTTGACCGCACTCGAAACTTATGTAAATGGTGAAGCTGATGAACTCAGAAGAGTGTTGCAAGTTGTAGGTGCTGAGGCTTCTGCATTCTATATTCCTGAAGACCTTCCACCAACTCCAGCTCCTCAAGTCAACCCTGAGGTCAACAACTACATCAACATCAGAGATCGTGATAGTTTTGATATCCAACCTCCTCCCCATCATTGAATATTGTAGACTGAAGATTGATTTTCTTTGGAAGTTTTTGCTGCTTCCTTAGTTCTTTTTTTAACACCTTTTTTTATCATTCATGCTTTGTAAGTTACAAATCTTTATCATTATCTTAGTATGAATGAAATGAATGAATCATCTATTAATTTTGGAAACTTTATTCACAAACTGCTTGTTTGTAGAATAATGATTGCATTATTCTAAACTCATGCATATAGTTTAAATTGCATATCACATACTTGTGCATAGTGTTTAAACATTTAGTTAAAAAGCATTCCTAAGCTTCATGATAACATCTTTATGAATGCACTAAATGTATGTTTCTTACTTCTAATATGTAATTTCTTTTCTTATATAGGAAGTTTGAAACCTATGACTTAGGCTTAGTATGTGCATTGACTTAGGATATGATTTACCATACTTAAACTTTTGGACATGTTATTATCTAGTACAATGAAATAGCCTTTGTTATAGTAGATAATGGTCTCGATCAAATAGGGGGAGATTGTTAGGTATGCTTATTATAAACCCTTCCTATTACTTAATTTGATTGATACCATGACCTATTTCATTTTACATGGACTTTAGGATCTCATGTATGAAGTTTTACACTTCAATATTTAGTTAAGTCCATTTTTAATAGTGTTACTTAGGCTTTAGTTGGGTAGAAACTTGAAGAATTTTGGCTCAAGAAGGAACTGAATGGTCAATCTTGCGGTCGACCACACCTATGTGGCTGACCGCATGACCTCCTACAAAGCCTCAATGGAACAAAGCTCTAGCGGTCGACCGCACTCTATATGGTTGACCGCGTACAACTCGTATCACTAGCCAAATTGAAGCTCTTAAAGATTGAAGACCAGATCTAAGTATAATTATCTCTGACCACAACTTAGAGTTAACTCAAAGAATTATATCGTTGTAGAGTTCACTCAGAGAATTTCAAAAAGGTGATTGTTGTTTTCATTCGTACAAAGACGTACCACCTTACCACTTACCTCTGCAACAAGAAGACAAAAAGAAAAATGTGCTCCAATCAGACATCAACATGACATTGTCCTTAATGTTTATCCATTAAGGATTTCCAATGGCTACTTTACCACACAAGGATATAAATAGACCTTGTGTTCTAGCCATGAATATTGCTAGAGATATTCTTGTTGAAATCCTCAACAAGTTTTGAAGCTCATACTCAGATTTCCAGAATCCTTTGAATCTTCAAACACTTCATCTTTAAGCCTTCAAGAAATATTCCTTACCCAGATCTCTAAACCCTTATAACCACAATAAGATTCATCAAGCTCTCAATACTTCAATTATAAAGAGCTCTTGATTCTTGAACACACACACACACACCCCCTTGAATTCAATCATTTTGATTGTATTACTTGGGATACACTAGTTATAGTCTAGGATTAGCTTCATTGAAAAGATAGTTAGATTTGAGATTGTTCTCAGTTTGTAATCCTTGCTACAGCTGCTCAAAGATCTAATATACTATCTGTACTTAGAAAATCCAAGACTAACCATCTTGCTAAAGGACGTAGATCATTTACGATTGAACCTCTCCAACTACCTTGTTCAACACTTTCTACACTTTACTTTGATTGTTCATGAATTTGCTTATTATTCTTTGGGTTTGATCTTTACAAATATCCAACCTTATTGAGAATTGTGTTTATAGTAGAAATTTTCCTTAGCCCATTTTCAATCTTGCGATCGACCACACTTTCACAATTTGCGGTCGATAACACACTTTCAGACCACAATTTTACACTTAGAAACTTCTGCTATGCATTTTGCTATCTTGGAAACTGGTTTTAACTTGACCACATTTTCAGTATAGTAAGCCAAGGTTGAAATTTTGAAAAGGGTCAGAAAAATTTTGTACAGCTATTTACCTCCCCCTAGCTATTTTTTATACCCTTGTTGCACCTTTGGGACCAACATCAATCATGTTCACACCTGAGTTGTTAGGGAAAGGATTATTCATTATGTTTGGGCGAATGGGACACTCTTGTTTTCCCTCTTCGACTAGCCCCTGGACTACATTCTTTAAGACCGTGCAATAGTTGGTCGTGTGGCCATTGTAGTTATGAAAAGCACAATGTTTGGTTATATCAAGGTGGTATTAGGATTCCTTGGTTGATATTTCTCAAGAGGTTTGAGGAGGCCTCGCTTCATTGGACCTTTAAAGACTTCACTCATGGGCATCCCAAAATCGTCGAAGTGCTGGTATTGTGGCCTTGGTGGACCATTACTTCTTGGCGCTCCCTGGTTTAAACCCTGAGCGCTTCTTTGGTGATCATTCTGAATATAGTTTATCGCACCTACAACCTCTTTCCCTTTACCCGGTGCAGAAGTGGTGTTGGATGCAGAGGCCTGGTAGCTATAAGAGTTGCTTGAACTGGAGCTACCACTTTGTGCTTGCACTAAATTCTCGATCTTCGACCCAGCATTGCCCATTTCACGGAGATTGGGGTAAAAGTGGTGACCAATGGTTGTTTTCAATTTTGGCATCAAACAAGACTGAAATATCTCCTTTTGCTCTTCCTCGGAGAGCGGGGTCACATAGCTTCCAATTCCACCTCTTGTAAAATTCGGCGATTGACTCATCGCTCCTCTGTAAAGTGCTTTGCAAATCATTATGGTTTGTTTGAAATTTGAGATTGGCATGATACTTTTCCAAAAACACCTCACTGATTTGGTCCCAAGTGACACGGTATTCGGGATGCACATTTAAAAACCATCTCAACGACATTCCCCTTAGAGTTAAGTGGAAGTGATCAGCCATTTGCTCCTGAGTACAATACTTCGCTCTCATGGCAAGGATGTAGTTATCAATATGGGTCTTCGGGCATAAAGTACCATCAAACTTATCAATATTCGGCATTATAAACTTATGAGGCAAAGCTGCTTCCCTTCTGGAATCGATAGCTCGGGTTAAGGAGGTATTGGTGGTCAACCCATTGAACTTCTCTTGCATTAGCTTCACTTGCTCCATTAGTAAAGCGACATTCGGATCAACCAGAGCACTCAGGTTATTAGCATTTGAACCCACATTGGCATTCGTAGGAGCAATCACTGTAGGAGGTACATATGTGGAAGGGATTGTTGTCTGAGCATCCTAATGAGGGAAATGAATGTAGACATGCCCATAGCCCCTATTATATGGCGGGATGAAAGTCGAACTAGCATTGTAGGCATGTGAACCATAGGACATTGTCTTGTGAAGATGATACGGTACCTCATGAAACCCAACAGGCAAAGCCGGAGAGGGAAAATTTGACGTAGTAGGTAGACGCTAACTGGGTCAACATATGGCTCAAACAGAGGCAGAGATCTCGAAACCTGTCGATGATGCTAGGACTGAGGGGGCAGAGTAAAACTAGGAGGGTACTACTAATACTGGGATGAAGATACAGATGAAATAAAACCAAATGGAGGAGCTTGCGAAGCCACGAGACCAAACTGATTCTAACCAATTTGAGGAGCTTGCGAAACTATGGGACCAAACTGACTCTGACCATTCTGAGGAGCTTGCCCAAAAACATGCCAAGCAAAATGAACTTGAATGATGGCTTGAGTAACTATTAGATGGGAATGGGCAGATCTTGTTGGATTTCCATAAGACTGAGGCTGAGGCACTTGGTTGTAGGCTTGAGGAGCAGTTTTGCCTTGAATCGAGGTCTTATCCTCTTTGATTTTCAAGTTGGGGAATCACAACGATCCCTTGACAATGCATGGAGTCAATGAACCAAGCTTGCTGCTCTTCTTGATGCTTTCTAGCAGCTTCTAAAGCCCGAATCAACTATTCCCTAGTCTGAAGGTTCTCACCTGTTGGAGTAGCATTTCCCCTAATTTTCTCTATGGAACTGGCCATCTCAAAATACCGGACCGAAGAAGCAGGCGACACTTAGGAACTGTCCGATTCTGAAAGCTCAATATTGAAAAGACGGCAACCCGGAATTCTCACCCATGCCTTGCTCGTTGCATAAGGAAAGGTATTGTTTAGACTCTAGGAAAACTCGGGAAAGTGTTTGGCTAAAGGCTGGGGGCTCATGCATCATGCAATTATTATTAGTTATATGTACAAGTTTACTTAAAATACATTTTTAATCGAAAAGAATTCTTATCTTTTTCGCAACTACATTAAATCCTGGATCAGTGGAGTCCAGCACTACGTCTATAAACCCCTCATATTCCATCATGTATTGAACTCTCCCAAGGACGGACAATCCCAAGCGAGGTTCCTATAGGGGAAGCGAATTCCACCGACTAAAAAGAAAATGGACCTAAGGACTAGTATTCCATATAGGTTTTAATGCATATGCGATGCGAATTATAGTCAAAGTCAATGCAAAAAAGTCAAGATCAGGTCAAGTTTGCCTAACAAAATTTTGGCATGACCTCTCCTTAACTTGCTTTCGCAAGGGATCTTGACCTTGGCATTGACTCGAGAATAATTAACACGGATTATACATTAGAGGCTTTATAAGACGGTTTCACATTTGACGTTAATGAATACGCATGCAAGTCAAAGTCAACTCGAAAAGTCAAGACCGGGTCAAATCCGCCTAAAAAAAATTTGGTATGACCTCTCATTAACTTGCTTTCGCAAGGAATCTTGACCTCGGTGTTGGCTCGAGAAAGACTAACACACGGTATGTGTTAAGGCTTTATGACATGGGCTAGACAAAAACCAACCAAGTCACGGTAAAAAGGTGTGACACAGACTGTGCATGGTTGACACTGGCTAGGATGAGATAGCCATGCGCGCATGTAAGTACTTCAATCTAGATCGCCTTCCACCTAAAGTGCACGAGAAGGACTTTAAGGGACTATCCATGAAATATAGGAAGTTTCGTGGCCTTTCGGGCATTAATTTGACCTTTTTAAGTGAGGAAGTATCATTCTCATATAAGAAACAAGAAAAAGACCCCGCTGGAATAATAAAAATATATAAAAACCTTATCTATACAGTTGGAGGAAGGATCTAGATGCTTTCGAGGTGGTTAAAGCAAACTGGTCCATACGGCCTCTTATGGACAATTCGTACAACCCCTTTTGTAAAATGCAGTGCCTATAAATAAAACCCGTCCCCCATTAATTTAAGGACCTTTTGACCTTTTTTCCTTTCAACAACCAAGAGAAAACTCTTCCGAATTTCAGACTCTCTTCTCTCTCCTAAAACACAAAACCTATTTTCTCTCATCCAAGAAGAGGATCTAGCTCAAATCTACCAAACAAACCAAGAAGATAGATGTGCACCATCATTGGCAAACTCTCCTTCTACATCTATTTGAATCTCTAAATCTCTTTGCTCTTATCCATTTGAAATGCTTAGTTGATAAAATGTAGATCTATTTATATATTCTAGTCTCTCTCTATCTCTCTTCCTATTATGAAATCACGCATGATACCACTTGAGCTCTCTCCCCATGAAAGCACACAACTATTGAGGTGTGCTTGAGGGTTGAAGACTTAGAGTGGATGTGATAATGCTAATCTCTTTTTTAATCTTTCCAGTTTCTATTTTAGCTTAGATCTGATTCATTTGTGTAAATTTCTAGATCCTGTTTGGATCTATGTAGATTCGGATTGCGAAACTGTAAAACACATTCAATGGCATAAGGGTCCGTACGGCCCCCATTTATGGTTGTCCAGTCTCTTTTACATATGTGGCATTTTCTGTTGGGTTTTACGGGTCCATGCGCAGCGGAATTAAGCATCAAATAACATAAAACCCAAGAAGTCCTAGGATCCGTTCTATATAATTAACTTGAAAAACTATGAGATAGATATAACCAACCTTGAACGCTTTCCGTTCTTGAGCTATCGAACGATTTTATTATGTGATTTCGAATCACAAACTTCGTTCTTCAACTTGCTTGAACTCTAGGCCTTGATCGATGAACGAGCAAAGACCCCCTTTCGGTATCCACACCTTCGAATGGATCCAAGAACAATTTCTTGAAGATTGCTAGATCCTATAAACCTTGGAATAATATTGAGAATATGTTTGTGAATTTCTTTTGAGAATTTCGGCTAGCTGTTTAGAGAGACGGATACATCGTTATATTTATACTACTTTAGCATCAATATGTGTTTCCTAATCGAATTAGGAAACCAGTCCAAAATTAACTCTGTAGACTTATTGTGTCATACGACCAGACGAGTCATGTGGACTTGTTCTGTCGCGCGATACAATGAGTCACCTCAGGTTTTTCTCAATTATTCTTCCCATGGTTTAACCAATCCATTCTAGTTGTGTGTGACCCAATAGGATTACATTATTTTGGCAATGAGTTCGATCATATTGACCCTCATAAGACATAAGCGAACTCTAGCAAGCCATTATGTCTACCCAAATAATGTAAAGTAAGAGTTCACGTTTCCAATGCTATACTTCCATTTCTCCCTTTATCTCACGATGTTATATTGAACACAAGTCATGTTCCTCGTCAACTTGCCTTTGTTCAATGCTTTCTCAATTCTTGAGTATAATGATAATTCCAATCATATTGGGGTACGGCCATATACTTTCATCATTATCACTCATCGAGGGGCCCAAGCAAAACATCTCTCTTTCGATGGACAAATTCCATCTTGACTTATCATCCTTCCCATCATGAATCCGATCATGCCAAAATTAGCCTTTATAAATATCGTGTTAAGATATCGTTTGACTAAAATCAAACATGACTTTCATCATATGTAAGGTCATGATAATCTCAGGTCTAGGGACTAAATGAAGTAACCTTATGAGATTTAATTATGACATTTGATCATGACATAAATCTCATGCGGGTCAAGTCCAGTCACTTGTTCTCTAACAAGTACCCATAATTTCAATGTGCATCTGTATGCATATAATCATCGTATGATTATCCATCGACAATTATACTGATTATTCTCTTAATAATTAGGGACGTAGATTATTATAAACAAATATACAAAACATATATAATAATCAAATGATAAACATCTCATATAATAATAAATAATGTCAACACATAAGTCTATCAATCATAGGCCTAGGGCATAACACTAACAGTCTCCCACTTGCACTAGGCCCAATCTCCCATGTATCGAATACCCATGGACCTAACATGACCATCATGCTTAGCTTGCGGGAGAGCCTTAGTTAATGGGTCCGCCACATTGTCATTAGTGTCTACTCTGCATATCTTTACGTCTTCCCTTTCACATATCTCTCGGATAATGTGGAAACGTCGAAGTATATGTTTGGATCTCTGGTGTGACCTTGGTTCCTTTGCTTGTGCAATGGCACCATTGTTTTCAAGTAAAGTTCAATAGGATCTCTGATGCTTGAAACGACTTCCAAATCACTAATGAACTTTTTGATCCAAACGACTTCCTTAGCTGCATCAGATGCTGTTATGTACTCAGCTTCGATTGTAGAATCAGCGACGGTACTTTGCTTGGAACTTTTCCAACTCACAGTGCCTCCATTAAGCGTAAACAAAAATCCAGACTGCGATCTGAAATCATCCTTGTCGGTTTGGAAGCTAGCATCTGTGTAGCCTTTAACTATAAGATCTTCTTCCATTCCTCCAAAGACTAAGAATACATCCTTAGTTCTTCGCAAGTACTTGAGGATATTCTTGACTGCTATCCAATGTGGTTCGCCGGGATCCGATTGGTACCTACTCGTCATGCTTAGAGCACACGAGACATCGGGTCTAGTACATAACATAGCATACATGATAGACCCAATTGCCGAAGCATATGGAATACCATTCATTCTCTTTCACTCATCATTAGTCTTAGGACTTTGATTCTTGCTAAGAGATATACCATGTAACATTGGCAAGTTTCCTCTTTTAGATTTTTCCATTTGGAACCTTCTAAGAACCTTGTCAATGTAAGTACTTTGACTTAAACCAATCATCCTCATGGATCTATCTCTATAGATCTTGATACCAAGGATATATGCAGCTTCGCCCATATCTTTCATCGAAAAGCACTTTCCCAACCAAGACTTGACGATGCAGCCCAGTGCGGGGAATGTCATTTCCAATGAGTAAGATATCGTCGACATACAACACCAAAAATAGTGTTGCGCTCCCACTAATTTTCTTGTATACACAAGGTTCATCTTCGTTCTTGATAAAGCCAAACTCCTTGATTGCTTCATCAAAACGTAGATTCCAACTCCTAGAAGCTTGCTTCAATCCATAAATGGATTTCTGCAACATACACATCTTATTAGAATTTTCTGGACTAACAAAACCTTCAGGTTGTATCATATATACATCCTCAAGTAACTTCCCATTAAGGAAAGCTGTTTTGACATCCATTTGCCATATCTCATAGTCATAATATGCGGCTATGGCAATTAAAATTCTAATAGACTTAAGCATAGCTACAGGCGAAAAGGTTTCATCATAGTCTATGCCATGAATCTGCCTATATCCCTTAGCTACAAGCCTAGCCTTATAGATGTGCACCTTCCTATCCATGTCGGTCTTCTTCTTGAAGACCCATTTGCACCCTATGGTTTTTACACCTTCGGGTGGATCAATCAAGTTCCAAACTTGATTATCAGCCATGGATTGTAATTCGGATTTCACGGCCTCTTGCCATTTTTCCGAATCAGGAGCGGACATCGCCTCTTGATAGCAAGTAGGTTCATCGTTTTCGATTAACTCTACTTCATCACTTTCCGTAACGAGAAATCCATATCTCTCGGGTTCGGATCGTGACCTACCACTTCGGCGAAGGGCTTGTGCATCTTGAACCGGTTCCACAACTACTTGTGAACTTGGTTCAGTCTCTACCATTGGTTCAATGTTGTTTTCGGGTTCTCGAATTTCTTCGAGATCTATTTTACTCCCACTGGTTCCTTTGCAAAGAAACTCCTTTTCTAAGAAATTACCATTTCAAGCAACAAACACTTTGTTCTCATTTCGGTTGTAGAAATAGTATCCTTTGGTTTCCTTAGGATAACCCACGAAAACACATTTGTCAGATTTAGGTGCTAGCTTGTCAGAAGTTAACTTCTTGACATATGCATCGCAACCCTAACTCTTCATGAAAGACAAACTAGGTTTTCTTTCATGCCACATCTCATATGGGGTCTTCTGAACCGATTTGGTAGGAACTCTGTTTATAGTGAAAGCAGCAGTTTCTAGTGCATGTCCCCAAAAGGATAAAGGAAGCTCAACTTGACTCATCATAGAATGAACCATGTCCAACAAAGTTCTATTCCTCCTTTCAGACACACAATTCCATTGCGGCATTCCGGGTGGAGAGAGTTCTGAAATGATTCCACAACTCTTAAGATGACTGTCAAATTCTTGGCTCAAATATTCGCAACCTCGATCGGATCGAAGTACTTTAATAGTTTTTCCAAGTTGGTTTTGCACCTCATTTTGAAATATTCGAAATATCTCAAATGATTCACTTTTATGTTTCATTAGATAAACATATCCAAATCTACTATAATCATCAGTGAATGTTATGAAGTACCGAAATCCTCCCCTAGCATCGCTACTCATAGGCCCACATACATCGGTATGTATGAGTCCTAATAAGTCGCCCGCCCTTTCACCGGTTTTGGTAAATGGGTCTTTGGTCATCTTGCCAAGTAAACAAGATTTGCATGTCTCATAAGATTCATAATCATGTGAGTCTAAAAATTCATCTTTGTGGAGTTTAGAAATGCGTTTCTCATTTATATGGCCAAGACGACAATGCCATAAGTAAGTGTGGTTTACATCATTGGGTTTAGATCTCTTGTTAATGTTATAGACATCATTATCACGATTTTCAACATCAAGAATATAAAGGCCATTAAATGAAACTGATACAATAATGCATATCACTCTTGTAAATGGAAAATTTCTTATCACATATAAGAAAATTAAAACCTTCATTATCCAAACATGAAATCGAAATAATATTCCTACTTAAAGCTGGAACGTAATAACAATTGTTCAAAACAAGTATTAGTCCACTAGGTAAAGTAACTTCATAAGTTTCTACGGCTAATGCAGCAACTCTTGCTCCATTCCCCACACGTAGGTCCACTTTACCTTCCTCAAGCATCCTTCTGTTCTTTAGACCCTGCACATTTAAACAAATGTGAGTTCCACATCCGGTATCCAATACCCAAGAACTAGAAGTAGATAGGAATATATCTATAACAAAGATACCTGAAGTCGAAGCAACTCCTTTGCTCTTCTTCAGTGCTTCCTTGTATTTTGCGCAGTTTCTCCTCCAATGTCCAATCTCATTGCAATGGAAGGCTCGCGTCCTCTTGGGACTTGGGCTTAGCCTCTTTAGGCTTGGAAGCCTCTTTGGGTTTAGCAACATTTGCCTTAGGATTAGCAACTTTTGCCTTTCCTTTACCCTTGAAACCCTTCCCCTTGTTAACCATCAACACTTGATCAGTTCTCTTCTCGACAATATTGGTTTCCGCAGTGTTCAACATTTGAACTAACTCGGAAAGGCTTTTATTCATTCCACCCATGTTATAGTGCATTATGAATTGACTAAAACTTTTGGGTAATGAATTCAATATTATGTCGGTAGCCAACTCTTGGCTAATTGGAAAACCAAGCCTATCAAGATGCTCAATGTGGCCCTTCAACTTAAGAGCATGGGGACCAACAGCTTGTCCTTCACTCATCTTGCATGAGGTCAAGACCTTAACTGTGTTATACCTTTCTTGCCTAGCTTGAACTTGGAACATTTCCATCAGTCGATTGTTTAGATCAACTGTCCCCAAGTGCTCAAGATCCTTCTGAAGGTTCTTGCACATGGCAGAGAGCATGAGGCAACCAACATCTGTAGAGTCACGCTTGTGCTTCAGATATTGATCTCTCACTGCCCTAGTAGCATTGGCAGCAGGTTCAGGTGGAATAGGTTCCTCGAGAACGTACAATTTTTCTTCTTGTTTGAGAACAATTCTCAAACTACGGATCCAATCCATATAGTTTGTACCATTCTCTTCCAACTTTTCCTTCTCAAGGATAGATCGCAGTGAAAAGTGATTATTGTTTGATGCCATTTATTCTACAAAAAGATATACATAAAATATGAACACATATAAGTAAACATATCATATGAGAAGTATAATGCATTTATATAAAATGCTCCCACTAAATTATTCACCTTCAAATGCAAATAAACATAATATACATTTAATGGGCTAAGATCCAAGTTTAATTCAATTTCAAGATTGCTCTGGAAAACCACTCAAAATTAAATTAATTAGGTAGAAAACATCAATCATATCACATATATGACTCTTAGATCTTTTATGAGATTTATTCAAGACATCATATGTCTAGGCATATTTTAATCTCATCTTATGCCTTGGGTCCAAAACCATTTTGATAACCCAATTAAGTTCATTCATTTTAAACGTATAGGAACCACCATTTCCTCATCTTGCTCGCATTTGAATAGAATCAAAGCACCTTGCTATGGCAAGCCCACCTAAAACTATCCGAATGGTCTCAAGTGTTTTAATCATGAATTGGTATAAAGAACTTAAAAGTTAAATGAAGGTTCTTTAAGGTAGATTATAAGCATATCAGCAAAGATAGTCATAATCGTGCACCAGGTAAGTTCCCAGGAAGATAGGTGAGCCACAAGGACTACTTAAGTACCAACTCTTCCTTCAACAGAACTCTCCTAGACATGCACAATCAGAAATCAGCTCTGATTTGACAACATAATCACTACCTTTTATAAACAATCAGTTTCCTTTTAAATTTCACGTAATTATGACTTGTTTCCATAAACAATCATAAAACCAAAATTTTAATGTCTAAATCTAAAAATATTAGGAAACTACAATGCAATATTTCAACTAAACATAAAATTTCTTAACACGTAAGAACAAATAAATCATGCATCGCAATAATTAATAAAATCATATTTTAAACAACTAAGAATGCATAAACAATGAGTTAATCTAGCATAGCCCTATAAACTCAATTTTATAGCATCCAGATTAACACATAAATGTATCAGATTGTAAACACATTCACAGATTAGCAGGATTGTTCAACAAACTGATTCTGCCCAGAATGGGCTAGTTTTGTCGCGTGACAGAGACTCCCAGAGTCACAATATGTCGCACGACCTAGAAAACCAATCAGACAATATCTGTCGCGTGACATAGACATACTATGTCGCGTGACACAATGAAGCTAGTTTTGCATATTTGCAGAATTCAATCAATTCTAAATCACAATCACAGAGCAATTAAATCATGCAAACGACTTTTAACAGATTTAATTCAATATCAATAGAATACGATTTAGGCATATTATTTAAAAAACAATTAATCTATCACATATAGAACATGCAAAAGAACATATAAACAATTTATATTACTTTTCTAGCATGTTAATTCAAACTTAATGATATGAACGGGGCTCTGATACCAATGTTGGGTTTTACGGGTCCATGCGCAGCGGAATTAAGCCCTAGGATCCGTTCTATATAATTAACTTGAAAAACTATGAGATAGATATAACCAACCTTGAAAGCTTTTCGTTCTTGAGCTATCGAACGATTTTATTATGTGATTTCGAATCACAAACTTCGTTCTTCAACTTGCTTGAACTCTAGGCCTTGATCGATGAACGAGCGAAGACCCTCTTTCGGTATCCACACCTTCGAATGGATCCAAGAACAATTTCTTGAAGATTGCTAGATCCTATAAACCTTGGAATAATATTGAGAATATGTTTGTGAATTTCTTTTGAGAATTTCGGCTAGCTTTTTAGGGCTGACGGACTGTTATATTTATACTACTTTAGCATCAATATGTGTTTCCTAATCGAATTAGGAAACCGGTCCAAAATTAACTCTGCAGACTTATTGTGTCGCACGACCAGATGAGTCATGTGGACTTATTCTGTCGCGCGATACAATGAGTCACCTCAGGTTTTTCTCAATCTTTCTTCCCATGGTTTAACCAATCCATTCTAGTTGTGTGTGACCCAATAGGATTACATTATGTTGGCAATGAGTTCGATCATATCGACCCTCATAAGACATAAGTGGACTCTAGCAAGCCATTATGTCTACCCAAATAATGTAACATAAGAGTTCACGTTTCCAATGGTACACTTCCATTTATCCCTTTGTCTCACGATGTTATATTGAACACAAGTCATGGTCCTCGTCAACTTGCCTTTGTTCAATGCTTTCTCGATTCTTGAGTATAATGATAATTCCAATCATATTGGGGTACGGCCATACACTTTCATCATTATCACTCATCGAGGGGCCCAAGCAAAACAACTCTCTTTCGAGGGACAAATTCCATCTTGACTTATCATCCTTCCCATCATAAATCCGATCATGCCAAAATTAGCCTTTATAAATATAGTGTTAAGATATCGTTTGACTAAAATCAAACATGACTTTCATCATATGTAAGGTCATGATAATCTCAGGTCTAGGAACTAAATGAAGTAACCTTATGAGATTTAATTATGAAATTTGATCATGACGTAAATCTCATGCGGGTCAAGTCAAGTCACTTGTTCTCTAACAAGTACCCATAATTTCAATGTGCATCTCTATGCATATAATCATCGTATGATTATTCATTGACAATTATACTGATTATTCTCTTAATAATTAGGGACGTAGATTATTATAAAAAAATATACAAAACATATATAATAATCAAATGATAAACATCTCATATAATAATAAATGATGTCAACACATAAGTCTATCAATCATAGGCCTAGGGCATAACACTAACATTTTATTGGGCCTTCTCATGCCAAGTCCAGTTTTCTAGATTTTACTTAAGGGTTTTTAATAAAAATCTATGGTATTTGCTTGTCAAACTGTCTTCCTTTGGTTTACAATGAAACAAATCGGTTTATCTCCCAAGGAGGGCACATCACCGTTGATTTGATTTCAAGGTGTGTCTTAAGAACTGAGGCCATGATGTTGATGTAAACCCATTTATATATGTACAGTTTTCTGTTTGGGACACAATCTATTTAATCTCTACAGAATCCAGTTTTTGGACCTTTGCAGAGTCAACCTAGAAAGTTGACAAAAAAGCAATAATAACATAACAGTCCGTACGGCTCCTTTTGTAGGTATTCGGCCTCTTTTGTCTCTGCCCCAGTTTCTTCATTTTTTCCTTTTATCCCATTTCCCCTTTATTTTTGCAATCCCCCTAATTTAAACTGAGTTCCATAAAGTAGCACATTTCCAAAATATTATTTATTTTGACTTAAAACACACACACATACACACACAAAATTGTCAAAGGTAGGAAGACTTGTCAAGGCGAGGCACTTTGGATGAGAACTAATATTCTCATCCCAAGGTGTAAATTCACATATGAACTCATAATTTCATTAAATTGTCTTTTTCAATGTTTTGGCTTACAATAAAAAACGGCGTGTCAACTCTCTCTTTGCACTACTTTTTCCGTCCCACTATTGGAAGATGTGAAACTTCCCATGTGTTTGTGCATGCGGATCAGGGTAATTTCAGTGGCTACTCTTCTGGGGAAAGGATGTTTTCAAACTTCTTTTAAGATGATTTGGACCATTGTGTGGGTCAAACTTCCGTTTCTCCTTTGACATTTTGTGTGTTGTGTGTTTTTAGTCAAAATGTGTGATACTTTGCTTGTTTGTGTGCTAACCAGGTACAGGGTGATCACAAATGAAATCTAACATGGCCTTGAAAGGAGCAATGTTGCTAAAAATGCTAAAAAGGTGAAACTGTTTGGAACAGAGCTAAAAGAGACCGTACGGCTCTTCTTGCATGGCCATACGACCCGTTTTGCAAGGCCCGTCAGGATGCCCAGTTTGATTATCCATGGCATTCCAGTAGGTTTTGGGGCATTCTGGTGGTCCCAATTGGACATTGAAATTGTTTCTGTTTACTGCTTTCAAAATTTGTTTTTGGTTTTCAAAATAAAAAAATGTTGTTTTCAAAGAAAAAGTTTTTGTAAATAGCTAGTACATGCCTTTAAAACATAAAATTTCTCTTGTACCCTATCTTGTACATTGCACACTACAATCCTAACCTGGGGTGGTCTTAGATGGAGCTCGTAGGTCTTACTACGCCTCCCTTGTGCGCACGATTCCATCCCACCATCCCATCCTAGCTAGTGTCAACCATGCACAGTCTATGTCACACCTTTTTACCGTGACTTGGTTGTTTTTGGTCTAGCCCATGTCATAAAGTCTTAATGCATATCCCGTGTTTGTCAATCTTGAGCCAACGCCGAGGTCAAAATCTCGTGCAAAACCAAGTTAAGGTGAGGTCATGCCAAAATTTCGTTAGATAAATTTGACCTGATCTTGACTTTTTTGCGTTGACTTTAACTTTGACTCGCATAGTGTATGCATTAACGTTCAATGTGAAACTGTGTTATAAAGCCTTTAATGTGTAATCCATGCTAATTATTCTTGAGTCAACACCGAGGTCAAGATCCCTTGCGAAAGCAATTTAAGGAGAGGTCATGCCAAAATTTTGTTAGGCAAATTTGACCCGATCTTGACTTTCCGCATTGTCTTTGAACATAATTCGCATCTCGTATGCATTAAAATTGGTATGACACACTAGGCCTTAGGTCCGTTTTCTTTTCGGTCGGTGGAATCTGCTTGCCCTATAGGACCTTCTCCCAGGATTGTCCGTCCTTGATAGAATACAATACAATATGGAATACGAGGAGTTTATAGACGTAGTGTTGGACTCCATAGATCTAGGATCTATAGTAGTTGTAAAATAGAAGAGAAATCTTTTCCAACCATTTAGGACTATTTAAAATATGTTTTAAGTAAACTTGAATAAATTCACAATAATAATTATGTGTTGCATGAATTTTGTCCATCTCGTATCACATATGTGTTGTCGTGCCATACTTCTTTGTGTTGGCATAATGCCCTAGGCGTTTAGTTATGTTTGACTTATAACTTAAACCGCTATGTAATCGTCTTTATCATTTATTATAGAGAAAGTTTATTTGGTTCATTATATATTTACATGTTTATTATATTGAACTGACAATAACCAGTGTATGTGTGTGTGTGTGTGTGCAAGATTCAAGAGCTCTTTATAATGATAAAGAGAGAGCTTGATGAATCTATGTGGTTACAAGGCTTGAGAGATTTCTGGGTAAGATATTCTTGAAGGCTTGAAATAAGTGTTTGATGATTCAAAGAAATCAGGAGATGATGAGCTTCAACACTTTGAGGATTATAACAACATCTCTTTGAACTCAAGCTTTCTGGTTGTCTGGATGTGTGTAGCATGCTTGATCACAAGGTCTATTTATAGCCTTGGAATAAAAATAGCCGTTGGAATTTCTTGTTGAGCAAGCTTCAAGGACAGTGTGCTGTTGATGTCTAATTGGAGCACGTGTCCTTTTTGTCTCCATGTTGCAGAGTTAGTGGCAAGGTGGTATGCTGGTGTGTCCTTTGTACGAGATACCCCAGCTGTCACCAATTTGAATTTTGAGTAAATTCTGCAACGGTAAAATCTCTGAGTTAACTATGAGTTGTGATTAGAGTTAAATTCAATTTGATGATGTGAGGTCTGGCACGCCATGCGGTCTGGAATGTAATGCGGTCTGCCATGGTCTGCGGTTTTGCACTGAGGTTTACCTTGTGGTTAACATCAAAAATCTTTAATCTTCAATTTGTCTGACTTGAAAGAGTGCAGTCAGACCTGATAGATGCGGTCGACCGCATGAAACCTTCTGATGCTTGCATTGAGCTTAGTGCGGTCGGTTATGCGGTTGACCGCATGGATTCATGCATTTCTTCAGCCAAAATACTTAGAGTATTTTAACCTAGAATGACCTACTTAAGCCTAAGTAACTATAAAATGGACTTAACTAAAAATTGAAGTTATAAAACTTCATACATAATATCCTATAGTCCATATAAATTAAAATAGGTGATGGTATCAATCAAATCAAGTAATAGGAGGGGTTTATAATAAGCATACCCAACAATCTCCCCCTATTTGATTGAGACCATTACCTACTATAACAAAGGCTAATTCATTGTACTTGGTAAAACATGTCCAAATTAATTAAGAATGGTAAATCATGTCCCAAGTCAATGCACATACATAAGCCTAAGTCATAGATTTCTAACTTCCTAAAAAGGTAAAAGAATTATTGGGAAGAAAAAATTGATCATTTAGTGCATTCAACTGATGTTATCATGAAGTGCATGCATGCATTTAAACTAAATGAATAACACATGCATAAGTATGAGATAAGCTGGATGAGCTGTATGCATGAGTTATAAAATAATGCAATCATTATTTTATCAAACAAGTAGTTTGAATGAATAAAGTTTTTAAGGAATATTAATGATGCATTTAAACTTAAGAAACAATTAATTGTAGCTTACAGACTTTCAAATGTTTTAACAAAAGAAGGAAGCAATAAACAAAAAGGCTTCTAGAAAGTCTTCATCAATCTTCATTTTTCAACGCAAGTCATACGAGTCACGATCACGAATGACTACGTAATTGTTGACCGCAGGATCAGCTTGAGGAGCAGGAGCTGGTGGAAGATCTTCAGGCATGTGGAATGCAGAAGCTTCAGCACCAATATGCTCTAAATGAAAGTTACCTTTTTCAACATGATTCTTGAGAAAGTGATACTTGATATCAATGTGTTTGCATTTAGAATGCATGAGAGGGTTGTTTGATACTGCAATGGTTGATGTATTATCACAAAAGATTGGACAATTTCCTTCATGAATACCATAGTCGACTAGTTGTTGCTTCATCCACATTATCTGACAACAGCAACTCCCAGCAGCAATATATTCAGCCTCCATTGTTGAGATAGAAACTGAAGCTTGTTTCTTGCTGGCCCATGCAACAAGTCGATTTCCAAGGGAATGACAAGTTCCACTAGTGCTCTTCCTGTCAATTGTACAAGCTGCATAATCTGCATTTGAGTAACCTATAAGATCAAAATATGATTCTTTGGAATACCAAAGTCCAAGGTTAATAGTCCCAGATATATAACGAATAATACGTTTTACAGCTATAAGATGTGCTTCTCTAGGATCTGCTTGATAGCGAGCACAAACGCAAACACTGAACATGATATCTGGCCTACTAGCAGTTATATATAGTAAGGAGCCAATCATACCTCGATACAAAGTTTGATCAACTTTCTTACCTTTCAAGTCTTTGTCTAACTTGTTACCTGTAGCCATAGGAGTGTCGAATGCTTATGCATTTTCAAGTCCAAATTTCTTGATTAGGTCTTTAGTGTATTTTGCTTGGCTAAGGAAGATGCCTTCATCACATTGCTTGATTTGGAGCCCAAGGAAGAATGTGAGTTCTCCCATCATGCTCATCTCAAACTTGCTTTTCATAAGCTTCTCAAAATTCTTACACAAAATTTTATTAGTAGAGCCAAAAATGATATCATCAACATATATTTGAACAAGTAGAGTATGATCATTATATTTGGCAATGAAAAGAGTTGTGTCAATTTTACCTCATTTGAAGCCCTTTTCTAAAATAAATTAGATAGAGTATCATACCATACTCTTGGAGCTTGTTTGAGTCCATACAAAGCTTTTTGGAGTTTGTAGACATGATCAGGATGTTTGTTGTCTTCAAATCCAGGAGGTTGTTCAACATAGACTGTCTCTTGAAGATCACCGTTGAGAAATGCGCTCTTCACATCCATTTGATAAAGCTTGAATCTTTTGAAGGAGGCATAAGCTAGAAAAATTCTTATAGCTTCAAGTCTTGCAATGGGGGCAAAGGTTTCATCGTAATCGATTCCTTTTTCTTGTCTATATCCTTGAGCAACCAACCTTGCTTTGTTTCAAGTGATGCTTCCATTCTCATCCATCTTATTTCTAAACACCCATTTTGTACCAATCACTCCTTTATCCTTAGGTTTTGGAACTAAAGTCCAAACTTTATATCTTTCGAATTGGTTGAGCTCTTTTTGCATAGCCACAACCCAACTTGAATCTTGGAGTGCTTCATCAACTTTCTTTGGTTCAATTTGAGATATAAGCGAAGTGTGCTCATCATAGTGAGAACTTCTTGTTTGAACCCCAGAGAACAAATCACCAATGATGTTATCGATTGGGTGATCTCTAACCTCATGAATTTTTGGAGGTAAGTCTGGTTGAGTTGTTTGTTGTTGAAGGTCTTCTATTGGTACATCATTTGAGCCATCAAAGTAAGTGAGTTGAGGTATAGGCTCTATGGAATTTATGGGAGTAGATTCAACTGCATCATCTTCTGAATGAACATCTTCAATAGGAATTTCTGATGTTGGATCTGAAAAATTTGGTACGGTTGATGTTGATGGATTTCCTTGAGTTGAGTGATTTTCTGATCTAGGTGTAGTTTGAGGAGGGTCACCTGTCTCATTAGGCTCAGCAAAATCATCAGCAACATTTGGAGCCAAATGTGGCTCAAGGAGAGAATGTTCATCAAAAGTAACAATAAGATTCTACTATCTTTAAACTATTTATATTAAAAACACGAAAAGCTTTAGAGTGTTTGGCATACCCAACAAAAATACCTTCATCCGCTTTAGGAGCGAATTTACCTCGATGCTCTCTTCCATTATATAGAATAAAGCATTTGCATCCAAAAATCTTGAAAAAGGCTATATTGGGGGTTCTTCCTCTCCAAAGTTCATAAGGAGTTTTATTGTAGGTCTTGTTCATGAGAGATCGATTTTGAGTGAAGCACGCTGTGTTGGTAGCTTCAGCCCAACAATATTGTGGTAGCTTGGCTTCAGCGAGCATTGTCTTTCCAGCCTCAATCAACGTTCAATTCTTTCTTTCCACAACTCCATTTTGTTGTGGAACTCCAGCAGCAGAGAAGTTATGGTCAATACCATGGTCGTCACAGTATTGAGCTACACCGTTATTTTTTAATTCAGTTCCATGATCTGATCTAACACTAACGATGTCATCTTCTTTTTGTGTTTGGAGCTGTCTAAAGAGAGAGGTCAAAATATCATAACAATCATATTTGGAGATCATCATTTCGACCCATGTATATCTTGAGTAATCATCCACCAAAACTAAAGTATATTTACTTCCTCCAATGCTTGCGATGGTGACAGGTCCAAACATATCGATGTGAAGTAGTTGCAAACATCTTGAAGTTGATGGCACAGTCTTGCTGGAGAAAGATGCCTTAGGTTGTTTGCCAAGTTGACATGCGGCACACTTCTTATCGTGTTGATCAGCTACTTTGGGTAGACCACGAACTATACTTTCTCTTCCAATCTTAGATAGGTACTTGAAGTTCAAATGACTAAGTCTTTTGTGCCACAACCAACTATTTTCACTTACACTTTTTGCTTCAAAACAGAGATTAGTAATGTTGCAAGCAGAATTAAAATCGATAATATAAACATTACTCTTACGAATCCCTTTGAGCAAAGTGACTCCGGATGTGCCATCTTTGATAAAGCAATTTGTTGAAGTAAAGTTGCAGTGCAATCCTTTGTCACAAAATTGAGATATGGAGAGAAGATTATGCTTGAGTCCTTTGACTAGAGATACTTCTTTTATAGTGATATTTCCTTTTCGAATGACTCCATATATAATTGTCTTTCCTTTGTTGTTATCCCCAAACGTTACTGATTGACCACTTTCTTCACGGACATCTTCCAACAAGGTGATATCTCTGGTCATGTGTCTTGAACAGCCACTATCGAGATACCATTCATTTGAATTTGCCTTGGAAGTTCCAGCCATGAAGCAGAGGACCTGAAAACTGGACATTTAAGCACGAGGTCCCCTTTATTCTTTTGGGTCCTGGGGTTAGCACCGTTTAACAACCCACACCTGTTTGACCAAAGGCGGATTATATCTTCGAGCATTAGGTGTGAATCTTAAAAGGCATTCAGCAGCCGAGTGACCATAACCATCACACATAGAACAATGGTGAAAACCACTACCACACTGAGTTTTGATAAACTCTTTAGTAGCCTTAGGCTTTACATCTTTTACTGGGCCGGAGGTTTTGGCTTTAACAAAAAAATTCTTTTTGTGGTTGACCACAGATTTCCTAGGACCACTTGCCTTGCTAGTGGAAGCTCGGTATGTGGTCGGAGGTATGGTGCGGTCGACCACATGATAATTTTCATCGTGGCCATTTTCCTCTTCTTCCTTTTCTTTCATCTTGGAATCATACCCAGTTTGATTCTTGGGGTAGACATAGTGGAAGTTAAGTTTAGCCTTTGGTTCCTGTCCTTTATCCTTTAAATGAGATTGCTTCACCTTAGGATTTTCATGAGTTTGATCTGAAAATTTTTCACTCTTTTCACAGCAAGAGACACACTTAAAATTGTCACTAGTTTGGAATCCCAAGCCTTCTTTTCCACTAGCTTTTTGGGATTCTAGTATTTGATCTATAGTGACACGAGATTTGGTCCACTCATCAATTATCTTTTGAAGATCAGTGTTTTGAGCAACCAAGTCATCGTTTCTAATTTTGAGTGCGGCAATTTTAGTTTCAAGAGTGATATTTGATTCAGCAAGAGGAGTCATGCTTCTGACTTTTTCTTTCAAAAGTTTGATTTCAGATTTTAGCACACTTTTCTCCGTCTTGAGCTAAGAAATTTCATCAGTTGATAGTGATAGAGTTTTCTTAACATTTTCAAACCTTTGGATCATCACTTCAGCCTTTTTAAACATCTCTTCTTGATCCATGGGGGAAATCTCATTGACCCTTTTTGAAACATTTGGGATTGACTTAACTTTTGAAGGTGTTTCATTTTTGGGTGGAAAGATGGGGCGAGAAAATGAACAATTACCAATTTTGGTGCTTGGAGTGAGGTCAAAATTGCTATAGTCCACACTGTCAGCCACAAACTTGGTTTTCTTTGAAATCACCTCATTCCTCTTTTTGGGCGAATCATCGTAAACTTCATCTTCTGAATCACTAGAAGCATCATCAGCAACGAGGCAGAGATTTACCTCTTCGGTACTTTCATCGCTTTCTTCATCAGAATCAGTTTCGATCCAAGTAGCAAGTTCTTTAGAATTCTCTTCTTCTTCAGCAACCATTCCCTTTTGTCGAGAAAATTTCGAAGGGGAAGTTTTCTTTTTCAAATACTCATATTTGGGTTGAGGACACTCCGAAGCAAAATGACCGGGCTTTCTACAATTGTAGCAAACGAGGTCACTCTTTTTCTTTGCGTTACTCACCCTTGAAGATGTTGCTGGATATGTACCTTTTGAAAACGGTTTTGAGTTTTTACGAAATTTTTGAAAATGTTTTACAAACATGGCAAAATTCTCATCATCCATATCGATGAGAGAAAAAGTTGAAATACTAGGATCTGAGGTAGGTTTTGAGGGTTTCTCCACATGATCAATAACAGACATAGAAAGTGATTTTCCCTTCCCTATGACCTCTTCAATATGTTATAATTTTAACTCATAAACTTTATGATTTGCATATAAGTTACTGAGAGTCCATGTATTCAACTGTTTTGAGTCTTCGAGGGAAGTTGCTTTGTGCATCCATTTGGATCCCAGAGCAGAAAGGAATGTCATGTTAATTTCTTTATCAGTTAATACTTTACCAAGAGATAAGAAAGCATTTACTACCTCAACATAGCGATCGTAGGTTTGACGTAGAGATTCATTCGGTAGTCTGTTGAAGCTGCTGTATCTTCTTTCAACTTCAAACTTCTTGCTCTCCTTATTGATCATCACCTTCGAGATAGTTTTCAATAGAGTCCCACATCTGCTTTGCGGTCTTGCATTTGAGTACCTTCTGATAGGTGGAAGTAGGTAAGGTTCCGGAAATGATGTTTCTGGCTTTGCTATCTAATGCAACATACTTTCTTTCTTCGTCAGTCCATTCCGTCTTCAGCTTTTTGACTTCAGGAATTTCGATATTGGTAGTTGCATCAGGATTGGCTTTCATTGGTACAAAAGGTCCATCGTTTACACAATCGACCAACCTTTCATCTATTGACTCTAAATGAATTAACATTCGAGCTTTCCAGATATCGAAGTGATCTTCATCCAACATAGGAATGTGTGAATAGTTAATCGTTGCCATAGCTTTTGAAATTGCCATGACGAATCGGCACCCAAGCTGTTAAGCTTGAAAAACAAAGAATAGTTTTATAAATGTGTTTAGATCTGATACCACTTGTTGATTCCAAAGGTGCAACAAGAGTATGAAAACAGCTAGAGGGGAGGTGAATAGCTGTATAAAATTTTTCTACTCTTTTCAAAAATTCAACCTTGGCTTACTTAGGCTGAAAGTGTGGTCAAGTTAAAACCAACTTTCAAGCTTAGTAAAATGCACAGCGGAAGTTTCTAAGTATAAAAACTTAGTAGTAAACAGGGAATGTGGTCGACCGCAGATGGAGAGTGTGGTCGACCGCGCGGTTGAAAAATGGACTTTGGCAGATTTGTACTGTAAACACACTTCAATATGCGGTTGGATGGATATGAAGATCAAACACAAGGAATATTAAGAACACAAGAAAATAAAGTGCAGAAAGTAATAACAAGATATTTGGAGAGGTTCAATCGTTAAAGATCTACGTCCTCTACCAAGATGGTTAGTCTTGGATTTTCTAAGGGAGATAGTATATTGATTTGAGTAGCTGTTATAAAGGAATACAAATTGAGAATTAATCAATCTCAAATCTAACTATATTTTTCTATGAAGTTAATCCTAGACAATAACCAGTGTGTGTGTGTGTGTGCAAGATTTAAGAGCTCTTTATAATGATAAAGAGAGAGCTTTATGAATCTATGTGGTTACAAGGCTTGAGAGATTTCTGGGTAAGATATTCTTGAAGGCTTGAAATAAGTGTTTGAAGATTCAAAGAAATTAGGAGATGATGAGCTTCAACACTTTGAGGATTATAACAACATCTCTTTGAACTCAAGCTTTCTGGTTGTCTGGATGTGTGTAGCATGCTTGATCACAAGGTCTATTTATAGCCTTGGAATAAAAATAGCCGTTGGAATTTCGTGTTGAGCAAGCTTCAAGGACAGTGTGTTGTTGATGTCTAATTGGAGCATGTGTCCTTTTTGTCTCCATGTTGCAGAGTTAGTGGCAAGGTGGTATACTGGTGTGTCCTTCGTAAGAGATACCCCAGCTGTCACCAATTTGAATTTTGAGTAAATTTTGCAACGGTAAAATCTCTGAGTTAACTCTGAGTTGTGATTAGAGTTAAATTCAATTTGATGATGTGAGGTCTGGCACGCCATGCGGTCTGGAATGTAATGCGGTCTGCCATGGTCTGCGGTTTTGCACTGAGGTTTACCTTGTGGTTAACATCAAAAATCTTCAATCTTCAATTTGGCTGACTTGAAAGAGTGCGGTCAAACCTGATAGATGCGGTCGACCGCATGAAACCTTCTGATGCTTGCATTGATCTTAGTGCGGTCGGTTATGCGGTTGACCGCATGGATTCATGCATTTCTTCAGCCAAAATACTTAGAGGATTTTAACCTAGAATGACCTACTCAAGCCTAAGACTTAACTAAAAATTGAAGTTATAAAACTTCATACATAATATCCTATAGTCCATATAAATTAAAATAGGTGATGGTATCAATCAAATCAAGTAATAGGAGGGGTTTATAATAAGCATACCCAACACCTCGAGATCTCCTTGTCGGTTTATGAACTTGACACACTGATGGAGAGTGGAGGCGATGGCCTTCATGTGGTGTAGCCATGGGCATCCCAACAGAGCTGTAAATTCGGACAGAATGTCCATCACGTGGAATTTTGCTGGCACCATTTGGGTTTCGAACCAGAGCTCGAGAGTCACCGTCCCTAGAATGGGACGAGACGTGTTGTTGTAGGCTTTAATAGTTCGGGCAGATAGGATCATGTGGCCTTCATCAATGCGTAAGGCTCGCATCATGCTGAGGGGAAGGACGTTGACTGCTGATCCATTGTCTACCAATACCCCAGGGAGGGAGATGGTGTTGAGCCGGATAGTGATGTACAAAGCTTCGTTGTGCCCCGAGGCCCCTTTCGGTAGGTCTTCGTCACAGAAGGTAAGCATGCTTCCATACAGTTTGGAATTGTAGATCTGATCTCTTTCCCGAGAGGGAGAATCATCGAGCCATCCATTTCCTGACTTTCTCTTGAGAGGCAAAGATTTTGGTGGTGCCTCGTGATTGTATCGAGGTAGCTTGTGGCGGTGGCCGCCCTTGGTCAGCACGTTGATTGAGTGCGAGTGCCAAGTTGACTTTGAATTTCCTTTGCCACCCCGTGCTCTGAAGTTGGGCATGTTTGATCTTGGCTGATCCTGCGGGGGATTAGGCTTCTGTTTGGCAGTAAGGTTGCCAAGTTTTGAGGTATTCCGGTGTCCTGAGGCCTGAGCTTTGATGTCAGCAGGATGTTTCGGCTTTCCTACCCCTGTCCGCTCTGAAGCTGTGTTGCAAGAGGGAAGGGAGGACTTGCTAGAGTAGAGTACGTAGTAATCTAACTTCCCGGATGGCTCTCCGAGTGTACCCACGATGGTGTCTCCGGCTTCATACCTTTCTTTCAATTTTTGTTGAGAAGACTGCTTCTTCTGCTTTCTGGGAGAATCGCCCCTGGTCAGGTCCTGGAACTCGTACACAAGGCATTCGGAGCAGTCAGAAACATCATAACAGATGTGAACGTCTGATGAAGACCTGGCTGGAGGAGGCAGAGAGACTAGCTCTGCGGAAATCTTCTTTGGTACCCACTCGATGGAGTTTATATTGTTGTTGTTCGGAAAAGGGTTTTCGACTGTATTAGGTCCACGGGGATGCTCCAACTTTCCCTCCTCTATCAGATTCTGGATCTCATACCGTAACCCCAGGCAGCTGTCAGTTGTGTGCCCGTGATATTGGTGGAAGGCGCCGTATTTGCTTTTGTCGGTATTGACTACAATTTCCTGGGTTTGTAGTTTTCAACGGGCTTGAGGAGGCCTTCTTTGATCAACCCTTCCAGCATCTTACTCAGAGGCATATCCAGCTTGTCGAAGTGCACGGAAGGCTGCTTCGTGGAGGAGTTGTTGCTTTGCGGGGCTGGGTTTCTGTTGCTTGACTGTTGACCCTGATGGATGTAGTTGACAGAAGTATCTTTCCCTTTACCGGGGGCCGATGCAGGATTGAACGTAGCTGCTGATCTGTATATGTACGGCTGTACTGTAGCTAGCTTTTCCTTGAGATCCTTTTCGAATTGTGAGCCGACATTAACCATGGCTCAAAGATCTGGGAAGAAGTGATGGCTGATGAGCGTTCTGATGGACGGCCTTAAGCAGGACTTGAAGATCCACATCTATTCGTCTTTGGAAAGTGGCTCCATGATTTCGGAGAGCTTCCAACTCCACCTCTTGTAGAACTCTCCAACACTTTCATCTGCCTTCTGTTTGGTGGTGATTAAGTCCTCATGACTTGTTTCCGACTCCAGGTTGGATCTGTACCGCTCTAGTAAGATATTACTGATCTGATCCCAGGTATGGCGATCTGCAGGCTTGACCCTTAGGAACCACCGTAACGCAGAACTCTTGAGAGTATGTTGGAAACGATCAGCCATTTGCTGAAGGGTTGCTCCTTTTGCTCTCATGCCGAGAACGTAGGTGTCAACATGCGTCTGTGGACATTCGGTTCCGTCGAATCGGTCCATTTTCGGCATTCTGAACTTAGCAGGGAGAGGCGTGACCATTCCCGGATCTGTGGATCTGAGTGTTTCTTGCTTTGAGCTGCCTATGCTGGCTTTCAGGTCTTTCATTTGTTCGACCATCCAGGCCAAGGCGGGGTCCAGTGGTGGACTTTGAGGCTAGGTGCTGGGTGTTGCCATATGAGCGGCAGTAATTGGAGGTGGGAGGCTTGATATATGTAGATATATGGGGGCCTTTTCTGGACTGTATCAGGGTTTGTCCCCGATGTTTTGAGGTTCGTGTATAGGTAATGGGTTGAACCCGGGAGGGTATTGGAGGACATTGATATCTTTTTGAGATGGTCCAGCGGTGCGCTGGTTGTACTGAGTGATGGGAGTAGTACTGGCTTGGCCGTATATGATGGGAGTGCCTTGAGAGGTGGCAACATGGAGCCTCGATCGGCTGTTTCCTTGGTTTGAAGGAATCCCGTAACTTGGCGGGGGAGAAACCTAGTTGAAGGTTTGAGGAGCTGATCGTGGAGGATCGTCATCCTCGACTAGGACAAAAGTACCGTCTGGTTGGGGGATAGCTGCTATACCTCGCTCATTCAGAAGCTGTACCACGAAATTCTGTTGATCTTCTTTCTGCCTTTTGTGAACCTCACAGGCCCGGATGGCTTCTTCCAGTGTCATATCTGTTACCGGTGGCGGGGTTCCGTTCCCGTCACAATTTCTCGGTGAGCTTGACATGTCGAAAAGTACGGGTGAAGGAACCGAGGAACCGAAGAAGCGTACGATGCGGCCGTAATCGCAGTGCAGCGAGGCGCTGACCCGAAATTCTGAACCACTTTCTGCTCGCTGCAAGGAACGAAAGGTAGGGTTTAGGCTTCGGAAAGGGTATTTGGCTCAGGGTTTCGGGCTTGTGAAATGTACAGTTACCGATTAATGTTTACTTAAAATGCATTTTCTCAGAGTCCTAATCGGTTGGAAAAGATCGTGTCTTCTTTTTCGCAACTAACCTAAGGCTCGAATCAGTGGATCTCGTCAATACGTTTATAAGCCCCTCGTTTTTCACCTATAAATTGTCTTCCCGGGACGGACAATCCCGAGCAAGGGTCCTATAAGGCAAGCGAGTTCCACCGACAAAGGAAAAAAGTGAACTTAAGGCTAGCTGGTCATGTAAACTTTCAACGTATGTGACATGCGGGTCACGGTCGAAGTCAACGTCCTCAAGTTAAGGCAGAAATCGTGTCGAAATTTTGGCATGACCTCTCCTAACTCGCTTGCGCGAGGGGCCTTAGCTTTTGGCGTTGGCCAAGTTGTGGCTGGCATGGTGCATACGTTGAGGGTTTGATGACACGGTGTCACATTGAACCTTCGGGTATGTTTTTAGCATGGCTCCGCGTCAAAGTCAAGGATGAAAAGCTAAGACTTCGGGACGGGAACGACCTTCGATCTCAACTTTTAAGCTTGACTTGTGAGGGAGACCAGCGTAAAGACATACACTTAGGCTTTATGACACGTACTAAGCCAAAAACCAACCGGGGTCTTGGACGAAGAGTGACACAAAGAGTGCATGGATTACACGATCTAGGATGGGTTGTTTGGGACGACCCCGTGCGCGCTCGAAAGGTGACTGGCAGACCAATCAAGCTGCAACTGAACGGTCATCCCGGGTTAAGGGTCGTAGTGTGCAGTGTACCGAGGCAGTAAGTGCGCGTAGCGTGCGGTGTACCGAGGCAGCAGTGCAAGTAGTGTGCGGTCACTAAATTCTTTTTCTGAGAAAAATAGAAATTTTCAGAATGCGTTTTAAAGAATTTATGCGCAGTTCAAAATATAGCATGAAAATCAAGTATGAATGGAAATGCATGAACACGATATGATTTTGGATGAGATGAAAATGCAACATCTTTTTTTTTCTTTTGTTTCAAAAATTTCGATGTTTTGATCAACTCACGCACACAAAAACGAGGAAGGGTAAACGAAAGTTTGACCCACGGAATATTTTTAAAACAACGGTAGTTTTGAAAAAACATTGCTTATCCCCAGCGGAGTCGCCAACTGAAATTACCCGGATCGTACGCACGCGCGCGCGGGGGGGGGGGAGCTGCATTTCGCAAAAAAACTTGGGACCTTGCTTTCGGAGAAGGGGAGGAGTCACCACGTGGTTTTGTATTATGAGCCCAAACGTTGAGAATGGTTGAGTTTGAAAAAGGGGGGTCGTTTTAATTGGTAGCCAAAACTTAGAAAAGGCTTTGAAAAAGTGGAGTTTTGTATTATGAGCCCAAACTTGAAAATGGCTTGGAAAATGTGACGTTTTGTATTATGATTCCAAACTTTAAAAATGGCTTCGAAAATGTGACGTTTTGTATTATGAGCCCAAACTTTAAAAATTGCCTTTTTGTACCAGAGATTGTTAGGTTCGGAGGTCACGTTACGTTTCGGGAAGAGTGTATTGAGATCACCCGAAACGCCTCGTATGACGAGTCTTTCTACCTTTCTCGAAATTGTGCGTGTGTGTGTGAGTTGCATTTTTGAAAAGGGGCTTGAATGTCAAGCTTAATCTTGGTTTGAGTGACAAACGTTGATTTTAATGATGAAAACGAGCGTTTGAATGACAAACGTCGGTTTTGAGTTGTTTTGAAAACGGCGTTCGAAGGACGAGCTTAAATCTTTAGTTTGAATGTCAAACGTTGATTTTAGTTGAAAAGGAGCGTTTGGATGCCAAATGTCGGGTTTGCGTGGTTTTCGAAAAGGAGTTCGAATGACGAACTTTAAATCTTTAGTTTTAATATCAAACGTTGATTTTAGTTGAAAAGGAGCGTTTGGATGCCAAACGTCGATTTTGCATTGTTTTGAAAAGGAGTTCGAATGACGAACTCCGGTTTTGAACCGGGCATTACATTGTGACCAATTTTATGAAAAGCGGTATTAAATGATATGCGATCAACGAGTCGTTTTGTGACTCAGACTTTTATAAGTAAATACTATCCCAAGCCAAACGGCTCGGACTTGTAAATGACAGTATTTAAAGTGCGGTATCAACGGAATCAAACGATTCGGACAGTAAAGATGCGATCGATGAGCCAAACGGCTCGGAGTTGTAAAGGCATATAAATTAAATGACGGTATCGACGGATCAAACGATCCGGATCTAGTAAATGACGATCACTAACCAAGCGGTTCGAATGGTAAATGTGCAAATTGACGGATCAAACGATCCAGACCGTAAATAACATAAACGTACAAAATGGGGCCGGAACGCCGTTTTTGTTGTGAATATCGCCCTCCACAGCCCAAGCAATCCTACAAGAATGATTAGAGCACACAAAACAAAGCACAAGAAATAAAGCACAAAGAACACAGAAATTGTTAACCCAGTTCACCAATATGTTTGGCTACGTCTGGGGGCACTACCAAGCCAGGATCTTGCACTATAATATGTAAATATGATGTTACAATGAGTCTAGGGGCGGAACATTGCTTAAATATATGTTAGGGAAACAAACCTAACCCTAGATGGACAAGGGAACCCGAAAAACGCCTAAAAAATGGGCCCAGAATTTTTCCACCCCGACACATGGGCGGTCGCCCAAGAGCCCATGGGCGGTCGCCCAAGAGCCCATGGGCGGTCGCCCAAGTTGAAAATCCTCCGAGCCAAAACCTTCTGTCCATGTGCGCGGTCGCCCTTCACCATCTGCGCGGTCGCCCAGAAGATGAATAACCTTCGACATATGCTACTGACCAACTGGGCGGTCGCCCACCATCACCTGGGCGGTCGCCCAGCACGACAGAAACTCCGACGATTTTCTCCCTTTTGCTCCGAAGTCTAACCCGGTTGGTCCTCTATCCCAACAATCTCCCACCTAGAGATCAATCGCATATACAAGCCCCGTATCCATTCATCAACTCATCCTTGGTGTCCTCCTAGTGCTCACCTCGATCATGGTAGTGCCATCCTTGTTTCTTATTCTCCAAGCCTAATTGAAGCTTTGCACAGCTTCAATTTCTCAAGGTTTACAACCTTTGACAACATGTCAGCCGGGTTCTCCGATCCCAATATCTTCTCTAGCCTTAAGATCTTCTCCTCCAAGAGATGCCTGATGTAGTGAAACCTCAGTTCAATGTGCTTCATCCTCGAATGAAATGCCGGATTCCTAGCCAAATGTATTGCACTCAGACTGTCACTATAGAGAACGTTACCACTTCGTGTCTTCCCAAGTTCACCCAAGAAGTTCTGCAACCATACCATCTCTTTACTCGCCTCTGTCACCGCCACATATTCCCGCTTCGCAGCCGATCGAGCCACGATCTTCGCAATTTAGAAGCCCAGGAGATTGCCGTACCACCCAATGTGAAGACATAACCCGTAGTACTTCTCCTCTTGTCAAGATCACTTGATGCCAAGTCCACATCAACATAACCCGCTAACACAACCTCCTTGCTTGAGAAACACAGAGCCTTATCAGCAGTACCCTTCAAGTAATGCAGGATCCATTTAACCGCTTCCCAATGTTGCTTTCCTGGATTACCCATGAACTGGCTGACTACTCCCACCGCATGTGCAATGTCCGGCCTTGTACACACCATTGCATACATTAGACTCCCCACTGCCAAAGCATATGGAGTCCTCTCCATCTTGTCACGCTCCTCTTTGCCCATAGGTGAGTCCTTCTCGGATAGCTTGAAGTGCATACCCAATGGTGTCCCTGTTGGCTTCGCCTCTTCCATACAAAACCTTGCCAAGACTTTCTCAACGTATTCTGCTTGTGAAAGAACCAACTTACCCGACTCCCTATCCCGGTCAATCCGCATGCCCAAGATTTTTCTGGCCTCCCCCAAATCCTTCATCTCGAACCGTTCGACAACCGAGCCTTCAATCTCGTTTACCTCTCTCGCTAGAGCCCGCTATTAGCTTGTCATCCACATATAACAGCAAGATTATGTACCCATTGTCCGTGTTCTTGAAGTAGCAACAATGATCCGCTTCACATCTGATAAAATCAATATCGTGCATGAATCCATCGAACTTTCTGTACCACTGCCTAGGAGCTTGTTTAAGGCCATACAAGCTCTTAGTCAATCTACAAACCAGTTCCTCGCTACCCTTAGACAAGTAACCCTCTGGATGTACCATGTAAATTTCTTCCTCCAAATCCCCATGAAGAAAGGCCGTCTTTACATCCATCTGTTCCAGCAACAAGTTATCTGCCACTACTATCCCCAGAACCATTCTGATAGTGGTCATCTTCACAACAGGAGTGAAAACCTCGATGTAGTCAATACCATACTTTTGCTGAAACCCTTTTACAACCAACCTTGCCTTGTAACGCTTACTGCCGTTTTCTTCCTCCTTAATCCTGTAAACCCACTTGTTATGCAATGCCTTCTTCCCCTTAGGCAGTCTAGTCAACTCCCAAGTTTTGTTGGCCTTCAATGAGTCCATCTCATCATCCATTGCAGCTTTCCACTTATTACAAAGTGCACTACGAACGACCTCTCCGCATAACATTCCGGTTCCCCATTATCTGTCAACAAAGAAATAATAATTGGAAGGAGTATACTGTCAAAGCGATCCACGCAACTTCTTTGGATCTATGCGGCGAATATCCGGTTCCAAAGTATGTGGTTCATCTTCGGTGACCTCCTCGACCATGGCATCATGAATCGTTCGCTCCCACCCGAGTCTGGAATATCCACCTCTACAACCTCCGGTTCCGAACTAGTATCATCAGATGCCCCCTTTCTGTCCTTGTACAATACCTGTTCATTGAATACCACATCTCGACTACGAATAATTTTGTGGTTTTGGTCATCCCAAAACTTATACCCGAAGTCATCCCCGCCATACCCAATAAACGTATATTTAACAGATTTTGCATCCAACTTAGTTCTATCAGCAGAGTCTATATGAACATATGAAACGCAGCCAAATATGCGAAGAAAGGACATATTTACCTGCTTGCCACTCCAAGCTTCCTCTGGAATTCGATTCCCCAATGGTACCGATGGTCCCCTATTGATCAAGAAAGCCGCCGTGTCAACTGCATATGCCCAGAACGTCTTCGGAAGTCCACACTTCAATCTCATACTTTTTGCCCGCTCGTTCAATGTCCTGTTCATCCTCTCTGCAACCCCGTTGAGTTGTGGTGTACGCTTTGGAGTCTTCTCCATACGAATACCATTCGCAGCACAATATTCCCTAAACTCACCGAGCTCATACTCCCCACCATTATCTGATCTTAAGCACTTAAGCTTAAGTCCCATCTGATTCTCCACCAAAGCCCTCCACTTCTTAAATACCTCGAAAGCTTCATCTTTTCCTTTCAAGAAATAGACCCAGACCTTCCTTGTAGAATCATCAATAAAGGTCATGTAATATGACGCACCACCCAGAGACGTTACCGGAGATGGTCCCCACAAGTCCGTGTGAACCAGCTTTAACTTTGCTTTCCTAAAAGCCCTACCAGTCCTCGAGAAATTGTTTCTCCCCTGTTTGCCAAACACACAATCTTCGCAGATCCCCACGTTGACTGTCTTCAAACCCGGTAGTAGTCCCTTTGAACAAAGTACTTTCATCCCCGTCTTACTCATGTGACCCAATCGACAGTGCCACAAATCCGTATCACCCTTGGCTGCCGCCACCGCGATACTATCCTTGGTGTTATTCGCCAAATACAATGTCCCCTCCTTATTACCCCGAGCGATCTCACAATCCTCCTTGGTAATAACCCGGTTCTATGCACGAATGTTACCTTGTAACCTTCTTCGTCCAACTGCCCAACTGATAATAGGTTCTTTTTCAAACCCGGAATGTGCCTGACCCCGTTCAGATGTAAGACCTTCCCGTCCGATGCTCCTATTCTGACATCCCCCTTCCCCTTGATTTCCAAAGGCTCGCCATTCGCCAGATAGACCTTCCCGAAATCACCGGAAGTGTAATTCTCCATCTCTTTTGCATGCCCGCAAGAGTGGAATGATGCCCCCGAATCCAGCACCCATGATTCTAGTGCACTACTAACACTCGCAATCCGCATACATCATCACCTTTGACTGTCACATTCACCGAATTACCCCCACGATTGGGACAATCCCTCTTGTAGTGTCCCAATTCCTTACAATGATAGCACTGAACTGATCCCTTTGCGACCTTTGGTTTGTCTTTGATCTCCACGGCCTTGCCCTTACCACCCACCACGTTCTCCTTAGATCTCGGTTCTCCACTTGTTTGCTAGTACCCGACCTTCCCCGCCCGGTAGTAGCTAAGGCCGATCCGGCGATCGATGTCCCCAACTTCTTCATGCGATTTTCCTCGCCCAAGAGAAAGTCTTTAACATCATCATACTTCAATTTGTTTTTACCTGTTGAAGCATTGATCGCCGTTGCACCCCGCTCCAACTTCCCCGGTAAAGACGCTAGCAATAATCACGCATGAACCTCATCATCGAACTTCGATCTCCACCGCTAGCCACGAGTCTATAACATCCATAAACTCATCGATGTGCTTAGCCAAGGATCCTCCCTCTTGCATCTTGAGACTACCCATCTTGCGTATCAAATTGACCTTGTTTGCAGCAGATGGAGTTTCAAATCTCTCAGTAAGATAATCCAATAGCTCCTTTGTGGTTTTCGCCTTCTTGGTAGTCTTCGCAATCCACTTTGACAAAGTAGATCTGACCACCCCTAGGGCCTTCCGATCCATGAGTTCCCATTCTTCCTGATCTTCTTCTTCCGGTTTGACACCCTTCAGAGGCTTATAGAGATCTTTGTTGTACAAGAGATTCTCAATCTGCATCCTCCAAAATCCGTAGTCAGACCCATCGAATTTCTCAACCGCCTATTTGTCCTTGCCCATTCTTGATTGCTTTTTTAAAATGACAACATCACGATCTTGGAAACCAAGAGCTCACGATACCGGCTTGTTGTGAATATCGCCCTCCACAGTCCAAGCAATCCAACAAGAATGATTAGAGCACACAAAACAAAGCACAAGAAATAAAGCACAAAGAACACAGAAATTGTTAACCCAGTTCACCAATATGTTTGGCTACGTCTGGGGGCACTACCAAGCCAGGATCTTGCACTATAATATGTAAATATGATGTTACAATGAGTCTAGGGGCGGAACATTGCTTAAATATATGTTAGGGAAACAAACCTAACCCTAGATGGACAAGGGAACCCGAAAAATGCCTAAAAAACGGGCCCAGAATTTTTCCATCCCGACACATGGGCGGTCGCCCAAGAGCCCATGGGCGGTCGCCCAAGTTGAAAATCCTCCGAGCCAAAACCTTCTGTCCATGTGCGCGGTCGCCCTTCACCATCTACGCGGTCGCCCAAAAGATGAATAACCTTCGACATATGCTACTGACCAACTGGGCGGTCGCCCACCATCATCTGGGCGGTCAGCCCAAAGACGACGAGAAACTCAGACGATTTTCTCCCTTTTGCTCCGAAGTCGCTTAACCCGGTTGGTCTCTGTCCCAACAAGGTGAGCTACGCTTTAAAGTTCAAAAATTAGCTTTATCATGCCACTTTCTAATTGAATTTTTTTGGACATTCATTTTAGGACGGGGTAGTATTATACATAACATAACAATGTTCACAATAAAAGGAACAGTAAAAATTAGCGGTATGTTTCGTCGATACTCGACGGGGGCATAGTGAAATTAATAAAATTAACGTAATAGTTAGCATTAATTAAACGTTTAATTTATATTTTTATAGTAAAATGAAAAAAATTATTTGTGCTTCAATCCATTTCATTTTTAACTAATTTATTGTATAAAATCAACTCCTTTTATAAATTTTAAAAGTTACTAATTGAATTTCAAATAGATGATTGTGATTGGTGGATGATGGAAAGATTGGTCAATGATATTTTGTCACTTGTAGTTTTCTAGGAGCTTGAAAAACTTTTGCTACTATATATAGTAGATTCACAAACTCCTTTTTTTTTCGAATTTGTGAGTGACTTCTTTATAATCTCTTTTGGCTTATTTTGATTAGGATTTGTTTTTCATATTTATGTTTGTGTTGTTTATTTTGATTTTGATTTTGATTTTGATTTTGATTTTGATTTTGATTTTGATTTTGATTTTGATTTTGATTTTGATTTTGATTTTGATTTTGATTTTGATTTTGATTTTGATTTTAATTTTGATTTTGATTTTGATTTTAATTTTAATTTTAATTTTAATTTTAACTTTTATTTTAACTTTTATTTTATAAATTTTCGTCTTTATTTTGATTTTATTTCTTGCTTTTTTCTATTTCTTTTATGTTTGTGAATGTTTCTTTCACTTTTTAATTATTAGAATTTTAATTTTAATTTTCATTTTTATTTGCATTTTATTTTTTTCGTATGTTTTTATATTGATATTGATTTTCTTTTGTGCATTAGATTTTTTTTCTTTCTTAATTATTAAAGTTTTTATCATTTTGATTTTGCTCTTTTTGTAAGACAATTATTTGTGCTTCAATCAATTTTCGTTTTTAACTAATTTATTGTATAAAATCAACCCCTATAAATTTTAAAAGTTACTAATTGAATTTCAAATTGATGATTGTGATTGGTGGATGATGGAAAGATTGGCCAATGATATTGTGCCACTTGGAGTTTTCTAGGAGCTTGAAAAACTTTTGCTATTATATATAGTAGATTCACAAACTCCTTTTTTTTTCGGATTTATGAGTAACATCTTTATAATCTCTTTTGGTTTATTTTGATTAGGATTTTTTTTATATTTATATTTATGTTTGTGTTTATTATTTTGATTTTGATTTTGATTTTAATTTTAATTTTAATTTTAGTTTTAACTTTTATTTTATAAATTTTCGTATTTATTTTGATTTTATTTCTTGCTTTTTTTTCTATTTCTTTTACGTTTGTGAAGGTTTCTTTCACTTTTTAATTATTTGAATTTGAATTTTCATATTTTATTTGCATTTTATTTTTTCGTATGTTTTTATATTGATATTGATTTTCTTTTGTGCATTAGATTTTTTCTTTCTTAATTATTAAAGTTTTTTTCATTTTTCTTTTGCTCTTTTTGTAAGACAATTATTTGTGCTTCAATCCATTTTCATTTTTAACTAATTTATTATCTAAAACCAACCCCTATAAATTTTAAAAGTTACTAATTGAAAATCAAATGGATGATTGCGATTGGTGGATGATGGAAAGATTGATCAATAATATTGTGTCACTTGGAGTTTTCTAGGAGCTTGAAAAACTTTTGCTATTATATATAGTTGATTTACAAACTCTTTTTTTTTTTTCGAATTTGTGAGCGACTTCTTTATAATCTCTTTTGGCTTATTTTGATTAGGATTTCTTTTTTATATTTATGTTTGTATTTATTATTTTGATTTTGATTTTGATTTTGATTTTGATTTTGATTTTGATTTTAATTTTAATTTTAATTTTAACTTTTATTTTATAAATTTTCGTCTTTATTTTGATTTTATTTCTTATTTTTTTCTATATCTTGTATGTTTGTAAATGTTTCTTTCACTTTTTATTTATTAGAATTTTAATTTTCGTTTTTTATTTGTATTTTATTTTTTCGTATGTTTTTATATTGATATTGATTTTCTTTTGTGCATTAGATTTTTTTCATTCTTAATTATTAAAGTTTTTTTCATTTTGCTTTTGCTCTTTTTGTAAGACAATTATTTGTGCTTCAATCCATTTATTTTTAACTAATTGAATTTCAAATGGATGATTGTGATTGGTGGATGATGGAAAGATTGGCCAATGATATTGTGTCACTTGAAGTTTTCTAAGAGCTTGAAAAACTTTTGCTATTATATATAGTAGATTCACAAACTCCTTTTTTTTCGAATTTGTGAGTGACTTCTTTATAATCTCTTTTGGCTTATTTAGATTAGAATTTGTTTTTTATATTTATGTTTGTGTTTAATATTTTGATTTTGATTTTGATTTTGATTTTGATTTTGATTTTGATTTTAATTTTGATTTTGATTTTGATTTTGATTTTGATTTTGATTTTGATTTTAATTTTAATTTTAATTTTAATTTTAACTTTTATTTTATAAATTTTCGTCTTTATTTTGATTTTATTTCTTGCTTTTTTCAATTTATTTTATGTTTGTGAATGTTTCTTTCACTTTTTAATTATTAGAATTTTAATTTTCATTTTTTATTTGCATTTTATTTTTTCGTATGTTTTTATGTTGATATTGATTTTCTTTTGCGCATTAGATTTTTTTCTTTCTTAATTATTAAAGTTTTTTTTTTATTTTGCTTTTGCTCTTTTTGTAAGACAATTATTTGTACTTCAATCCATTTTCATTTTTAACTAATTTATTGTCTAAAATCAACCCCTATAAATTTTAAAAGTTACTAATTAAATTTCCAAAATGGATGATTGTGATTGGTTGATGATGGAAAGATTGACGATGATATTGTGCCAGCTTGGAGTTTTTCTAGGAGCTTGAAAAATTTTGCTATTATATATAGTAGATTCACAAACTCCTTTTTTTTCGAATTTGTGAGTGACTTCTTTATAATTTTTTTTTTTGGTTTATTTTGATTAGGATTTATTTTTTATATTTATGTTTGTGTTTATTATTTTGAGCGACCGCCCACTCGCAATTTGTTATATCGGTTCTTCACTGAACCTCCTGTTCCCATTATCCCCGCTCTATTGTAACTCGGCTCACCAATAACATTGTCAAACCAAAACCCCAAATATGCTCATCTTGCCTCTTTAGCCACACCTACATCTCTCCTACCACTACTAAACAAGCTCTCTCCACCCCATTTGGCATGATGCTATGCTTGATGAGTACAATACCCTTATTTCAAACAACACGAACTCTCGTACCCTCCCATGAAGCTCCTAATATTGTTGGTTGTAAATGGGTCTTCCGCATCAAATCAATCCGGACAATACCATCCATAAATACTGAAAGCCCGCTTAGTTGCAGTTTCCATCAACGCCCGGTCTTGACTACTCGGATACATTCGGCCACATTTGTCAAACCGGTCACAATCCGTCTCATTCTTTCCCTTGCCATCACTCAAGGTGGTCTCTCGCCAACTTGATGTTAATAATGCCTTCCTCCAAGGTCGCCCTCTCTAAAAGCTGTTTATATGTCCCAAGCCCAGGGTTTGAAAACACCAACCCTCTGTGTGTGTCGTCTCTCCAAAGCTATATACGGTCTTAAACAGGCCCCTCGTGCTTGGTACACTGCTCTAAAATCCTTTCTTATCTCCTTTGGCTTCACAACATCTCTATCTGATCCATCCTTATTTATTTTCAACCACAACTCACATCGTCTTATACTTCTTGTCTATGTTGATGACATAATTATAACTGGCCCTTCTGCCTCTTTTCTCCAATCCTTCATTGTGACTTGGCCACTCCGTTTCTCACTTAAAGACCTTGGTCCCCTCTCTTTCTTTCTCGGCATTGAGGTGGACCCAATCATGGTCTTCTCCAACCCAATCAAATATATCACCAGTCATTATCTCACGTTATAACATGCTATACTCAAAACCCTCTTCCACACCTATGGCCACCTACCCGCACTCTCTGCCACCCCAGAACACCCATACGCAATCCTTCGAAATATCGTGCAATTGCCAGAACCTTCAATACCTATCTCTCACTCGCCACGACATTGCTACTCTGTCAATAAACTAGCACAATATCTTAAGTCACCCACAAGGAATCCCACGTTGGACTACCCTTAACGTCTCCTCCGCTATCTCCACAGGACCATTCATATGGGACTCCAACTCATCAAGAACTCTCCATCCTCTCTTCATGCCTATTGCCGATTGGGCCGGTGATAAAGATGACTTCGTCTCTACCCTTGGCTTTCTTGTCTATCTTGGGCGCAACCCGCTTACTTGGTCCTCCAAGAAACAACGAGCTATTGCTCGCTCCTCATGACAGAATTACGTGCCATAGCCGCTACTGGCTCTGAAGTAATTTGGGTCACAAACCTTCTATCGAACTCGATATCGTCATCCACTTTACCGCAATCATCTGCTGACAATCTCGGTCACCTCCTACTCGGTCGGCCAGTCTTTCATTCTAGGATGAAGCACCTTGCTCTATCATTTCACTTTGTGCGAGAACAAGTTCAACTTGGCACTCTAAGGGTTAACACATCTCCAGGTCGATCAACTCGTGCACGCTCTTACGAAACCTCGCACCGTCGTAGGTTCACATCATTGATCTCCAAGATCGGACTTACTCTTGGAACGTCCGTCTTGCGGGAGCATGTTAAGCATAAGGATCCTCCTCCTCAGATTTCTCAAGCTTTGTTACATGATTTCCTCTTGCAAATATTTCAGTTATTATTTTTGCATATATTGTATTTAAAATTCAAATCATTGTATAGTCTAGGAGTTAATGTAAATCCCAAATATCTCTCACAGAAATTTGTATAAATACCTTACAATTATCAATGGAAAAAGAATCTTTTGCAATTCTTTCAGAATTAGAGTTGCCTTGCCTCCAATATGATTGGTACATTTGGGACCAGATGTTGAAACAAAAAACTTGCATACGATACACACACACATATATGAAATAAAGATATGATAAAGATGTATCCTTTGAAGAAAGTAAGTCGGTAGATTTTACTTCGTTTCAAATCAGAAGCTATTGAAACAAGAACTTAACATTATTTCTCTCCCTAGATCATATTTTTACTCTCACGCCGGAGCCTCGGACTTTAAGATATTAAAGTCGAGGTTCCACTTTAAGACTAATTTGTGTCAAGGGGAGTGGCGGGATATTTATATGTCATAGGCAAGATTTCTCAATTTCCCAATGTTGGATAATATCTCTAATATGCCCTCTCACGTGTAGCCGGGCTTTGCAGGCTTACAACGTGGACATTAATCGGGTGGGCGCGGAGTAACATCGTGGGCCGTTGGGCTGCACGTGTAAAGAAGTTGCTCGATACCATCTTAAAGTACGAGGTTCCACCTTAAAACCAATTGGTGTCGAGGGAGTGACCCGGGATCTTATAATGTCATAGGCGAGGTTTGTCAATTTCCAATGTGGGATAATATCTCTAACTCGCCCCCTCACGTGTGGCGGGCTTTGCCGTAGGCTTACAACATGGACTTATTAATCCGGTGGCGCGGAGTAATATCGTGGACCGTTGGGCTGCATGTAAGGACTGCTTTCGATACCATTCTTAAAGTCGAGGTTCCACCTTAAAACAATTAGTGTCGAAGTGGCCAGCCCGGGGTCTTTATATGTCATAGGCAATGTTTGTCAATTCTCGATGTGGGATAATATCTCTAACATATGTGTAAGTACCAAAATCGGATCGTCAAAATCCGTTAAAAGTTAATCGGAATGGATTAGCTGGCCCTTACCAGTTAACGGAACCCGTCAAACTCCCGTTCCGAGTCAACGAGACTTCCCGGAGACTCCCTAGTGCATCCCCGAATCCCGGCGTACTCGGCCACATGTTATCACACGTAAAGTACCGCTTTCCTCAAAAAAAACGCAATTTTACGGGACTTTCGGGCGCTTCGGACATTTTAGGACGGAGTTATTTAGAAAACGGAGTCAAAGCGGGATTAACGAGACAAAAACTCTAGCCTTGGTGACTCGCAGGGACACGTGGCACACATCGCACAGCCTCCCCATCCCCATCAATCAAATTCAAGGGTGAAAAGACCAAAAATACCCCTTAAATTGATAGTTAGGCCGTCGGCCTGTTTACATGAAAAACCAATTCTCATCAAGTCCACAATTTCAAAATACCCAAAAACCTCCCAAATTGAGTCTTAGGCCGTCCGACTGTTTTACAAATTTACCCCTATAAATACAAGGGTTGTCATTTTGTGAAAAGAGGAAGAAATATTACCCTCTCCCCAAAACCCACGGTTCTAGGCAAGTCTCCCCCTCCCGAGCCCCGTTTCGTCTCGATTTGCGTGAAAATCCCATTTTCTGACCAAACACGAGCCAAACACTTTCGAAACACCTCCTAAACACTAAATCGTATCCCGTATATGCCTTCCGAGCCAAAGAGTCAATCCCTATCCATAGGTAACACTCTCTTTCTCTCTCTAAAACTCTGTTTTATCTCGATTTACGTGTCAACCGCTATTTTCGATCAGGTCGAAAATCTCAAAATGTAGACGTAACGCCGTTTACGGGACTTGATATGTTTTAGTTCCTAATCATCTTTTCTCCCGTAAAAGAAGTAATTTCGGGTTAAAACGGCATTTAAGTCTCGTTTTTACGTTTCTGTCATTTACCGTCCGGATCGTTCGATCCGTTGATTCGCTCTTTACCGTCCGAACCTATTGGTTCGTGATTGTCATTTACAAAGTCCGGATTGTTTGATCCGTCGATATCGCTATTTAATTTATACAACTTTACAAATCCGAGCCGTTTGGCTCGTCGATCGTATCTTTACTGTCCGGATCGTTTGATCCGTCGATACCGCACTTTAAATACTGTCATTTACAAGTCCAAGTCATTTGGTTTGTGATAGTATTTACTTATTAATGTCCGGGTCACAAAATAACTCGTTGATCGCATATCATTCATCGCCTTTTTTCATAAAATTGGTAACAATGTAATGCCTGGTTCAAAACCGAAGTTCGTCATTCGAACTTCTTTTCAAAACAACGTAAAAACCGACGTTTGACATTCAAACTAAAGATTTAAGTTCGTCATTCGAACTCCATTTTCAAAACAACTCAAAACACGACGTTTGACATTCAAACGCTCATCTCCGACTCAAAACCGACGTTTGACATTCAAATGCTTTTTTCACTAAAATCAACGTTTGTCATTCAAACTAAAGATTTATGTTCGTCATTCGAACTCCGTTTTCAAAACAACTCAAAACCGACGTTTGACATTCAAACGCTCTTTTCACTAAAATCAACGTTTGTCATTCAAACTAAAGATTTAAGTTCGTCATTCGAACTCCTTTTCAAAACAACTCAAAACCCGACGTTTGACATTCAAACGCTCATTTCCGACTCAAAACCGACGTTTGACATTCAAACGCTCTTTTCACTAAAATTAATGTTTGTCATTCAAACTAAAGATTTAAGTTCGTCATTCGAACGCCCTTTTCTTACTCAAAACCGCCGTTTGTCATTCAAACGCTCGTTTTACCACAAATCAACGTTTGTCATTCAAACCAAGATTAAAGCTTGTCATTCAAGCCCCTTTTCAAAATGCAACACACACACACACACGTACACTTTTTGAGAAAGGTAGAAAGACTCGTCATACGAGGCATTTCGGGTGATCTCAATATACTCTTCCCGAAACGTAACGTGACCTCCGAACCTAACAATCTCTGGTCCTAAAAGCCTTTTTTCAAGTTTTGGCTACCAATCAAAACGTTCCTTTTTCAAAGCCTTTTCTATGTTTTGGCTACCAATCAAAACGTCCCCTTTTTCAAAGACTTTTCCAAGTTTTGGCTACCAATCAAAACGACCCCCTTTTCGAATAAGCCATTTTCAAAGTTTGGGCTCTTAATACAAAACGGCGTGGCGACTCCTCTCTTTTCAGCGAGGTCCCAAGTTCGCGAAAGCCGCTCGCCGCGTCCCCGCGCGCGATCTGGGTAATTTCAACACCTCATAATAGTCTTCACTTGGTTAGACACCCCCAAATAGTCTTCATATAAGGTTAAGACACCTTCAAAATATCCCATTAGGTGCGAGACAACCTCCGGTGTCCCAAATCAGGCCGAGACCCCTATAAATAGTTCTCACCAGGTCAAAATACCTCTGGAATCATCCCAGCGGGTTGAGTACCTCTCTTATTATTCTCATAGACCTCCTTCTTTGGCATTTCCGTTGGAATTCAAACTAGGTTTGGATTGATTCCCATCCGGGATACGTAGGAATCCTTTCATAACAAGGTCCAATCATCCGACCATTTTGGTCATCCTTATCACCTCCTTCTTTGGCATTCCCATTGGAGTTTGAACTAAGTTTGGCTTGATTCCCATTCGGGATACATAGGAATTCTTTCATAACAAGGTCCAGCCATATGATCATTCTGGTCATCCTTATCACCTCCTTCTTAGGCATTTTCATTGGAATTTGAACTATGTTTGGCTTGATTCCCATCTGGGATACGTAGGAATCCTTTTATAACAAGGTCCAGCCATCCAACCACTCTGGTCACCCCCTCCCCCTTTTATGACTCCCGGAGTCTGTTTCTCTCCCACCTTCGCAACTCACCATATCGGAATTCTTATTTTTATTGTCAACCCTACTTCCGCCATAAGTAACATTGCCGAGGGGCTCTATAAGTACTCCAATATGAATCGCCTTCTAGCAAAAGTGCACGAGAACAAATTTAAGGGACTATCCAGAAAATTTAGGAAGTTTCACAGCCTTCCGAGCATTAATTTGACCTTTTTAAGTGAGGAAGGATCATTCTGGTATAAGAAACTGGAAAAGGATCTCGCTGGAATACTAAACATATATAAAAAAAAAACCTTATCTAGATAGCTAGAGGAAGGATATAGATGCTTTCAAGATGGTTAAGGAAAACTAGTCCGTATAGCCTCTTTAGGACAATTTGTACGGCCCCTTTTGTAAAAGGCAGCACCAAATAAAACCCTTCCCCCATTATTTTAAGGACCTTTTGACCTTTTTTGTCCTTTCAGCAACCTAGGGGAAACTCTGTCGAATTTCAAACTCCTTTTCTCTCTCCTAAAACACAAAACCCATCTTCTCTCATCCAATAAGAGGATCTATGTCAAAGCTACCAAACCAACCAAGAAGATAGAAGTGAACCATCATTGGTAAACTCTCCTTCTACATCAATTTGAATCTCTAAATCTCTTTACTATTGTCCATGCTCTTATTCATTTGAAATGCTTAATTGATAAAATGTAGATCTATTTATATGTTCTGGTCTCTCTCTCTCTATCTCTCTCTATATATCTCTCTCTTCCTATTATGAAATCACACATGATACCACTTGAGCTCTCTCCCCATGAAAGCACACAACTATTGAGTGTGCTTGAGGGATGAAGCCTTAGAGTAGATGTGATAATGTTTATCTCTTTTTTATTTTCTACAGTTTCTGTTTTAGCTAAGATATGATTCATTTCTGCATATTTTCAGACCATGTTTGGATCTCTGTAGATTAGGATTGAGAAACTGTAAAAACATAGTTAATGGCATAAGGGACCGTACGGCCCCCATTGATGGCCGTTTGGCCACTTTTGCATATGTGGCCGCTTCTTGGGCCTTCTAATGCCCAGTCCAGTTTTCCAGTTTTTACTTGAGGGTTGTTTATACAAATCGTTGGTACTTGCTTGTCAAACTGTCTTCCTTTGGTTTAGAATGATACAAATTGTTTTATCTCCCAAGGAGGGCACATCACCATTGATTTCATTTCAAGGTGTGCCTTAGGGATTGAGGCCATGATATAGATGTAAACCCTTTTATATCTCTACAATTTTCTGTCTGTGACACAATCTGTTTAACCTCTGCAGAATCCAATTTGTTTGGACCTTTGAAGAGTCAATCCAAAAATATGTCAAAAAAGTCAGTAATAGCATAAGAGTCCGTACGACTTTTGTAGGTCATCCGACCTCTTTTGTCTCTACCCAGTTTCCTCAGTTTTTCCTTCATTTTTTTATCTCATTTCCCCTTTATTTTGAAACCCCCTGTTTTAAATTGACTTCCATAAAGTATCACAATTCCAAAAGTTTATTTATTTTGACTTAAAACACATACACAAACAATTGTCAAATATAGGAAGACTCATCAACGCGAGGCACTTTGGGTGAGGACTAATATTCTCTTCACAAGGTGTAAATTGACCTTCAAACTCAGTTTCATTAAATATTATTTTTCAATGTTTTGGATTACAATAAAAATGCGTGGCGACTCTCTCTTTGCACTATTTTATCGCGAGATCAGCTCCACTCCTAGTAACTCTTCCTTCCCTCTGCCTATAAAAGGAACACTTCACACCCCTTTGGAAACACGGTACACACTATATCCTCCAAAAGCCCAAACTCTCTACACTATATTCTCACCAAACACAGTATCTTTTGCAACCAAATGTTATAGCAAGCACAACTCTCTCTTCTTTTCGTAAACAGATAAGGTGCAAAAACTCTCAATTTCCTTACAAACACTCTGTCTAATTAATCCCTCACTCTAAAGAAAATACCCCATCTAAAGTAAAGTACGCTCATAAATTCCATCTCAAGAGACCTCTCTTTTTTAGATTTCGCCCATCAACATTGTAGAAAACAAAGGAAAACGACGAATAACGAGGTCCCGTCGCCATTCTTCGATACTCGATCGACACAAAAAGGTTAGGTGTAACGAACTATGTTAACTTTTCTGTTTGAATAGATAAAAAAATATTTAACGACACTAAGCATTTTTAACACACACACACACACACTATAAAATTTGGTCCTAATGAACCGAGCAATGTGGGTGCCTTATACCTTCCCACTTTGTAACAAGAGCCCCAGACCTATAAGCTATTAAAGAAAGGTTTTTCTTTTATTTTTCCTCCTAAAAAAATAATGGTGACAAATTTCCTAAAACACGTAAAAATCACTACGGATATTCGACACATCCATGCTAATCGAACACCTTTATCGAGACAGAGCACTTTTTTTATTCAAATACCTGGGTAATGAGCTTGCAAATACATTTTGTGGTTAGTATAGGTAGAAAAGAACCCCCGGGCTGTTTGGGCCATTAGGTCGAAAGCCCATGCTAGCTGGTATTAGATGTAACCCCAACTGGAGTTGAAGGTTCTTTTGAGGCTGTAAGGGCGGTTAGCTTTGCACGAGTGTGGCAGGAAAATTTATTTTGGGGAGTTTCTTCATAATGAAATAGGTTTTGAGGTCTTCAATAATAATGTCTCCATTTGAATTTTGAGTGGTGATGAACTCCTTATATATGACCTAGTTTGCCTACAATGTAATCTTGTATATTTTTCCAATTAGAGAATCAAAACATTTGTACCCTTTTTGTATTAAGTCGTAACCCAAGAACACACAAGGGGTGGACTTAAGAATATGCTTGTGATGGTTGTATGGAACACAGTTGAGGAAGCAAGTACAACCAAATGCTCTTTTAAATGGTAATCAGGGGTGCGGTGCAACAACTTTTCATTGAAAATCTTCTTTTTGAAGAAGTAGTTCTTTGAGGTCTTCAATGGTAATATATAATTTGAATTTTAGGCGGTAATGACCTTCTTATAGGTATGGCCTTGTTCGATTTGGATTTGACTATGAAGGGTTTGCATGGAGATAGCATCACCTGCTCGGTCAAGGTTTTGGCATAGAAAATATAATCTTATATTGTCATGTCGGGGTTGAAGATGAGATAATGAATCCCCTCTTGAATTTTTTGTATGTAAATGGTGGAAGCAATACCAAACTCTTTTACATGAGTGTCTCATGCTTCAGGGAACAGTAGTACAAGGGTTGATATAAGGTTAGACAACAGAGGTAACTGTGACTTTGATCCAACCAAGGATAAACCGAGAAGTTTGAATGAAGGCTTCATAAGTCGGATTAGTAGTAGAAGGGGTGTTGTTCATATCAAGGGTTTGGAGCTGAAGGATTTTGTCTGTAACACATGGGAGAGATAGTGGATTTCTAGGATAGACAAAAATAGAAAACTCCAATTTTATTAGTGATGCTACATTTCAAAATGCGTGCACAGGACTGACCGGGGTAGCAACGGCGTCTGATCCGGAAGAAAGCTCCTCGAGTCCAATTTAATGTGGGACCTACAAGACAAAACACCGTTAGGGGTGGGGGGCCTTTCCCCCCAAATCCCTCCGGCGTGAGAATCATCAATCTCATTCATAATATTTCATATATAACACATTTCTATAGAGAGAGAGAGAGAGAGAGAGAGAGAGAGAGAGAGGAGAGAAAGCTCATAATTTTCACTTACCTTGTAAATGGATGAAGGGAGTATATATATATGCCAAGGGTGACATCATCATTATCCTCTTTACTTGGCATGTGTCACGCCTACAACGGAGGGGAATCTAACAAAAGATTTAACACAAAACATATAACATAAATCATGCGCCATGCGACATACAACATATAACATAAATCATGTGCCATGCGATATATAACATAAATCATGCACCATGCGCCATGCGGCATACAACATATAACATAAATCATGCGCCATGCGACATATAATATGCAACATGCGAGAACCAAGCCATAACTATAGCTTTGGCGACAATCATAACATAGCCATACTTTGGCGAAAATCATAATAATAGCCATACTTTGGCGACAATCATAACAATAGCCATACTTTGGTGACAATCATAACAATAGCCATACTTTGGCGACAATCATAATAATGGCGAGAACCAACAGCGAGAACCAAGCTTTTGAAGAGATCCTCACAAAATAGGGCCCCCTATAGACCATATTTGATTTTGGGTCGGGTAAACATTTATCGGGCATAATATTTTGTTATGGCACATCAGAAGCCCCCGACTCCTTAGCTCGATTATTCATGATCGAGTTGAGGAGTAAAATAGCATACATAAAAAATACTCCCTCCGTCCCGCCCGAAGTGTCTCAACTTTCCTTTTTAGGCGTCCCATTTAAAATGTCTCAATCCCAAAAAGGAAAGTTTTTATTATTTTTATACTCTTCCTACCTCACTCATTCTCTCTCCTACTTTACTTTTACACTCACAATATTCTCTCTCCTAACTATTCCTCCCACTCATTCTTTCTCCTATTTAATTTTTCATACTCACAACATTTAACCTTTTTCTATTTCTTACCTCACTTTCCTTAATTCCCGCGCTGATCTCATTTTGAGACATTTCGGCCGGGACGGAGGGAGTATAGCTTATCACATCGAGTCAATTTTCCTGGTACAAAACATAAGTCTGCTCCTTGATCTCTCCCTTACTTTTATTATTGGCTTCTCATTTTACTTCAACTTTTTGCATTTTCTCTTTTCCATTTCATCTCACGACTTTTCAATTTTCAACTATTTCTGCGAATTCTGGCTGGTAAAATATGCGGGAACCAATCATGCGAGAGCCAAAATTATACGTCATAGGCCCGGAAATGCCAGCGACATGAAATCTGGTGGCTGGACTTTCAGAATCCATACAATTTGTTTCGATAATTTTGCCAAAAAATCCTTCGATCCCTCTGATTCTTGATGTCTTTTCAACAATTCCACTTGATCTGGGTCTATAATAAAACAATTTTACTTCTCTGTCTTTTAATTTCGCTTTTTGCACTTTGGTCGTCGCGATTTGCGACTTAATCTTAACTTTAACTTGAATAGCATTACTTTACTTTCTTTAACTTGCTTTGAATTTTCATTTTTTGCGTGTCGTGTTGGGTATGCATGTTTTAACCCTCCTATATTTGTATTAGATTTGATTGATACCATAACCTCCTGTCTATTTTAAGGACTTTAGGACCCTATGTAATGAAGCTTAGACTTCAATTTTTTTGTTAAGTCCATTTTATAGATTAGGTTAAATTTAGGCTTGAAGACTGGCACAAGACTCATTGGAATTGAGAGTTGCAGTTCAGAAGTTTCAAACCGCTTCTTTCAAACCGCCCTAGCAAAACCGCCCTTAGCATTTGCTTGGTGAAATCCTTTGTTTGAAACTACCCTTGAACTACTCCAGTGCAACCGCCCTATGGTGAACCGCACCTTGCAGCTCATCATCAACCGCACTCTGCAACCTCACTGGAGTTACCAACCGCTCTTGTCAAACCGCTTGGACTCCAGAACCGCTCCAATGATTGAACCTTGAAGTGAACCGCTCTTTGTCATTATAATCCACATCAGCAATACCAAATGTCAACCACCTTATCTTGTCACGTGATTCAAAGTCAGAGAAGATCTGCAAGGATCTTGAAAAGGTGACAGGTGTCCAAACCTCATTGCTTGCAGCTGGAGCATTATCAGCTTTATCTGCAACTACTGTACCAAAGGACAAAAGTGGTTGCTGTGGACCAATGGGAAAGCATCAAGTACTGTCCTTGTACAGCTGTGTCCAACGGCTATATTTGAGATGCTTGGGTATAAATAACCTCAATCTTCACCATTTGAAGATTGCTTGAAAAATTGAGAAATTGCTGTGTTCATGTGAAGTTGAAGCTCTGCCCAGAAAATTCTTAGTCCTTTGAATCTTCATCTTCATACTTCAAGAAATATTCCCCAGCCCAGAAATCAAGCCTTAACACATTCAAGAATCATTGAGCTCTACATCTCACAGATTTAAAGAGCCTTGATCTTGTTCTCACACACACACCTCATTTGTTCTAATCACATAGATTAAACACTTGAGATACACTGGTTATAGTTTTGGATTTGTTCTTCATAGAAAAGATTTTATTGTACTTTGTAATCTCTCAAATACTTAATATAAAATCTCTCTTAGAAATCCAAGACTAACCATCTTGGTAGTGGACGTAGATCGTTTATCGATTGAACCACTCCAAATAGCGTGTTCTTACTTTCTGCAATTATATTTCTTGTGCTTACTAATTATTTATCTTTGTCTCTGTTTGATCTTTATTTAGATATCCATTATTGTGAAATAGTGTTTGGAGTTAACAGTGTCAAAACCTCACTTGTTTGTAAACCGCACTTACCAACTACTTTATTAAAACCACTTTACAAACCTCCTCTATCAAAACCGCTTTGTAACTCTAAATATTCCGCTGTGCATTTTACACTATCACTTGCAGTCTATTATCAACTGCAAGAGGATTTTGTAAGCAAGAGGTTTAGTTTTTAAAAGAGGGCGAAAAATTTTAAACAGCTATTCACCCCCCCTCTAGCTGTATTTTCACCCTTGTTGCCACCTTTGGGACCAACAAGTGGTATCAGAGCTTACACATTTTAAAACCACTGTTTTTCAAGCTTAACAGCTTGTGTGCCGATTCGATATGGCAACCTCAAAGACAATGACTACTGTTAACTATTCACACATTCCAATGTTGGACGAAGACCACTTTGACATCTGGAAGTGCCGAATGCTTATTCATTTGGAAACCATAGATGAAATGCTGGTGGAGTGCGTGATCAATGGCCCTCTAATTCCAATGAAGGCTAACACTGATGCAACCACCAATCTTTTGAAACTCCAGAGGTCAAAAAGCCAAAAGATGAGTGGTCGATGAAGAGAAGAGAATAGTTGCCTGGGACAAAGAAGGCGAGGTTCATCATTTCGGAACCCTCCCGTATCAACTCTACAGAAAGTGATGTACCTCAAAACCGAAAGCAGATGTGGGATGCCATAGAGAGCTACCTCGAAGGTGATGAAGAGTGCAAGGAAAACAAATTATACACTGTTGAAAGATCCTACAACAACTTCAATGTAAAACCCAACGAAACCTTGCAACGTCGAACCTACGATCGCTATGTTGAGGTAGTTAATGCTTGTAGATCTCTTGGTAAAACTTTAACCGATAAGGAAATCAATATGACTTTCCTATCTCGCTTTAGGTTCTAGATGGGTAAATAAGGCTACCTCTCTAGAAGACTCCAAAGTATTGGGTACTTGGTCATTAAGTAACTTGTATGCCAATCTTAGAGTCTATGAACTTAAATTAAATCATATAGAAGAGATAGAAGGGAAAACCAAATCGCTTTCTATGTCTGTAGTGGAACATGAAGAGAAACCATCCACATCCAATCAAACCACTGATCCTTCCATATCAACCTCATCACTCATTGAGATGGATGATGATGATTTTGCCATGTTTGTGAAAAGATTCCAAAAATTTAGAAAATCCTCAAAACCTTTCACAAAATCATTTTCAAAAGGCAAACCTCCTGCAACATTTTCTAGGGCTGCAGATACAAAGAAGAAGAGTGACTTGGTATGCTACAACTGTAGGAAACCTGGCCACTTTGCATCTGAGTGTCCACAGCCTAAATATGAATACATGAAAAGGAAAACCTCTCCTGCGAAATTTTCTCGTCGCAAGGGAATGGTTGCTGAGGAGGAAGAGAATTCCAAGGAATTAGCAACTTGGATTGAAACAGATTCTGAGGATGGAAGTGACGGTGAAACCGAAGAGGTTAACCTCTGCTTAGTTGCAGACGCTTCTGATGACTCAGATTCTGAATCATTTGAGTTGCATGATATGGAGGAAAAGGAGGTTTTTGCAAAACTTCCAAATTATAAATTGGATGATGATATTAAACTTACTCCTAGCATTAAGATAGGAAATTGTTCGTATTCACGTCCCATTTTCTCATCTAAAACTGCTCCACCTTCAAAAGCTATTCCAAAGAAAATTTTGAAAAAGGTGGTGAAAGAGGTTTCTCCCATGGAACATGAAAAGATGTTCAAGGAAGCTGAAATGGTGATCCATCAATTCTCTAATCTTAAGAAAGCCTTAAGCTTAGCTCATGATGCACTTAATCTGTACAAGACGGAGAAAACTGTGATGAGATCTGAAATTTCAAATCTTAAGGACCAAATCAGAAGTATGTCTCCTCTTCGATCGTAACCGCATCCTTGAAACTAAGGTTGCTGCACTTCAACTCAGGAATGATGACTTGGTAACCCAAATCGACGATCGCCAAAAGATTATTGATTCGTGGCTCAAGTCTCAATCCACCAAGGATAAAATCTTGGACTTCCAAGTTCCTCCTGGAACTAAGGATGGTCTAGGGTTTGGATCTGAGGAAGAGGAGAAGTGTGCATCCTCAAGTGAAAAGGATGAGGAATTTCCAGAACTAACTAAAGAAATTCCCAAGGAGAAGCATGCTAAGGGTAAGGGTAAAGCAAGACAAGTAAATTATGTCTACCCTAAAGGAAAGCAATATGGGAAGAATTACGTGTTGAAACCTAAGAATTACGTGGGAAGCACCCGAAGAGGAAATGGCTTATGGAATTGGTAGAATCCCCGCTCCAACCTCTTCTCGGTGGAAAAGGCGGTTCTCGTTAACACTGTGTCCGACCGCGCTTCTTCTTCGACCGCTCCTCCCGCCTTCAAAAGCAAGAATAGCATTCCTGTGAAATACGTGGTCAAACCAAAGCCCGTTCCCTTTATATCACTGGAATGTTAGCCGGAACCGCACCTCCCAAACCGCTTCCTTGTCCCAAACCGCATGGAACTCCTAAGAAGAGTAAGGAGTTAGTAAAACCTCATGATGCTTGTAGCTTTTATAAATGTTCTGTGTGATGGTTTAGGTCACAAGGCCGGAGAATGCCTTTTGCGGTTCACACCCAATGCCAGGAAGAGCAAACCTCCTTACGTCAAACAGTGTGGGTTGTAAAGGGTTGCTAACTTCAGGACCCAAGAAATAAAGGGGGACCTCGTTCTTAATGTTTACATTTCAGGTCCTCTGCTTCATGGCTGGTCACTCCAAGGATAATGAATGGTATCTTGATAGTGGCTGCTCAAGACATATGACTGGAGATAGATCATTACTTGAAGATGTCGTTGAAGCAAGTGGTCCGTCTGTAACCTTTGGTGACAACAACAAAGGCAAGACCATTGGATATGGTGTTATTAGGAGAGGAAACCTAACTATTGAGAAGGTTTCTCTTGTCGATGGACTCAAGCACAACCTCCTTTCAATTTCTCAATTTTGCGACAAAGGAATGCTTTGCAACTTCACATCATCAAACTGCTTTATCAAAGATAGCATTTCCGGCGTCACCCTACTCACAGGGATTCGTAAGAGTAATATTTACATTATTGATCTAAATTCTGCATGTAGTATTACTAATCTCTGTTTTGTAGCTAAGAATGTGAGCGAAAATAGTTGGCTATGGCACAAGAGGTTTAGCCACTTGAACTTCAAGTATCTTGCAAAGATTGGTAGGGAAAACCTCGTTTGTGGTTTACCTAAAGTGGCTGACCACCATCCAGAGAAATGCAAAGATGCATGCCCGGCTTAGTAGCGATAGCGTGCGTCTTTCACCGACAAGACCGCTCCTTCAACTTCAAGATGCTTACAACTGCTTCACATTGATTTGTTTGGACCCGTAACCACTGCCAGCATTGGAGGAAATAGATATACCTTAGTGGTGGTGGATGATTATTCAAGATATACGTGGGTTGAGATGATGATCTCCCAAAGATGTTGCTATGAGATTCTCACCGCACTTTTAGACGGCTCCAAACTCAAAAGAAGATGACATCGTTAGTGTTCGATCAGGATAATGGAACAGAATTCAAGAACAACGGTGTTGCTCGATATTGTGATGACCATGGGATTGATCACAATTTTTCCACTGCTTGGTGTTCCACAACAAAATGGGGTTGTGGAAAGGAAGAATAGGACGTTGATTGAGGTGGAAAGACAATGATATCTAAAGCAAAGCTACCTCGGTATTTTGGGGCTGAAGCAATCAATACCGCATGCTTCACTCGTAACCGCTCCCTCATCAACAAAACCTATAACAAGACTCCCTATGAGCTTTGGCGAGGAAGAACCCCCAACATTGCATTCTTCAAGATCTTTGGCTGCAAATGTTTTGTCCTCTACAACGGAAGAGAAAATAGAGGTAAATTCGGAGCCAAGGCCGACGAAGGTATTTTTGTTGGGTATGCTAAACATTCTAAAGCTTTTCGTGTTTTCAATAAAACTAGTTTAAAAATAGTTGAGTCTGTCCATGTTACTTTTGATGAGCATTCTCTCCTTGAGCCACATTTGGCTCTAAATGTTCTTGATGATTTTGTTGAGCATAATGAAACGGGTGAACCTCAAACCGCACTTTGAACCTCAACCGCAAAATCCGGCCACCCTCAAGCGAAATCCCCCAAACCGCAATTTTGAAACCGCACTTTGAAGAACCCTCTCCGGATGCAAGCTGCGAGGAAGATGAAGTTGAGAATTCCCATATCCGGCTTATAGAACCTCTTCGTCAACTTACCTTCCATGACTTATTTGAAGGATCTAACGATGTTCCAATTGAAGATCTTCGGCAAACCTCGATCCAACCGGACTTACCCCCGGAGGTTCGTGAAGTCGGCGGTCACCCCCTCACAAATGTGATTGGTGATACGTTTTCCGGTGTTCAAACAAGGAGATCAAACTATGACGAGCATACTTCTCTTTTATCTCAAGTTGAACCCAAGAAGATTGATGAAGCACTCCAAGATTCCGGTTGGGTCGTTGCTATGCAAGAAGAACTCAACAGGTTTGAAAGATGCAAGGTCTGGACTTTGGTGCCTAGACCTCGGGATCAAGGAGTGATAGGAACTAAGTGGGTATTTAGGAATAAGATGGATGAGAATGGAAGCATCACTAGGAATAAAGCAAGGTTGGTCGCACAGGGATATAGGCAAGAAGAAGGAATTGATTATGATGAAACCTTTGCTCCAGTTGCAAGATTGGAAGCTATCAGAATTTTCTTAGCCTACGCCTCTTTCAAGCATTTCAAGTTATATCAAATGGACGTAAAGAGTGCATTCCTCAACGGCGAACTGCAAGAGACCGTGTATGTTGCCCAACCACTGGATTTGAAGACTCCAAATTTCCCAATCATGTCTACAAACTCCAGAAAGATTTGTATGGACTTAAGCAAGCTCCAAGGGCATGGTATGAGACTCTTTCTAAATTTTTACTAGAAAAGGGATTTAAACGCGGTAAAATTGATACAACTCTTTTTATTGCCAAATATAATGAGCATACTTTACTTGTTCAAATTTATGTCGATGATATTATTTTTGGTTCTACTAATGAGTTACTTTGTAAGCGTTTCGAGAAGCTAATGAAAAGCAAGTTTGAGATGAGCATGATGGGAGAATTAACATTCTTCCTTGGGCTTCAAATCAAGCAATGCGAAGAAGGTATTTTCCTCAGCCAAGCCAAATACACCAAGGAGTTGATAAAGAAGTTTGGATTAGAAAATGCTAAAGCATATGATACTCCTATGTCCACCGGCAATAAGCTAGATAAGGATCTCAAAAGTAAGAAAGTTGATCAGACTTTATATCGAGGTATGATCGGCTCATTACTTTACTTAACTACTAGTAGGCCCGATATCATGTTTAGTGTATGTGTATGTGCACGCTATCAAGCGAGATCCTAGAGAAGCACATCTTATTGCAGATCAAGCGTATAATCCGCTATTTATCTGGAACCACTAACCTTGGACTTTGGTATTCCAAAGATTCGAATTTCGATCTTGTAGGTTATTCAGATGCAGATTATGCAGCTTGTACTATTGACAGGAAAAGCACTAGTGGTACTTGTCATTTCCTTGGAAATAGACTAGTTGCTTGGGCGGCAAGAAGCAAGCTTCGGTTTCGGTGTCTACCACGGAAATGAGTATATTCTTCTGGTAGTTGTTCTTTGTCAAATCCTTTGGATGAAGCAGCAGTTGGTGGACTATGGAATCCATGAAGGGAATTGCCCCATCATGTGTGACAACACTTCAACAATTTCAGTCTCCAATAACCCTGTCATGCATTCCAAGACCAAGCATATTGATATCAAGTATCATTTCCTCAAAGACCATGTGGAGAAGAGGAATATCCATTTAGAGTATGTGGGGACAGATAATCAGATTGCTGACATCCTCACCAAGGCTCTTGACTCCAAGAGGTTTTCCTTCCTTAGAGGAGAAATGGGTATGCTTGAACTTAAATAAATCCATTCCTTTTATTGACTAACTTGTGTGTTAAGTTTAGGCTGTATCTCTTGTTGAAAATCTTGATATCAACCGCATCATTGTTGAACCACGGTTATTCAAACCGCTTGAGTGGTCAATCGCCTATGTGGTCAACCGCGTATTATCAACCGCTTACTTCCAACCGCGTATTACCAACCGCATAATGCTTCTGACCGCTCCATCTTCAACCGCCTTCATCATATGGTATTTTCAAAAACAATTTTAATTCTTTTCTTAGCTTTAAAGAAGCTAAGCGGTTTTAAAACTCTTTTCAACCGCACTGCCACGTGGACCCCAGGTAAGTTCTTTTATTTTTCATTTCAGTCCACATTTTGACATAAGGGCATTTTTGCAAATGTTTTCCCACGTTATTTTAAAATTTAAATGCATTTAATGTAAAGGGAACATTAGCATTTAAAGCTCTCTTGTCAGCCGTCATTGGCAAAAGAGAAGAAGATGAAAGGGTGCAAACAGAGAAATGATTTCTTTTATGGGAAAATTAAAATGTCTTTTCAACTGTCCTTTGCTTGAGAATGTTCCTATAAATAACTACCAACTCTTACAATTTCACCTTTTCACTCTCTGCACCGTGTACCTTTCTTACCAACTTCATCTTCTCTCTCTCTCTCTAAGAACTCAAAACCTTCAAATCTTCAAACTTAGTTCTTGAATCTTCAATGGCACCTAAAGCACCATTCACTGATATGGTATGTCTTTCTTAACTTCATCTCTCTTCATTTATGTACAAATGTCTATGAATCCGCCATTAATGGACCTTCAAGCTTGAAACCCTTGAAGAGATTTTTGTTCATAAGCTTGTCTATTTAGTTGATCATTTTGCATGATTTCAGTTGGGTTATGCTCGGAATTGTTGTTAGATTCTTTATATGTAATTTATTTTACGATCAACCAATGATTTGAACAACGATTTTGAATTTTAAAATTTTCTTATTCGAAAACCCATTTGAGTGTTCCTGCTTGTTCTTGGTGATTCTGAGCAAAGTACGAATTTTTAATGTTATATTGTTAACCTACTGCTCAATATGATCATTTTGACATGTTATTTGTTGATTTTGGTGAACTTTTGTTGAAACTCTGTTCTTAGTGTTCTAAGTGTTCTTCGTGTTCATCATGTCTTCAACATGTCTGTTCATATGCCTTGAATGTTTATCACATGTTTTGGTTCATCTAATTTTCACACATGTGTTTGTACTTAGAAATTTTTTATAAATTTTATGCACTACTGTGAATATCAATCGCATGATGTTGTTTGGAACCGCCTTCTTGAAATTCCTTGGTTTCAACCGCATGTACATTTCCTACCGCATACATCCTTCAACCGCATGTAAATTATGAACCGCATGTCTCTATGAACCGCACTATACTTTGAAACCGCATGCTTGTTAATTCTTCCTTTGCAACCGCATGCTAAGCTTGTTTGAGATATTACTTAGTATATAGGCTGGACACCATAACCTTCCTCTCCAAGCACCGCTTGCAGTGTGGGATAAACTTGGATTACAATGCCACGTACTAGTATAATTTCTTACATATTTTCTAAGTATTTTGTTGTATTCACAATACACAAGTAGTTTGGAGTTCTTCACTTTTAAACCGCATCAATTGCCAACCGCATGGATGCCCAAACCGCTTGTGCATTATGACTCACTTTATGAATCTAAAACCTTTGTTTCATTTTGTAGGATCCTAAATTCTTTATTCCAGGCTTTGAGATCAATGAGCCTGAGCTCCAAGGAGATGCTCTTGGTAGAGAGTTGATCAGAAGACTCACTTCATCTGGAATCCTCCCTCTCTTCAACAAAGACCAATCTTATATCATTCCTTCCTTTGTGGATCAGTTCTACTCCTCTGCTGTTCTAGGAGACAGAGAATTATCTCGATGGCACCAAGATCAAATGCAGTTGGCGGTGTTGAAGGCTTCGATATATCCATTGATCATCTGGATATTAGAAGTACTTTTGGATTTCATGTTCTGGATGCCCGTGGAGGTTGATCGGGAAGTGTTGGATGCAACCGCTCTATCAGCAGTCAATCGACATCTCTCTCTGGTTATTACAAGAAGAAGGCAAGGAGGGAATTTGGTGAACTTATGAGCCACTTGGGCTATTTAGTAGGAATGTACGTGTGTGGTAAGGCGCGGCAACCACAACAACTTCACTACTCGTGCAATGGATTTACTTCTTTGTGCCATTTATAATGGAATCAAGCTGAATTGGCCCAAGATTACGATGAAGGAAATGGCTAGTTCCATTGATGCTTATCAATCCAAAATCAAAAATGAACACCAGAGATGGAGACCATTCTGCAGGCTCCTAACCGCGTTGTTCACTAGCTATCAACACTTGGAGGACCTCAGACTCTCAACTCCTGAATTATCAGTATCAATGGGTGAAGGTGACTCCCTTGGAACCAGGGTTTGTCACAACTTCAGATACTCATTTGGAGATACCCAGTACAAATTTTTATATGATGCTGATACTCTCATTCCCAAGGAGTTCTATGTTGAAATGACTCCAGCAACCGCGGTTACTGCTCTAGGAAAGGCAATCAAGAAGGCCTCTAGAAGGAAAAACATTGTCATAGAACCGCAGACCAAGAGGCCAAGGACCGCACCATCTCAACCGCGTGCTCAAACCGCAGGTGCTAGTCCAAGTGCTAAGCCTCAGGAGGAATTTGTTTTGAGAGATGAGCCTACTGATGAGGAAGAAGAAGAAGATGCTGGAGTTGCTCCTTTAATCAGGAAGGCCAAGGAAGTTAAGTCTGCAACTGTCAACTTAACTGAGGAAGATAAAGCTGCCTTTTACAAGGCAAAGCTGGACAAGTTGGAAAGAAGGGCAGAATTGAGGAAGGGCGCGAGGGAAAGAAACCATCTTCTAAACCGCTTGCTACCTCTCAACCGCAAGCTCAAGTTCAACCTCCTGTTCAACCGCAACCCCAACCGCAACCTCCTCCTCAATCCCAACCGCTTCAAACTCCTCCAACCTCACCTACTCAAACCTCTTCCCCAATTCCTACCCAACACCTTTCTCCTTCCAAATCCCTTTCCCCCAAACCGCTCTCTCCCTCTCCACCTCCTAAAACTGCAACCGCTCAGGGGGAGAATCCCAAGAAGAGGAGATTCAAACAAATGGCCAAGAAAACAACTCCTCCAAAGAAACACTATCTTCACACCATTGCCAAATCCAACATCAAAATACCTGGTGAAACCTCCTCATATTTTGATAAATCCTCCTCCCAAACCAATTCAAATTCATCATCCCCTTCTGAATTTCAAACCCCTCAAAATCAAGCCACCTCAAATCCCAAAGCCTTCACTGAATGGACATCCAAGCCATCAGCAGGCCCAGCCCATTCAACCTCCAGACTCAGAACTCCAACTCCCTCACCACAAAATTCACCCTCACACCATTCATCCCCTCATATATCAAACCGCACCCATAAATCTCCTTCCAAATCACCTAACTCTTCCCCACAAAAATCTCATTCAACTCATTCCAACCCAATCACTTCAAATCCTCCTACCACTTCTATACCCATCCCAACCGCACCCATCCCAACCGCCCCTATCCCAACCGCCCCCATTTCAACCGCCCCCATCCCAACCGCCCCCATCCCAACCGCCCCATTTACCTTACCTCCAACTCTACCCATCTCTACTCAAACATCATCCCCTTTCACAGTTCCTGCCTCACGCATTTTCCAAACCCTATTATCTCAAATGCCTCAAACCGCTCCTCCTACTTATTCTGAACCGCCTCCTTCCTTCACCTTTATTCCTTCATCTTCAACCGCTCCTCCACCCTCTGACTACTCCCAAATCCTTTCCACCCTTAATCTTATCCAGTCCCAACTACTCATAAACCAAGGCCACATTATAAAATTAACCGCTTCAAATGCCTCCCTTGAGTCTTCCAACCGCTCCCTTCAAAAGTTAGCTGAATCTCAATCTCATTTGATTGCCTCTCAAACCCTTCAAATGGCTGATCATAAGAACTCCCTCAAGAGTTTTGCTCAGAGGCTTGATGCCATTAAGGGGGAGAAGGACTTAGCAAACATTGTCAAATCCTCAGCTGAGTCCTGCTTTGAAGGTTTCAAGAAGGATCTAGCTGAAGGTGTTGTTCAAATTCAATCATTTGGAGATTCTGATCTCAAGGAAATGATTTCTCAGCTTGCAACCTTCTCCAAAACCGCCTTTGATTCCCTCCAAGCTGAATTTCTTAAATCTGTCAATTCTCAACCGCCTTCTACTCAAGACTTTCAAACCGCCTTGAATGCGGTTGAAGCAAATATCCTTCTGGAAATTGATGATGTCAAAGAGAAGCTGGAAATCAAGACAAACTCCCTTGATGATGCTTTGATGGCCAAGTTAAATGAAGTCAAGGATGAATTCAATGACCGCCTTGAAAATATCAAGCTAGGATTCACCACCAAACTTGAAGCCACGATCAATGAGCTGAAATCCTCCATCCAAGTATTTGTGAATCTTGATGAAATAGTGAAGCCATCTCTTCCCGGACCGCGGCGGTTCGGGGAGGTTCAAACTTTGTACAATTCTTTGAACTCCTCCTTTCACACCTTAATTGATGAGCTATCGATCATGTATCGATAACTCCAAGGCGATCTACGATGCCAATCTCAAGATTGATTCTCAAGCAAATATCTTAGAGAGATTGGTAACCGCTCAAGGAAGGACCGCGAAGAGGTGAGAAAAATTAGAAAATCCCTGAAGTGCGAAACCTCTGCATCAAATCTTGCCGGGAATCCACGAGATCAACCAACCGCGCAGGCCAGCAAGGTCAAGAACCGCATCAACCTTAAACCGCTTTTGCTCTTTTTTTTGGTAAACTCTTTTATTGTTGGACCGCACTCTCATTGTATTTCCTTTTGTCCAACTTACTCTTGTTTTTGTTTGTAACCTGTAATTTTCTTTCATTCTGTTTTGTAACCACTTGAGGAATTAATGGAAATTGCATCATGGTTCCAAAACCTTGTTCATATCAAGCGCTTGTTTGTAGAACAATGAAACCTCTTATGGTTTTAAACCTCATTCAAATATTTTTCAACTTAAAATCATATTTTTTGAATTGAAGTTTAAACATTCAGTTTAAACCGCACTTTGAACTTAAACTCATATTTCTTAAGTGCCTTTGAATGCATTTCTCTACTTTCCATATTGTAATTTTCTATCTCTTAGAAAGTATAGAAATCTATAGCTTAAGCTAAGTGTGTGCATTGACTTGGGACATGATTTACCATGTTAATTCTTATGGACATGTTTTTACCAAGTACAATGTTTGCTTTAGTTATAGTAGGTAATGGCATCAATCAAATAGGGGGAGATTGTTGGGTATGCATGTTTTAACCCTCCTATATTTGTATTAGATTTGATTGATACCATAACCTCCTGTCTATTTTAAGGACTTTAGGACCCTATGTAATGAAGCTTAGACTTCAATTTTTTTGTTAAGTCCATTTTATAGATTAGGTTAAATTTAGGCTTGAAGGCGGCACAAGACTCATTGGAATTGAGAGTTGCGGTTCGGAAGTTTCAAACCGCTTCTTTCAAACCGCCCTAGCAAAACCGCCCTTAGCATTTGCTTGGTGAAATCCTTTGTTTGAAACTACCCTTGAACTACTCCAGTGCAACCGCCCTATGGTGAACCGCACCTTGCAGCTCATCATCAACCGCACTCTGCAACCTCACTGGAGTTACCAACCGCTCTTGTCAAACCGCTTGGACTCCAGAACCGCTCCAATGATTGAACCTTGAAGTGAACCGCTCTTTGTCATTATAATCCACATCAGCAATACCAAATGTCAACCACCTTATCTTGTCACGTGATTCAAAGTCAGAGAAGATGCGCAAGGATCTTGAAAAGGTGACAGGTGTCCAAACCTCATTGCTTGCGGTGGAGCATTATCGGCTTTATCTGCAACTCTTGTACCAAAGGACAAAAGTGGTTCTTTGTGGACCAATGGGAAAGCATCAAATCTTGTCCTTGAGCAGTGTGTCCAACGGCTATATTTGAGATGCTTGGGTATAAATAACCTCAATCTTCACCATTTGAAGATTGCTTGAAAAAATTGAGAAATTCTTTGTGTTCATGTGAAGTTGAAGCTACGCTTGAGAAAATTCTTAGTCCTTTGAATCTTCATCTTCATACTTCAAGAAATATTCTGACCAGAAATCAAGCCTTAACACAATCAAGAATCATTGAGCTCTACATCTCACAGATTTAAAGAGCCTTGATCTTGTTCTCACACACACACCTCATTTGTTCTAATCACATAGATTAAACACTTGAGATCTGGCTGGTTATAGTTTTGGATTTGTTCTTCATAGAAAAGATTTTATTGTACTTTGTAATCTCTCAAATACTTAATATAAAATCTCTCTTAGAAATCCAAGACTAACCATCTTGGTAGTGGACGTAGATCGTTTATCGATTGAACCACTCCAAATAGCGTGTTCTTACTTTCTGCAATTATATTTCTTGTGCTTACTAATTATTTATCTTTGTCTCTGTTTGATCTTTATTTAGATATCCATTATTGTGAAATAGTGTTTGGAGTTAACAGTGTCAAAACCTCACTTGTTTGTAAACCGCACTTACCAACTACTTTATTAAAACCACTTTACAAACCTCCTCTATCAAAACCGCTTTGTAACTCAAAATATTCCGCTGTGCATTTTACACTATCACTTGCAGTCTATTATCAACTGCAAGAGGATTTTGTAAGCAAGAGGTTTAGTTTTTAAAAGAGGGCGAAAAATTTTAAACAGCTATTCACCCCCCCTCTAGCTGTATTTTCACCCTTGTTGCCACCTTTGGGACCAACATGTCGCCTACTGCATTTTGCTTTGATAGTTTATCTTTTTTGCTTCGATATCTTATCGAAGATTCACTTTACAATCTTTATATATATATACATACAACTCCCTTCAAAAGATTGAGGCTAGTCTTTAGGCAGCCTTACTCCTTAGCTATGCTCCTCGCCCTTCAGCTTTACTTAGCTTCAGGGCGACTTACTTGTATGCCAAGCTCAAAACCTTACTTGGCCTAAAACTCGCGGCCAAACCTCACTTGGCCTGAAACTCGCGGCCAAACCTCACTTGGCATGAAACTCGCGGCCAAACCTCACTTGTCCTAAAACTCACGGCCAAACCTCACTTGTCCTAAAACTCGCGGCCAAACCTCACTTGGTCTAAACCTCGCGGCCAAACCTCACTTGGCCCACACCTCGCTTATCAAAACCGCACTAATAAAAATCGCATTCGACCATTCCGAATAAAACTCAAACCGCCTTAAACCAAATCTTGCGCCTTAGACCACTTGGCCAAACTATCTAGTTCCAATGTTGCTCAACTTTTGCCTGGCACCTTTAAGTCAGGTCTTTTCTGTGCCTGACTTAAGAAAAGCCAGGTAATTCCTGTGCCTGGCCTTATGCCAGGACTTTCTGTGCCTGACTTAAGAAAAGCCAGGTCTTTCTGAGCCTGGCCTTACAAGCGCAGGTCTCCCGAGTCTGGCCCGACAAGCGCAGATCTCATTGTGCCTGGCTCGACAAGCGCAGGTCTTTCTGAACCTGGCCCTACAAGTGCAGATCTCCCGAGTCTGGCCCGACAAGCGCAGATCTCATTGTGCCTGGCCCGACAAGCGCATGTCTTTATGAGCCTGGCCCTACAAGCGCAGGTCTCCCGAGTCTGGCCCGACAAGCGCAGATCTCGTTGTGCCTGGCCCGACAAGCGCAGGTCTTTCTGTTGATCCAGCTTTCTTGGCGGTAACCTTCACTTTAAAAAATATTGTAAGTGTAATTTAAAAATAGGAGAGAGAATTAGTGGAGGAAATAGTGAATTTAAAAAGTGTTGTGAGTGTAGAGGAGAGAGAATTAGTGGAGGGATTAGTGGATGGGATAATAGAATATTAATAAAACATTTCCTTTTTAGGAAATGTGACACTTTAAACGGGATGCCATTTTAGGTAAAAAGTGACACTTCGGTTGGGACGGAGGGAGTATTTTATAAAGGAAACATATGTATAAGTATACATTGATATTTATCACGACAATCTAGGCTTTTGCGATGGAGATTGTGAACGATCTTTGTGATGCCATGTTTTTGTTTTCAAATTTTCTTTAACCAACATATATAAAAATTTATATATCATCATGTAAATTAAAAATAAAAAAAAAATGATGCAACATTTAAATATTGTCAATAACTATCTCTTTTACCCCATTCTTTTCTTACATCCAGTAAGGGCCAAGACTCCCTCCGCCTCTTTAATCATTTTAAGCATCAGAAATTGTGCGCATTAAATGGCAATAAGCAGTTAGATTCATCTATACGTAGGGGCAAATTTGCCCAAGAACAATGACATTTTAATCTACTAAACAGAATAAATCAAGTTGAACCAGATTTCAAACTGCCGCCCTTGGGGTGACAAGCAGGATCCTTGTCTGACGATCAATAGTTAAAACTTATTGTATGGTCATGACATGTAGTATGAACACCAGCTAAGATGAGCATGGATATTCTCAATCAAAGTCGAGCAATGCACGCACCAATGGCCACACATGCGTGGCTTTTATCTTATCCGAAAACAGTTACAACAACTTCGGGTTTCACTCCTACTTTCTAGACAATTTCAACATCCACTACAAATAAAAAGTTCCCTCACATTTGCGGATTCAAAATCTCTAGTTAATTGCTCTCTACTTTTTTGATTAGCTATTATTTGATTCTTGCAACAAAATATTTTAATTTATGATTCTAGTTTTCTTTTTAATTTGCCATTTGCCATTTGCCATATATGTGTGACCTGCTAAAAACATGCTGATTTAGAACAATTTTGGCTCGATTGAATGAATAAATTTTCTTACTCCCTCCGTCCCTAAATGTTTGTCCCATTTGACTTTTCAAATATTTTAATTTAGTGATTTTGAAGCTTTAATTTTGGTTATTTTTACGAACGCTTTGAAAATTATTGATAATATACACCGCCGTTATGTAATACTCCGTCCTTAAATGTTACAAGTTTTGAAAATTTAGTGATTTTGAAGCTTTAATTTTGGAAATGAGACTAACTTTTTAGGACAAAGAAAAAGGGAAAATGGGACAAACATTTAGGGACGGAGGGAGTATAATTTATGTAGGTAATATATCTATCACCCTTCTACATGGACATAATATTTAGAGCTTTTACTTTTATTTTTTACTTCATCATTTCTAATTGTGGGTCAAGTCAACCTTAAGTCCACCATGGTGCAAAAGACCCTCTACCCCAAATGCAATACACACTACCCTTTACCCGTATATAAATACACACATTTAGAACCAAATAAAAGTTAGTAAATTAAAAACAAAAACGACAACCCCAAAACCCTAAATTAGGGTTTCTCCAATCCATTGCAACTTCTTCCCCTCTGCTAAAATTAGGGTTCGTCAAGGAAATGGCGTCGACAAAGGTAACCACACCCGCGACCACCACGGAGAAGAGGAAGCCAGTGTTCACCAAGGTCGAGAGTCTCAAGCCTGGGACCATCGGCCATAATTTGACAGTGAAGGTGGTCAGCTCGAATCCGGTGGCTCCGGCTGCTAGACCGGATGTTTCTCAGAATCCCCGCCGTGCTCGGATCGCTGAGTGTCTCGTCGGTGATGAGACTGGCTGTATCGTCTTCACCGCTCGTAATGAGCAAGGTATATTACTGCTCATTTTCATTTTCATTTTCATTTTCATTTTCCTTATAAGTTTATATCTCGTCATTTCTTTCATCGTCAATCTTTGTTATTTGAGATTTCTGGATTACAAGAATTTTTTATGTCTGTCCCATGCCTGCTTGATCATACATGAGAATTCGGAACCGTGTAATTTATCTGTGTAATGGGTGTTTTCCTTGCATTTGCTTATTTGAAAATCTGATTTCATTTGATATTGTTTTCTCCTACTTATTATTGAACATTTCCAAGAGAGTTTGTTTGTGAAGTCCATGGTCGGAAATTAGAGAGAGAAGAGTGGAGGGAGGAGGTGGGTCAGTGGGTGCTAGTATTTGTGCGTTAATGGTCTCAATCAATTTTTTTTCCTAATGTTTGTGCTACTGTATTGAGAGTCCTGCTCTGTGTAATTAAAGGTTTTCGAAAATCCTTTTTGAAGATGTTTGTGCTACATTGTAATATTGTATGTATACTTGCTTTATTGCAAAGGCTGACTTGTTGGAGCTACTTAGCAAATTATATTACCTCCTTGTATCATGAGCACTGTACTCTTTTTATCTAAGAAGCTGAACCTGACAAAAATGTTGATGACATGCAATGTATGTGTTCTTTTGGACTAGGTAGCTCTTTCCAAAATTTGTGATAATTGAAAGTAAATCAACTTTAGTCATAATCAACTGGCACCAAGCTAAATGCAGATCCTGTGACACATGTACATGCAAATACTGACACACAAGTTTCTCTTGAGAAGAAATGAGAATTCAACCAGCAGAGTCTAAATTCCTAGAGTGTTTATCCAGAATATTGTAGGAACATAATGACTCTATGGTTAGAAGATGGCCCCTTTTATGTAGGTAATTGCAATGAGATTTAGTTTGAGTGTCAGTGATGCTCACAGACTTGTGTATTTTTTTATTTTATTTTTGTTGTTGTCGAAAGCATGTAATGTAACTAGCACCAAACTAAATACAGATTCTGTAGCACAGACTCAGACGCAAAGCTTTTCTCTTGAGAAGAAATGAGATTTTAACTAGCAGAGCAAACAATTCCAAGAGTGCTTACTCAAAATTTTGAAATAGAATGGCCACTCTATGTTTAGAAATCCCCTTTTACATAACAGAATTAAGTTGTGAGCGCCATTTATGCTTGTTGACTTGTCCTTGTGGATATTTTTTTGTTGTTGATAGTGTTTAATGTAAATTTTTTCCATCATTTCCGACGGAGCCAAAGACTAACTAATTTTTTGGCTTGGGAATATGATGTAATAAAGCAAAGTGGATCACTAAACTGTCTGCTCTTCTTTGTTATAAAGCAACAGTCAGTACATGTAATTTTCGATGCAATTTTCATCATTCCGGAAACAGCATGTCTGTGCTTTAATAAGGCTGCGTACATCTAATCCCCCCTTACCCCCCACCGTAGGTGGGAACCTTTGCGGTACCAGGGTAATGTTGTTGTAATGTAAATGTAAATTATGCTACATGCGATTGATGACTTTTGGCATGTGCTAGTGTTTTTTATTTCTACGAATATAGGCTTACGAGGACATGGAACTTGGCCGTGTAGAGCATGTGTCGGTGTTTATTATAATTACTATGTAAGGTGGATGAGGACATGGAACCTTGCCTTGATCCTACATGGTTATGCCTTGAAAGGCTACACAAATGGGGTCTATAAATAGGCTAAAGGAGATATCTTCTACAAGATATAGCTTTTCCTTAATGTTGCCACTGACTGGATTTGAACCCCTAATTTCATGCTCCCTACGTCCCATCCGACTTAGGATTTTCTCTATCAACACAGGGATTAAGGAATACTAATATAATAACAGGAGAGAGAATGAGTGGAGCAGGTATTATGAGTATGAAAAGTAAAATAGGAGAGAGAATGAGTGAGAGGAATAGTAAGGGGATTGTTGTTTTGAGTATGACAAGTGGGTCCCATTTAATATAAAAATAATATAAACTTGCCATTTTGGGACGTCCTAAGTTGAGTGGGACGCCCAATATGGCAAATTGTTCTAAGTCGGGTGGGACGGAGGGAGTATTGAAGAGAGACTGGAATACCACTGGAGCTGGAGCTCATATTAGATAAAACATACTCCCTCCATCCCATAATAATGTGCACAAATTTCCTTTTGGATGTCTCATTAATAAGTCCCACTTTCTTAAAATGGTTCCTCTATCCCACTTATCATACTCGCACACTTAGTGGCCACACTAGCTAATCCTATCACTTTTCATACTCACAACCACTTTTTCACTCATAATACTTTTGTTTATATATAATCTCTTCTTAATTCCTGCGCACCCCCAATTTTGTGCACATTGTTATGGAACGGAGGGAGTATGCTATTAGTAATCTGATGTTCTGAGAAAATGGGACCCCCTTCTTCTTGCTTTCCTTCTTCCTTATGCATGGCTCATTTATGATCTCTGGAACATGTATCCCTTGTAGCTGCATTGTTTAATAAGTATTACTTGAAATCATATCTTTAGGGGAATCAGAATGTTGCAGTATCATTTTCTGAAGATGTCTAATCTTAAACTTGGGTGAATCTTCAAATATGAAATTTCTCTAAGGTGAAAAAGACCAACCTGTTTAATTCTTTTCGCTGCAGTTGATCTAATGAAGCCAGATAACACTATTATCCTGCGAAATGCAAAAATTGACATGTTCAAGGGATCAATGAGGCTAGCAGTGGACAAATGGGGACGTGTTGAGATCACAGATCCAGCTAAGTTTGTAGTTAAGGAAGATAACAATCTTTCTCTCGTGGAGTATGAATTGGTGAATGTTGAGGCCTAGGTAAGGGGAGGATACTTTGTGCAGTGGGTAGTCGAGGAGTTTGATCGTTTAATTTCAATTGTGAACCGTTATGGATGCATATTATGCAATTGGGATGCAAAGTAGTGTTCTTTTTTTGAAACGTATCTGGTTTATTAGATTTTTTGTTCATAACCTTGAAAGATGGTTGGAGGGTTTTTGTTAATGTTGGTTGTTTTGCTCTCTACTTCTCTAGCTGTTTTGACCTCCATTTATTCCGGAATAAATGTCACATTTTTCATTTTAGTTTGTCCCAAAATATTGTTGCGTTTTCAACATTATACAAGTGAGTACCCGAGCAGCAGTTCCTAGGGGGTTTTATTTGGATATTACCTAGTATTCCTGTTCCAAAATTTAAGTCTTGAGGCTGAATTTCCAATTAGCCGTAATATTTTCTGTGCTTATGATAATTTGATTCTGACTCTGAGCAAATCGTAAGAACTTCATATTGTGAAATTCCAGTAGAAAGAGCGGCAGAATGTTAGAAATAAACTTCCTCTATTCCTAAATGAATGTAAAAATTTAAGAAAATTTGTCATAAAACAAATATCTATTTAAAAAAAAAAAAATTGTTGCTAAACGTTTTTTATCTTCTTTTTTTTTTTTTTTGAGTAGCAAATAAAATAATCTAGAGTCAGTGATTTCCTTCCTAAAGTGAATAAGTGTCCGTTTAATGAAATTAAAGAGACTAAATTTCTTGAACCACTTTACTACTATCGCAAGTAAGAAGAGAATATTATTTCACATTGAGATTAAATGGGACTTGTCTATAATATATGGGATTTTGGACTACTTTTAATACTAATTGATTTTTGGAAAAATTCCTCTTTACCCACATTTCTCAAATCATAACCCAAAAAAACCCAAATCTAATTAAAAAAGACAAATCCCTTTTATATTCCAAATCAAAATCCCTTTAAACCCCAAAATGATATATACCGGATGAATTAGTTGACGGCGCCGTTAACTAATAAGATTGCGATCGCTTAATCCATGCAATTAATCATTCCGTTCCTTAAGGATCCGATCACCTCTGAAGAATTTTGAAATCGCAATCCTTTCATTCAATTCAATCAATCCGGAAAAAAGGTATTACATCCGAATTATGATCTCCGTTCCTTAAGGATCCGATCGCCTGTGAAGAATTTTGAAATCGCAATCCTTTCATTCAATTCAATCAATCCGGAAAGAAGGTATTACATCCGAATTATGATCTTGATTGAATTCAGTTAATATTTTGTATTAATTTTCATTATTTTTTTCTTCAGAATGTTGAGTATTTGATTAATTTTTTGATTGAATTTATTTACAGATAAAACAATTTTACCTTCAATGGAGTCTAATGTGATGTTGATGTTGAATTATGGAAGATTTTCGGTTGTTACTAGGTTTGATCAATTTGATTCTTATGAATCTATTGTTGAATTTAGTTGCAACGGATGGAACAGTTTGAAAAAGGAGACAATCTCGATGTCATATCTGTTAGGTGAGAAAAGGTCGTGCATGTTGTCTAGTGAGCAAGATTTCATCTGTATGGGTGTTATGATTGCTCGTAGTAATATTGATCTACTAGAAATAAATGTGAATGATTTGAGTATATGTGTTAGTAATGTCGGTGATTCATTCGAGAATTCATTTTCCACATTATGCGAAGAGCGATAGTAGTAGAAATGATGATAATGTTAAATTCTTCTATCACAAAGAAAAGAGAATGAGAAGTGCGGAATGGGCGGACGCAATACAAAATATTGGCCGAGATATTTGAAGGTGGCTCACGGTGAATTTAGGAATGCATTGTGTAAGTTTGCAACGGAAGTGGGGTTTGATTTCAACTATGTGAAAAATGAACCTACTCGTATTACAGTGTATGCTCATACAAAGAATCAAAAGGTTGTCCATGGAAGATACATGCCTCAATTGAAAAATGCGGTGGATATTTCTACATAAGGAAATATATCACGATCATATATGCAAGGATGCGATTAGTTGTGATTTTGGGCAAAGGATGGGATGTGATGTTCTTTCCGGTGTTATCCGTGATAAGGTTAGAGATGATCCAAATGTTAGTCTGCTTCTCTTGTAAAGTCGTTGCTAACAGTATGGCCTCCTTGTTCATTACAAGGTTGTTTGGAGAGAAGCGGTTGAGAAGGCGAAAAACATTATTTTTGGTGAGGCAAAGTTTGCGTATAATAAGCTTAAAGCATATACGAGATAAAATTAGGGAGGTGGATCCGGATGGTTTGTGTGAAGTTTGAGTCGATCCTGTGACTTCTCGTTTCCCGGCGTTGCTTTTGCATTTGGGGCATGTTTGCGGGGATTTAAGTTTTGTCGTCCCTTGTTATTTTTGGATGCAACATTTTTATTGGAATTTTCGGGGTACCCTACTTGCGGCAACGGCGAAAGATGGAGATAATGGTATGAGAATTTTATTATTAATGCTTTTAAATTTTTTTTTTTATATGTTCAGTTGATATAGGTTCATTGAGGAGGTCTTATAACATATGTATATGATTATATGAGTACCTATACTAATTGATATAGGATTCTTGATAGTGCGATAGCTTTATATATGTAGTTAACGGGTTCTATACCAATTGCTATAAGACCATTCAAAGATCTTATAGCTTTATATATGAAGTGCCGGGTCCTATACCCCTTGCTATAAGACCATTCAAAGGTCTTATAGTTTTGTATATTACGTTGGCAGGTCCTATATTATTTGATATAGGACAATTCAAATGTCTTTATAGATTTGTTTATGATGTTTCCAGGTCCTTTATCACTTGCTATATGTCAAATCAAATGTCTTAGACCATGTGATATGAGACAACTTATTTATGTTTTAACATTTTGTATATTGGTTTTTATTTTTATTCATATTTTATGATGTCAAATTAATTTTTTATGAATTGTTTTGGTTGTAGGCCTATTCCATGTTGCTTTTCTTTGTGGTTGGATCGGAGGATACTGAAAATTGGACGTGGTTTCTCCAAAATCTCCGTCCTTACATAACTGAGCGAGGAGTGACATTTGTTTCGGATCGTCATCAGGGTATCATTACTTCGGTTCATTAGGTTATGCCGTTTTCACACCATTCATTACGCATGTTCCATTTAAAAAACAACCTTCGAAATAAACTTGGTGGGTTATCGAAGGAGGTGCGGTCCAATATTCTTCACAAATTTTCTAAGCTTTCAAAAGCTCCAACACCCGAGCACTTTCGATTCTTACGGACGAAATCATAAATGAGGGTGAGTACGAAGGTGTACGAGTTTTTCAACAATCTTCCGAAAGAAAACTATCTGTTTGCTTATTTTGGAGGTAATCGTTATGGAGAATTGTACTCAAATGCGGTGAGTCATTTAATGCTATGATAAAGGAGTATAAATCTCTCCTGTTGTAGAGTTGATTGACGGTATACGTTTGAAGATTATGTCAAGAATGTGCGACGTAAACAAGAATCAAATTCATGGGCAAATGTGTTGTGTCCATCCATCCAGGAAGGTATACTTGGAATGTGCGAGACAAAGGAAGGTCATGGATAATTCATGCTTGCGATGAATATGTATTTGAAGTTCATTCGGATCCTTCTATGGTTGTCAACATACGGGAATACACATGTTCATGTGGGATGTGGCAGCAGAATGGATTTCCGTGTGTTCATTCCATATCCGTCTTCAGCAGGTTTAAGAACAATTCTTCTTCTTTCATTCAAGATTATTTCAAGGTAAGGAATTACAGGGAATCTTATGCTCTGTCAATTTCAGCTATTTCTACATTATGTCCTCCTGTAGTTGATGGAGAATCCATGGTTCTTCCTCCTGAAACAAAACGCCCCCCGGTAGGCCAAGGAAAAATCGCTACATTTCTAGAGGAAAAGGTACAAAGAGGAAGATGAAATGTCGTCGATGCGGAAAAGAAGGTTATCATAATAAAAGATCATGCAAGGAACCATTGCAAATTACTTTTAGTTGAGTCATTGTTTTCTTATTCAAATAATTATTAATTTAATTCTTTAAACGTCCTATTTGACATTACACACGTGTTCATTACAATGTTATACAATCATTTTAATTTCAGAATTTTGGTTAATTGATTTTTCGATATCCTAAAATATTTGTTGTTAATTGTTTTTTTTACCTACGTATGAAGGAAATGTAACGGGCTTATTCTGTAGTAACGGGCCTCTAATTGGTCCTATACCAATTGGTATAGGACATGACAACATCATACAAAACTCTATAAGCCCTTTATTTGGTCCTATAGCAATTGGTATAAGACACATGACATCATATACATAGCTATTAGCCCTTTAATTGGTCTTATAGCAATTGGTATAGGACCTCCCAACATCATATACAAAGCAATAATGCCTTTGAAAGGTCCTATACCATTTGCTATAGGACCATTGATGTAGTTCAATATTGTGTTCCGGCAACGAGCGGCCCCGGGCGGCCGCCCCATAAGTCCCCGGGCGCCCGCCCCAATTTGCACAGGCGGCTTCAACTCTCGGCCTTCCGGGTGGCCGCGTCCCGCGAGCCGGGCGCTCGCCTCACGAGGGCCGAAGGATCGGCTAGCCACGGTCGGCGAGGCGGCCGCATGAACTCATCCGGGCGCACGCCTCAGCTTTGTCCAAATTGCAATTATTCCTTATTCCGTTTTATGTTTCATTGCTTGATGTTTTGATTTATCTTAATTAGGGATATTTTGGTACTTTCTTGGGCTATTTTGGTCCTATAGCAATTGCTATATGACACATGCCACATCATATACATAGCTATTAGCCCTTTATTTGGTCCTATAGCAATTGGTATAGTACCTCCCAAGATAGAGATTACCAAGCCTTGAAACCTCTGTTGGAGTGGGCGACCGCACATGTTAAGATTGGCGACCGCCAGGGTGTGATGTTTTACGAAGAAAGAAGTTCTTTGTCGTGATGGGCGACCGCCCACACCCATCATGGGCGACCGCCATTGCACCGAGCTCAATAAAGAATTAATAAAGAAGCATATTATCGATTATAACGGGTATTATAGCAAATTTTATAAGCAAAAACCCACTATGAGACCTTAAAAATATTTGGAATATATTTATCCAACATGTATCAAATATAAAAGTAAACTGTTCAACAACCACCAATTTTTATCATTCCATCCAAAAAGAAAATAAGATGTTTAATTTACTAATGATGAGGACAATGTGGACTTGCTAAAATGTCATGTATCATTTTCACCCTATACTTTGACAGCATCGGCTTCATACGTCTTGCTAATAACTCCTTTATCAAACATCTCCTCTGCTTCCATCAGGACGATTATTCCACAATCCAAACTATCATCTCGCTGTTGTGGAATGTCTCCGCGTTTCAAGTCTATGAAAGTATCCACGTCCTTTTGAGTCTCCTCTATTCGTTTGTACAAAGCCACGACATGATCAAGCGAAATAGAAAAAAGCAATCAATTATTATACGTGAAATCAAACAACGGGTTATCGAATTCAAAAATTTAAAAATAGAATTTTGAATGGTCCTATAGCAGTTGGTATATGACCTGGCACCGTCATATACAAAGCTAGAAAGCATTTTAAAGGTCCTATAGCGGTTGCTATATGTCCTTGTAACAATATACCCAACATATTACGGCATTTCATATATAAAATATTACCATTAGTTTTCCGTGTGTTGCATAGTAGTCTTTTCCTTTTATCCTCTTCATGGAGTTGTAAAATTTGTACTCCCCATTTTCGGTGTCAAGCACTAGCAATGTCCAATGATCGTTACACACGACACCACGATCATTCCTTGAAGAGTGAATTGGAAACAATATATAAATTGTTTCATCATCCCAAATTGTTTGATGACCTCGTTTATTCCTCTCGTATTTCTCACGAGTTCTTGTCCTTCAACCATTGCTTGAAACAAATAAATTTTAAATGTAAGCATAAAGATGATAATTAACTTTAATAAAAAAAAAAATGTGAGGCGTAAGTATCTTTCAAATCAATAAATAAGACTTACGGTAGCAAAACTTGATACAAAATTAACTTTTGACCTTTGTCGTCCACCGGATGGAGGGGAGTTTCTTGTATTTGTCCCTCAAAATGTTTAGATAAGCATCCATTACCTAAAATTCCATTAATAATACAACAATTGTTCTTGGATCAATACTTGTTCGGTCTTATAGCAAAGATTATAGGACCTATATTAATGCACATCCAAATAAAAAAGCAAAAAATAGCAGGTCTTATAGGAAAGATTATAAGACCTGGAACATGTCTTATGTCACATAAATAATTGCACACTATAACAGGTCCTATAGCATATGTTATAGGACTGAAAGCAGTCCTATGTCACATAAATAATTGCAAACAAAAGTTTGATTTAGGTATCAAATGCACAACATATCATTTACGTAAAACCTTTAACAATGATTTCATACCTACATCGGACTTTTGTAACAACCTCACATAATCATGGTCCATATCCCTTATAAATTTGTAGATTCATATATAAAATATGTACTATATGGGAGATGTTTATGAAACCAAGTCAGAATGTATGAAATACAAGGCATATGGATACAATTATTATGTTGACAACTTAATACAAATAGATGAATCTATAACCCTTTCATTGGCTACACCACGACATACCAATTGAACTTCACGTACACAATGTTTATCGATCACTCCACTCATAATCTCAACATGATTCCCCTAAAGTGATCCTTTACTGCAAAATTGCATGCTTGCAACAACTACCAAGTTCTTTTTATAAATTCAAGCAACGCGCCAACATGGAGCAAAGCTATGTACAAATTACGAGAGGAAGTAGAGAAGCAAAGAAACGATCAAAGTGTACGAAAGGACCATAATTCTAAACTAATCAAAAAGCAAACAAAATGAAGCATGTTAACAATATATAAGAGGTCCTATAGCATATGTTAAATGACCTGGAATAGGTCCTATAGCATATGTTATAGGACCTATAGCATATGTTATAAGAGTGAATTGCAAACAAAATGAAGCATATGTCAACTCAGAAGCATATGTTATAAGAGTGAATTGAAGAGTGAATTGGAAACAATATATAAGAGGTCCTATAGCATATGTTATAGGACCTGGAACAGGTCATATGTCACATAAATAATTGCAAACAAAATGAAGCATGTTAACTCAGAAGCATATTAACAGTAGAACAGGTCCTATAGCAAATTTTATAAGCAAAAACCAAACAAGGCACATCCAAATCAAAAAGCAAAATTAGAGCATTCATGCAAAATAGTTCAGGGATAAAAAATGTTTGTACCGCAGCTTCGGTCATCATATCATGAGCCAATTCCCACAGTTGCCACATCGCCACATGCAATCCCGAAATGTACCATACACTATCACTGGAAACACACAAAAAAAAAATACATTTCTATTATCATCAAAATTTTTAATAAATGAAAACAATATTTGATAAAATTGGTACTTACGGACGTGCGAGTTTTCTGCATAAATCTGTAAATTTTCTCTTTGTGTCATCATCCATTGACTTGGTTGTGAGACTAAAGTTCTCATTAAATGTTGGTAAGAAAACATTTCTGTCTTCCAATTCATCAACATCTAAAACACTTTTACTCCCAACCAATTCTTCTTTTTCTTTTTTCTTCTTTCCCTCCATGTTTGAAACCTGTGGCCTTTTCTTCTTTCCGTCATACGTGTAATCAGGATCCACCTTCCTCTTTCTCTTATCCCCTCTCTCCTTTACTCTTCTTTCCATTGATCCAATAGTATCAATTTTCTTGTCTGATCCTCACACCACAATGTCCATTACCCTTTTCTTCATCGCATTTTGGTTTTTGCAAAGCTGTCCTTGTCTTTTTCGGCCAATTTTTCCTCCAAAATTTTTATTTCTCTGTCTTTCTCCTCTAGCAAACTTTTAAGTTTCTCAATCTCTCTGTCCCTTTACTTTAAGCGCGTCGTCAAAAGTTCTCCTCATCTCAACCTCGGCGGCCAAAAACATGTCCCTCTTCAATCGCGTTGTTTGTTTTCGGTTCAAACTCCTTAATCTTTTCCCAGCAACTTAGCTTTTTCCGACTTCAAACTTTCATTTTCACTCCTCAACTCAATCAATTCATTTGTCCCACTCCTGACCTTTATCGGTAGGTGTCGAGATTGGTCCCCAAAATTAATTCAAAATTATCCATTAAATCTTGAAGATTCGTACCTCCTCCTTCATCCTCTCCCCCAATCCTTTTTCCGGTACCGGGATTTTCCACGAGACATTTCAAAATCATTATCTTTTCCATCCTCATTTGGTTTCTCCATCAACAACAACTTCTCTTCATCTCGTCAATGCTAGCTCTTCAACTTGAACCTATAAGAAATGAATACATCTATTATAAGAATTACTAACACCCCATACATTTGCTATAACACCATTGAATGGTCATATAGCAAATGCTATAGGACCTGAGAACATAATATAAACAATTCAATGGTCCTATAGCAAATGGTATAGGAACTGGTATAGGACATGACAACACTATGAAGGGTCCTATATCAACTGGTATAGGACTTAACAAACTCATATTCGCAGCTAAAAGGACCATTGCATGGTCATATATCAAGTGATATAGGACCTCAAAAAAATTATATACCAATTTTATAAGAATTTGAATGGTCCTATATCAGTTGATATAGGACCATTCAATGCAAAATAGAGCAGGTCCTATATCAACTGATATCAACACTATGAATTGTCCTATAGAAACTGGTATAGGATATGAGAATACTAAACAATTTATTACATAACATCGTCATGGTGTTTTATACCTGATCACTTCTCAAGTTTTTGATAAAATCCTTGAAATTGGCAATTTTCTTTGATACTTCCCACTTCATACACCTTGGAAGCAAGTTTCTTGTTGCATTCATCACCTTTGTGTGCTCGTTAAACCAATACTACATTTACAAAATAAAGAGAAATATGATCAGTCATATAGGACCTAACTTATAGTAAATAATAGTAACTAAAATAAAATTAGAGATATAAATTTAAAATGTTATTACCGGTAAGATTGATACACATCCAACAACGAGGATCGGTGATTTATATTTCTCATCTAAAGACTGAAGCAAGTTATCTACAATCGCGCTTGACCAATCATAGCTCTTCATTCTTTCCAAATCATCCACATAATATAGAAACCCCGGAGACATTACCTCACCCTTTGAAGCAAAGAAAACAGACCCCAATGCTATGAGATTCAGCAATCTCACAACGTCTCCTATATCAACTTCTCTTTCACTACTGACCAGCCTTCTCAAGTTTTCCTTCACTTTTTTCATGGTTATTTCATTTGCTTTACAGTTTGGGAATAGCCTCTCAACTATCCCAAGTGAGTGCCTATCCCTTTTTTTCTTCATATCTATCAATTCACTTCCAGAAACAACACCAAATATAGATGTTACATCACTTGCACTCAACCCAACCAAAACTTTGCCCAGCAAAAATTTCCTTTCCTTTGGCTTGTAGCATTTGATCAAATCTTCTATTGTTGAGTCCATCTTCCTCAAGTTAACATCTTTGTTTGAGTTTATAGAATTGAATAGGTTGAATAAAGGTGATATCTTCAACCTGTTTAAATGAGATTCCCTTAAATCAACCTCTGTCAAGATAGATGATATAGAATGGAGGTTAGATCTGAAAGCAAGGGATCCGGTGAGTCCCTTTGCACTTTTAGTTGTTCCTTTTGCTTTTGTTTTTTTGATTCTATCGTTTTCTTTGGTGAGTAACGTACAATTCTCCTATCTTTAGACAAAGGTAACATCTGCCGATTTAACTGTTTCATCTTCAATTGTTTTTCCTGTATTCAATACGGGTCATTCTCTTATTTGCAGACATCGTAGTTTTCCACCTTTTCATACAAAAACAAAAAATAAAACATAAGCCACAAAAGGACAATTCATATATAATGATATAAATCATTTTATATATCAAATATTCTTGTATCATAGCACAACCAAATCAAAAAACAAAATAGAGCAGTCCTATAGCAAGATGTATAGGACACTATAACAAGTCCTATAACAAAGGATATAGGACTGGAGCAGTCATATGCAACATATAATAGGTCCTATAACAAAGAATATAGTACTCGAACAGGTCTTATAACAAAGGATATAGGACCTAAAACAGTCATATGCAACTTAAACATTAGACAAACAAAATGCATTCTATAACGAGGTCATATAACAAAGGATATAGGACACGGAACAATTGTTAATGGATCAATACTTATCCAGGTCTTATAGCAACATAAATCATCTCGCAACATAAATCATCTCCTCTATTCGTCCCTCAAAATAATATGAACACTATAACGGGTCATATGCAATATAAATCAATTCAAATCCAAATCAAAAAGCAAAATAGAGCAGGTCATATAGCAAATGCTATAGGACTTTTAACAGGTCCTCTGTCACATTAATAATAAAAAATATAATGAAGAAATTTGTCTCAAAATCGTATGAACACTTCAACAGATCCTTTATTAAGGAGTATAGGACTTATTACAAGGCATATAACACATACTCAAACAATCAAACTGAATCAAATTATCTTCTAATCAAACAATGAAATGCACACTATAACATCTCCTATAACAAATAGTATAGGACCTGGAGCAGGTCATACGCCACATAAATAATCTAAAACAAAATGAAGCATGTAAACTCGAATCATATAAACACTAGATCGGATCCTATAGCAGCGATATAAGACACATTACAGATCACATAAGACATCAACAATCGAAATCAAAATGCCGTTGAAAGGTCCGATACCATTTGCTATCGGACAAATCAAGTGTCTCGTAACAAATTTTTTCACACAACAATTGCTATGAATTGATGAACACTGTCAACAACATCTTATATGAATTGATGAAAACTTTCAAAAACGAATTCCAATTAAAAAAAAAAAATTAAAACTTACCTTACAAAATCGGAATAACGAAATTCTAGGTCGGATGTTAACAGAGGCGATCTTCAATCTCTTCGCCGATTACCTCCCTCGCGTGGATTTGTGTTTGATTTTGGCCGGAATTGAGGTTTGGATTACGACTATAGTACCAGAAATCACGGATCCGGCGAGATTTTAGCCAATTAACACCGCTCCATCTATTAACGCCGTTTGAGAGTAATGGGCCTTTGGGTTTATTTGGAATTTTAATCTCATATGGGTTAAAATGGGATATTGATTTGGAAAGTGGGCCTTAGGGTCCTTAGCTCTTGATTTTTAAGTTGAAACCTCAGACTTTATCATGATATCAGAGTTTGACTTTTTACACGTGCGGTACAATGGCCCGCAATAAACCCTACACGCCACCCAGGATAACATGACCAATTAGTTCACTTTGTAAGCCTTTGCCAAAGTCCGGCTACACGTGAAGGGATGTGTAAGAGAACATTATCTCACATCGAGAATAAACGAGACTTGTCTATAATATATAAGGATTCTGAGCTACTCCTCTTAAAATCAATTGGTTTCAATGTGAAACCTCAAACTTTATCAACTATATATTGCACAATTAATTCAAATAAAATGTATCATAACAAAATTTAAGATTTCAGGCCTAATAATCGGGTCAAACCACTTATAGTCGAATATTGAATCACTTATTATTATTACATAGGTGGTAAAAAAAAAATAGTACATGAAATTTCGTCTTGAAAATTAAGTTTATAATTGAAATTGTTTATGGCTTAGAAAAGTGAGATGAAACTCACAAAATGAGACAAAACTTACAAGTGTTGTCTTTAGTGTTGGCAACACTAACAACAACAAACACCAATTCGAAAACAATAAATAAATAGAAATAAATCTAATTTGCAGCGGAAGTAAATAACAATACACAAGAAATATATTTTTATCAAGTTATATAAATATATAACATGATGGGTGTCAGGAGGGCAAGACCTTTCTATATATAATATGAATTCAATCCAAGGTCAATATAATATGAATTCAATCCAAGGTCAAAGAAGTTCCCTTAATGATAAATAATCATTAAGTCAAGGAACAATAAATAAAGAACTCTCTCTGAATACAATCACTCAACACAATATTTTGGGGGAAACTAGTTTCTCCCTAAATTATAAAAAGTCCTGTTTTTTTAAACTGTTCCTATATTCGTCAAATACTTGCAAGTTGAAAAAAATTGGACTTTTTATAATTTATGAAGAAACTGATTTCTCCCAAAACTTGCTCATCACTCAAAACCTCACGAAAATATAAAAATATATGTGAAACTCTCGAGTGTCGGACAGAGTGTTGCCAACACTGAATGGCAACATTTGAAGAGCAGAATTCTTTCTTGTGCAGATTTACGTTTTCTGAATTGGATAATCACTAAGCTGATCGACTGCACTATTTATAGGCCTCCAAAACTTGGAGCCTACTCAAAATAACCAGCTAACAGCCTTGAAGTTTATTTTCCCATTTTTATCTCCATTCGCCTCAATTGTAGAAGACTTAGTCTTCATGGCTTCTTTTACTTGTACACCTCTGCTGTAGATACATTGTATTCTTATCCTAATCTCCCCCTGAATAGCTAAATAATATCTCTTTTACTTGGTCATTAATTAATCATATAAACAACATGTTTATATGTTAATTTCTTCATCTCCTCGTAACTCACGTCTGGGCACTTTCTGTTGACCTATTCAAGCTCACAAATAGCAGACTAACAACTGATATTTAAACATTAATTTACATATTATTATTTGTGAAAAATACAATAACTATTCTGGTGTTGCCAAATCCAAATGGCAACACCAGTGGCAACACTGGTTTGCAACACTAGGGACAACATACATGGCAACACATGTTCTAACATTAACAATCTCCCCCTTAATTACTGATTTCTTCACAAAATATCAACGTGATGTTCTTTACAAAACAGTTAGTCATACTTTAAAAAAAATCAAAAAATGCCACATCTTTATTAGTGACAACATAAACCTTCAGGCAATGTTTAAAATATTTTTCAACCAAAGTATCACACTCACACGAGTGGCAACATCAACCTCCAGGCAAATATAGTCACATAATTTCTAATATATATATCTCCCCCTGAATCACGAAATTAATAACTAATCAAAATAATTATTAATATCTTCAAACAACCACCCAAACATTTAGCAAAATCACTCAACAAAGTTTGAAGAAAATTCCAGCCGAAACAAAGAAAAAAATACAGAATTTAAAGTTGTTTAAACATCGCAAACCAAATTTAAACAAATAAAATTGTTTTTGAAACCAACCACCAAATCATTCAAACAACTCGAACCATTTCAACCTTCTGCATTTTCAGCTCCTTCTTCACCTCCCTCAACTGCACTTGTGCCACTTGGTCCAGCTCCATCACGCCTTGGCCTCGCTTGATCTCCCCCTATTTTGAAAGAAATCAATTCCACCATATCCATCATGTCTGAACGCACAACCAACCACCCCTGCATAACTGAGTCGATGTGCTTCACCTGCCTATTGAAAAAATTCAGAAACATAGCAGCATCTATCATAACAGGTGCAGTGTTGCCTGGAGTGTTGCCAATATCAGGGCAACACTCACTACTAGAAACAGGGGCATTACCGACGGAATTTTACCGACGGACGTAGTCCGTCGGTAATACCGACGGAAAATTTTCATTTACCGACGGAAATTTATTTTGATTTACCGGAAATTTATTTTTTTTAAAATTTCGTTTTGTCCGTCGGTAATTGATGAATTCCGCCGGTATTTCCGTCGGTAATACCGGCGGTCATAGTCCGTCTGTATTACCGTCGGACTTGTCCGTCGGTAACAAATCCATATATATACACGCGTATCCTCCCCATTTTTAATTACGTATCATTTTTATTACGAACTCCTTCGTTCCTCCCTCAGTGTTCGCGAACCCTTACGTCGCCAACGCCAAGCCGTCGCCGCCGAGCCTCGCCGTCGCCGGTAAGTCTTCTTTCTCTCTCTCAATCGCTTTCTCTCTCTCACTCGATTTCTCTCTCTCACTTTCTCTCTCTCTCTCTCGCAATGGTCGCCAAGAAGAACACGCCGTCGCCGCCGTTTCTTTCCATCGCCGTTTGCCGTCGCCGGTACGTTATCTCTCTCTCTCGCTTTCTCTCTCTCAATCGTTCTCTCTCTCACTCGATTTCTCTCTCTCTCTCAATCGTTGTCTCTTGAAAGTGTTCTTCTTGAATAATCTGAGGGTTTTGAAGTAATTGTTGTTCTGGCTTATTTGCTTATTGTTTGTTGCATTTTTGTGATGTTGGTGCTACATTAAAATTTTTGTTGTGGTAGATTCTAGGTTTGTCAATGTTTTGATATTATTATCATAGTCGATATATGTTTCTCTTAATCAAATTTGTATCTATAATGATGGTGGTGGATAATAATTTTGCATGAACCTAGTATTTATTGAAATTGGAAGTATTGGTTTTGGCAGAAACTTCTAATGTTCATGATTATTGATTGGTATTTGTGTGAATTTTCAAATATTTGAATGTTTGATGCTTGATTGGTCCTCCGATTTAGGTTGTTTGCATTTTCTAACTAGTTTATCAAGATGGGTTTTGGAAGTGGCTCTTCATTATACCTAATTGGTAGTTAATTAGGCTTTAAATAGATTGAGGTACAACTCTATTTAAAATATAAATAAGATGAGAGCCTTTTTCACCCACTGTAAGTACCCCAATCTGGATCACCCCCTTTCAAACACCCGGGAAACACCGCAGACTCATCAACGCAGTCTCGGAGACCTCTGGCACTCAAAACCCTCTCAAAACCCTCTCAAACCCCCAACCAAACCAAGGGAGGAGCCTTTCTGGGATAAAAAGGGACAAAAGGACCTTTTGGGAATTTTCAGGAAATCAGAAAAGCAATTAAGGTCCGTACGGACCTCTTTGTTTCCATGATTACTAAATCCCCTTAAAGTCCACAATATTCCCTCAAATCCCGGAAGAAATGATTACTCCCCTGCAGAGTTGGTCCGTACGGACCTCTTTGCATGCAAGATGGTCCGTACGGACCTTATTGCTCAGGGGACACCATCATTCCAGAATATTCACCATCATTGCAGATTCCCTCAAATCGAGGAAATCCAAAATTCTGGATAACCAAGAAGGTCCGTACGGACCTCTTTGCTCCGAAATTTTTACTATAAATAGAGGGCTCCCCCTCCTCATTTTACACACCTCCCTCTTCTCTCTTCCTCCCTTAGCCTTCTGGCTCCCCTCTAAGTCCTCTCGAGGCACTCCCGGCCCCTTTCGGATCCTTCCGAGGTCTTTCGAGCTCCCTTGTGGTGCTCCGAAGCCTCCCGAGCGCTCCCGAGACGCTCCCGCTGCCCCGAGGCACTCTCGAGGTACTCCGAGGCCCCTCGTGGTACTTCGAGGCCTTGCTCGGTCTTTCCACGGTGTCCCGCTCTTTTCCGAGTCAAACCGACGATCCCAAATCACGCCGAAACTCGCCCGAGTGACTCGCCACCACAACGCACGCCGAACCTGCCCGAACGCAGCCTTACAACCTCAACTCACGCCGAAACTACGTCCGCAGACAACCGGCATCTCCCGAAGCAATCCCGATCTGCAGGAACGCTATTCCGACCTCAAACACTATTCCCCAGCGGAAGACAGACACGAACCAACATTGGTAAGGCTTCCTTCCTATACTATTTCAATACATTTCCATACATAGCATACAATGTAGACATCCGATACATCATGCATTTTTAAAAAGCACACACACACACAACATTTAAAGGATATTAGGGGTATCCGAAAGACTCGTTTTACGAGGCTACTCGGGTGAGCTCTAATATTCTAATATTCTCTTCCCGGAGTCATCGACCTCCGAACTCAAAATCTCATCACACAAAAACAGTTTAAAATTATCTTTAAACTGATGCCCTTTTTCAATGTTTTGGGCTTAATAAAAACGGCGTGGCGACTCTACAAAAACAAAAACGGCGAGACACGTCGCCCCAACGCGAAAGACGCCCGGATGCCGGGCCGCGAAACTGCTCGGATCCGGGCTATTTCAGTTGGCGACTCCGCTGGGGATCGTTTTGTTTTAAAAACTTTTAAACAAAACAAAAGATTTTTAAAACGATGATGAGGGTCAAACTTTCATTTTACCCCTTCCTTTAACTGTTGTGTGTGTGTGCACGTGCTTCGTTTTTTATTTTACAAAAATAAAAAAACAAAAAAAATGCATCAATATACATCTCGTGCATACATTTAAAATTCATCAAAAACTCTGTTTTACTCGTAAAAGAATTTTAGAGACCGCACACTACGCGCACCGCCGCCTCGGTTACACCGCACTCTACTCACACCGCCGCCTCGGTTACACCGCACACTACGCGCACCGTCGCCGGATACACCGCACACTACAACCCTCAACCCGGAGTGGTCTCGCCAGCAGTCCGTTAGGTCTTCCTAGGCCTCTTGGCGCGCACGGGATCATTCCAAACATTCCATCCTAGCCAAGCGTCAACCCCGCACGTTTGAATCTTGAGTCACACTCGTCCCGCACTCGGTTGGTTTTTACCTGCCCGTGTCATACAGCTCGGATACATATACCATGCCGGCCATTTTTCTAAGTCAAGGCTCGAACTCAAGATCCTTGCGCAAGCAAAGCGATGAAAGGTCATGCTAAAATCTTGACTCCGATCTTGATTTCCGAAGCTACACCTGCACGATGTTCCGTCCCGGATATACATCCATGCTCGCATGACACCATGTCATCACGCCTTTGATACGTCGGCCATGACGATATGACCCACCTAACGCCTAACGTCACAGATCCCTTGCGCAAGCAAGGTAAAGGGAGGTCATGCCGAACTCTTGACTCGATCTTGACTCGGTGGCCGGCTCGGTTCACTATTCACATGGCTAACGCATCAAAACGAACATGACAGGCTCGGTCCTTAGGTTCGATTTTTCTTAGGCCGGTGGAAACCGCTTGCACTATAGGACCCTCGCCTGGGCCATCCACCCCGGGATGTCGAAATACGGGTGCAAAACGAGGGGCTTATAGCCGCACGTATGGTCTCCATCGACCCAGATCTAGCATAGTTGCGAAAATTAAGAGCAATCTTTTCCAACCTACCTAGGATTCTCGAGAAAACATGTTTTAAGTAAATTAAAACAACAAAAAAAAAAAAATCAAAAATAAAAGAAACGGAAACCGCATGCCACGTGAGCTTTCCCTTCTATCCCGTTAGGCCATTCCCGTGTCTAAACCTTGCCCATCACCCTCCAGCCTAATGTAGAGTGGTCGAGAGTACCCGGGGAACCCGTCTCCCAAAGGTCGAAACAAGAAGGTCCTACCTCCTTCCCACTCTGTCACCAGACACCGTCAAATCCCCTACGGCCAAGTCGCGGATAACAACGATGAGAACGGGACCTTACCCCCAAGAAATTTCCCAACAATGGAAGAAGTTTCGTGTGTCCTCATGGCTATTGAGAAACGTCAAGGTGAGAAACAAGCCTGGATCGAAGGTGCCATGCACCACTTCGGAACCTTAGCCACCCAACTACTCGGGGCTTCCCAAGTCAGATCAAGCTCCTACAGCCTCTAACGTCTCTCATTGTCTCCCGTAAGTCAACTCGTTACCCTCGTACGAGCCATGCAAGCATGACGTAAGGCCACAAGACCTTCCAAGGAAAGCCCGCCCATCCAGCCTCCCGAGGTCCCGGTACCACCGCCGAACAACGAACACATCCGGTGGGACGCCTCGCGACAGGAAGTGCTTGTCCGGAAATGGAATTCCAGGATGCAATGAACGAGGGCCGTCCTCGACGAAAGAAGAAGCTATCTTCTCAACAAAAACCGAAAAAGAGGTATGAATCTGGTGATCCCACAGCCGGAACCCTTGGAGAACCCTCAGAAAGTTTGACTACTATGTCATCTACTCCAAAGAAATCTCCCCAAATCTAGTTCCCGCGGGGCCACGGAAATGTTTGCTCCATGATCACCGGGACGAAGCCGCACCGAAGGCCCGAAGGTCCAGATAATCCAACCCCGTCTTGGGAAGATCTCAAAGCCACTATTGATGCTTCAAGAAAAGCCATGACAGTGAACGAATTGAAATGTAGCCTCGGCCTTATGCCAATAAGGCTCCTCCCACTCCGAGAAACGGGAGAGACAAGCAAAACCATAAGTCCAGAGGTGAATGTTCGACACGTTCCTGGTCAAATCCCGGTGAATCCTCCACGGACAGACAAAAGGCCGCCCATACCCGAGCCACGAATTGAAAAGGGGCCCTACGCCAAAGAAGTTGAAACCTTGGACCCAAAGGTTGAAGATCCCGTCTTGACACGCCTCAAGCGCACTCAGCTAACATCTCACTCGGTCCTTACTCACTTCATCTTACCCGCACAAGCTCAAGTTGGAAGAAAGCCTCGGCCTGCACCATGGTTCCCATCACGTGACACCGATGAAGCAGCCGTATGATTGGCAACGTCAATTACAAAGCAATATCATCACCTTCACGTGAGCTCGATCTTTCCAAAATTTGGGGCCGACCACAACGAGCCTCTCTACATAACAGCTTCAACCGGACGAGCGCTGTCTCCTCGGGTGTTGGTAGATGGGGGATCATCCATGAACGTCCTTCCAGCCAAAATGATGGATTTGCTAGGGATCAAAGCAATCGATCTAAAGCCCTCGACTCGTGCAATCAAGGCATACGACTCAACATCCCGCCCAGTCTTGGGAATAGCCACCTTGAACCTTTGGTTTGGAAAACAAATGGTCCCAACGGATTTCCAAGTCATTGACATCCCGATCACATTCACTGCCATTTTGGGGCGCCTTGGCTACACCCGTATCAATGGGGTGGCATCCACTCTCCATCAGTGCGTAAAGTTCGTCCAAGGAACAGATCTTACCATCATCTACGGAGATAGCGTGGTCAACGAAAGGACCGAAACAAACGGCGTCCCGGTCTTAGAAATCAAACCCGACGATGATGGCATGATGCTAACAGGGTTCACCATCGAAAGCCCAAAGGCCCAAGTATGCCACATAGACTGCCTTTGATTTGGGACAAGATCCCTCCCGATGAAAATGATGAAGCACATGAACTACATCCCGGGGCTCGGTTTGGGAAAACGCCATCGTGGCACTCAACGTATCATCAATATCAAAGAACAGAATACCCCGCACGGCCCGGGATACTCTCCTACTCCCGAACACATTGCGGAGGACAAGCGAGCCGCACGAAAACGCTCCACGTATAACAAAAGAGGCTTGCACGCAATCTCCGATCTTCGTCCTTACAGCTTCGACATGACCAAGTACTTCACAAGGAAGGCCGGCAACTTGAAGAAGATCCGTAAAAGGGAACAGAGCCGATCGCCGCCAAACAAAGCCGGCCGACAACCAAGGACAGGCTCCCGCAGTAACTCCGGCAAGATTCAGAGGCCTCAAGCCAAATCCCGTCCGAAGAGCATTCCTCGACACACCGCCCTCGCCGGGATCCACAACCACCACTATTCACAGCGAATTTTGGTTCGGGAAAACCCCTTTGGCGGAAGAACTCGAAAACTCTCTCGTCAACACTCCCGCCTTCAACAAGCGGGACGAGCCCGCATTCGAGCTAGCAATGCCCAAGACAAAGCAAGAAACTCCGCAGATGATGCTTGGGACGAGCCACCGCTCCACCTCGCTCTTCAAAGAAGAAATCGAGATGCCGGATCTAATCGATTTTGTTTCGATAACTCTGTGATAGCAATGATCGGGAACGGTGACATAAAGCCTTTCAAGCCCCATCTCCTATCAAGCTCATTTGCCACTCAATAATCGGGCCACATTCTCCTGACCTACCGCCAAAGAAAAAGGACATGATCGAACAACTTGGTCCGACCCCTCGAGTCCTAGAGTCTAGTGTCAAAACTCATCCCGAGTCCATTAGCTTTGAATTTGAGTCTCTTGAGTCATCCGATGGCCTCACGCCAGAAGATTACGAACTCATTGCCAATAATGTATTCCCGTATGCTCTTAATGAATGCTTCGATCTTTCCGAGTATCTCTCTCATTGCATCTTTAACAACCGATAAATTAACTAACACACAAACAGTTAATAACGATTCACTTGATAAAGAAGCGAGACACACTAAACGAACAATACATTAAGCACATCTTTAAGCATGTTGTCAAACGAGAGAAAACCGGGCCCAAGCTTCCGAGGAGGTTTTAACCAAAGTGAATTTGGGAACCGTCGAAGAGCCAAAAGAGACGCAAATCGGAAGTTTCTTCACCGGCACGAGCAAGACGCATTGACCGCACCGCTCAAAGAGTTCGTGGATGTGTTCGCTTGGTCTTACCGAGACATGCCCGGATTAGATCCTAACATTGTAGAGCACCGGATCCCCTTGAATCTCGAGGCTAAGCCCATCAAGCAAAAGCTACGCCGAATCAAGCCGTAATGGTCTTTACAAGTCAAAGAGGAGATCGAAAAAATGCTCCGCGTCGGCTTCATCGGGGTGATCGAGTACCCCACATGGCTCTCCAATATCGTCACGGTCACCAAGGCCAATGGAAAAGTACGCCGTTGCGTGGACTTCCGAGATCTCAACAAAGCAAGTCCCAAGGACGATTTTCCACTACCCAACATCGACATGTTGGTAGACACTACAGCCAATTTCAAGTCAAGTCCTTCGTGGACGGTTTTACGGCTACAATCAGATCAAGATGGCCGAAGAAGACCAAGAAAAACAACTTTCACAACCCCTGGGAACCTACTGCTACATAGTAATGCCGTTCGGACTAAAGAATGCTGGGGCTACTCTACCAACGGCAAAGAACCGCCCTCTTCCACGATATGATCCACAAAGAGATCGAAGTGTACGTCGATGACATGATCGTTCACTCAAAGGGATCAGATGGACAACACCTCACTGCACCCGAGAAAATTCTTCAATCGCCTCCGAAAACACTCAATGAGGCTTAACCCCGCCAAATGCACATTTGGGGTTAGCCGAGGCAAGGTTCTGGGGATACATGGTCACCGAGAGAGGCATCGAGGTGGATCCTCAAAAGATCAAGGCTATCATCGAAATGAGACCACCGCAAACTCGCACAGAGGTGAAAAGCTTCATGGGCCGCCCGCAATATATCGCCCGCTTCGTCAACCAATTGACCTCTATATGCGAGCCAATCTTCAAACCGATGAAGAAGAACGCCGACATCGAATGGAACTCAGAATGCCAAGATGCCTTTGAAAAAAATAAAAGCATACCTTGTGAGTCCTCCGATTCTCTCGTCCTCCCCACGAGGAAAAGCCACCGTTGCTATACCTAATCGTGACCGACACCGCAGCTTAGAGCCATGCTCTGTCAAGAAAAGAAGGAGTCACGGGTCGAAAACGCCATATACTTCGTCGCCGAAAGTTTCAAGGCAAAGAACTCAATTACTCGGCCCTCGAGAAAACTCCGCGCAACTACTGGTATGGGTTGTCTGGAAACTACGGCACTACATGCGCCGCACACGCACACTTGGTTTCCAAAATGGACCCAGCCAAGTACCTCTTCGACAAACCATCTCTGTCAATGAGGCTCGCCAAACGGTCTTTCTTCCTAGCGGAATTTGACATCAAGTACGTAAACCAAAAGTCAATCAAGGGACGGGCCATGGCCGAACAACCGGCCGATTTCCCAACCGACGAGGCTCGAGGCCCCGAACCACAATTTCCAGACGAGGGAATCTTCACAATCGAAAGCGAAAATCGATGGCAACCGTTCTTCGACGGAGCAGCCTAACAAAAAGGGAAACGGCATCGGTATGCTCTTGGTGGATCCCAAGGACGAGCACACCCCAATTGCTATAAAGCTCAATTTCGAGGTAACCAACAATGCCGCCGAATATGAAGCTCGCGCCGCCGGACTACAAGCCGCACTCGAGAGGAATGTCCAAACTCGAAGTTTATGGGGACTCACCTTGATCATCAACCAAGTCTCCAACAAGTGGAAAACCATAGACCCGGCTTGCAAAATACCATGCTCGCATGGAGGACCTCATCACACAATTCGAAGAGGTCACCTTCCATTACTTGCCAAGAGACCGAAACAGTTTGCAGATGCCTTAGCCACCTTGGCCTCCCTTGTGGAAATCCTCGAAGGAAAAGCAATCAAACCCTTCAAAGTCGGACGAAAGGAAATTCCTCGCCACCGTTGTGAGATCGAACTGTAACCTAAGCCCGTCAACGAGCCATGGTATAACCAGATCTTCCAATACCTCAAGAACTGGGAAACCACCTTCATGAACAAGGAAGACCCACACATAGAAGGGGTCAAAACCAAGAGCGTCATGGCCCTAAAACGCCTCGCTCTCACTTCGTCATCCTCGGGACATGCTATATAAGAAACGCTACCACGGGCCACTCCTACGCCGCATCGCCCAAGAAGAAGCAAACAAGTTCATGAACGAAGTCCACAATGGGGCTTGCGGTCCCCACATGAACGCCGCAGCCCCGATGCAAATCATTCTCGGGATGGGCTACTATCGGATCTCCATGGAGGCAGACATTGCATCCACTTTGTCCGAAGCCGCGACAAGTGCCAACGGCTTCTCCAACCTCAATCATCTACCACCCCACGACCTCTACCGCATGACTACACCTCGGCCCTTTGCCACTGGGGAATTGACGTTATCGGGAAAATCACTCCGCCAGCAAAGAACGGTCACGAGTTCATCTTAGTAGCCATCGACTACTTCACCAAATGGGTCGAAGCCAAGTCCTACAAGGTACTCACCTCCAAGAAGGTCGCGCATTTCCTCAAGGAAAACATCATCTGCCGATACGGCATCCCAAATGAGATCATATCGTACAATGGTTCACACTTCGAAGGGGAATTCGACTGCATCCGCCGGCTGAATTCAAGATCACACGTCACAAATCTTCTCCCTACCGGCCACAAACAAACGGCGCCGTGGAAGCAAAGAAACAAAACCCTCGAACGGATCATCCGAAAAATGACCACCCGAGGACGAGATTGGCCCGAGAAGCCGCACCTTGCACTTTGGGGCTACCGCACATCGCCGAATGTGCCCACGGGAGAAACCCCATTTGCCCCGACATACGGGATGGAAGCAGCCCTTCCCATCGAGCCGAAATTCCTCACTCCGAGTGCCGCTGGAAAATGACATCAACGAAGTTGAATGGCTCCGGCCGACATGACGAATTAGCTCGCTAGACGAGCGACGACTAAAGGCCATGGAACACGTCCGGAGCCTATCAAAGCAGGATGGCTAGAGCTTTCGACAAGAAAGTCAAATCCCGAGACATCAGGGAAGGCGACCTTGTACTCAAAGAAAAGCCTCCCACTCGAACCAACCCACTGGCAAAATGGGAACCCACTTGGATCGGCCCCTACGTAGTTCAAAAGATCTTCTCCGGAGGCGCCATGAAGCCGATGCACCTAGACGGCAATCCCTTCATGAATCCAAATAACTAAGCAAACTTCGCAGATACTTCGCCCGAAGAAGAACAACTGTGCATCTCTTGGCACTCCATGTAGTGTCGAACTACGTGCACCGAGCCCTCTAGTCCGGGGGAACGTAGGCAACCTTAATTGGTCCGATCTAAAAATACACAAAAAAGTCAAAAGTTTGAATGTCAATCAAGACCTCCATCAAGCTCCGCACTTTTCAAGAACACGCCCCAACAGTCACCTTGACCAAGTCAAACGACGGCGGCAACATCAAAGGACATCCGAGGGTCACTCATCATCAAACGACCGACTCATGTCTGCTTCCAAGCCAGGGGCTTATCTTCGCCCTCACGCGCTTCAAAAAAAAAAAAGAGCTCGAGCAAGGGCTCACAAAAAAAAACAAAAAAAAAGGAGCTCGAGCAAGGGCTCACAAAAAAAAATAAAAGAAGCTCAAGCAGAAGCTGCAAAAAAGTGGTCAAGAGCCCGACACCAACAAGAGGCAAGGAAGCTACGAAAAAGACCGTCAAAACGACTTGTCAAGGGAGCATTCAACCTCTCAGCCAAGCACAAAGCCTCAGCAAAGGGGCTTGCCGTCAGGGCCCGCATCGCTTCGGCCCGCGAATGCAATGTAAAAGTTCAAGACGGACGCCAACAAAGTGCACAAATGTAAGCAAAGGCGAACAAAAGATCTTGCGTCTCGACAAAGCTTTAAAAGTAAACCACAAATCACTAACGGTTACAACATTTCTTGATGAGTTCAAGCACGGTCTACTCTCAAGTTCACAACATGCTAAAAGACAAACTAATACATTTAACTAATAATGTGTTTGCAATGCAATGAATGGATACCTAGGAGGTCATTCCGCGCCATCTCGCGCTTGTCCCTCGCCATTCTTTCCTTTCTTCCCTCGTCCCCGGCGTAGTCTTCTTTCGCTTCACGTGAACCAACTCTGCGTCTCTCGGCCCGAGATCGGGGGTCCTCCGTAGAGTCAAACAATCCAAGAGCTCTCGTGGCTTTCATTCGCCCGTGCTTCGCACGGATCTCCTCCCCGCGAGTCCGTAAAAGAGGACCTCTCCCCGTCGCCGGTCAACTCTAGTCTCGTAGTCAAACAAAGTGTCTCCCCGTCACATCCAAAGGGTCGAGACCTGTGCTTCGGCACTCCTAAGGCAATAGCTACTACGGCCACCGGTCCCGTGAATCGCTACACGCCTCGCTTCCAGAGACCACTTGGGACTGCCCAACACGCCAAGCTCATACTGTGCCAGGTAATCGAGTCGTCAACGACGACACTCTCCCGACGTCTAAGGAGTACCACAGAGGGAAAGCGGAATACTTCCATACCCTCGTAAAATACAAGAAGGCACTGAAGTCGCTATACAAAGAGGAACTACCTCGCAGTGTAGCAAGGTCATCCTGACCCAACAAAGGCTCCTGCTTCATCCCAAACCGCCGGGAAACGAGCGACGGAATATAGAAGGAGGACCGAGACAAACTCGGAATCCTCGACAACGTAGGACCCTTCCCGCAAGATCCTCCGGTCTCAATCCTCCAAAGGCGGAACCCACGGCCGGATCCGATGCGTACCAAGCCGTGCCATCCATCTCTCCCAGCCGACTGATCCATATCCAACACAAGAGGTCAGCTGAGCAAATGACCACGGGCTAAACGACGTCGGAGCCTCTGGACATGGCCTGAAGTCTCTCTCGCAGCCCACAAGGTGAGCAAAGCGGGCTTCCTCTCATAAAACGATCCCCGGTCGCCGCGGTCGATACCATGAAGAGTCTCCCCAAAGCACCAACGGGACAATATCCTCTCCACTGCAGTAGCTACTCTACCACATCTAGCAAAGCGCCATCACAAATGCCAAGGGAACCGACTGTAAAAGCGTCGCCATCACGCACAAGGCAAATACATCCCAAGAGACGTCACTCTCATCATCAACCATGAACCGCCCGGCAGCTCTCGAAATGTCGATATGACCCGAATCAAGGATCATGCCCACGCACTTCTTCCAACGGCATTACGAAGAAAGTCTCGCAAGCTTCACGCTCACAAAGAACACCACCAATCAAAGGAAGCGAGATGGCCTCCACCTCAGGTCCTCCAATCAAAGCCCGAAAATCCTCAAAAGTGGGCACCATTTCATTGAAGGAGAAACAAGACACGTGCCTCCTAACATCCTGTAACTTCGCGGCAGCCTCGCAACAAAATCCCAAATCGTGAACCAACTCCTTAAAGAGACCAAACCGAGCAAAGACGAAACCTTACCTCGAAAGCCCGTCTCTCTCGATGCCTCATACGGCGCCGCATCCATGTTTTCAATCGCTCAAGGAAGTGTGCTTGCCTCTCCGCGAAAAGCCTCGGCAAAATTCTAGGGACGTACGAAGAATCCATGGCAAAAATGGAGGTTCCTAGAGAAAATGGGGAAGAAAGCTCGAAAATGGCCGCAAATGGGGAAATGAGGAAGAACCAGACAATCGGAAAGCATTTATGTCCTTCCCAAAAGCAAGGTTGGTCCGTACGGACCTCTTTGCATGCTAAGTATGTCCGTACGGACCTCCTTTGCAAACAAGAACCCATTTCCCCAAAGAACAAGACATAACAATCCACCGTCCTCCAGCAGAACCTTGCTCCAAATCGCCCAAACAACGGGCCAAAGCCATTCCCGAAAACAAACACTACCCACAAACACACTCTCAGCTCACGTGGCATGCACAAAATAAAAAATAATAATAGCAACAATTTCTAGGACAATTCCCGGGAATCACAAAATTGACATTACATCTTAAAATAAAATGTTGTTTGTCGTGCAAATACAAGTGTTTTATTACAGGTACCCATAAATGTCTGTTGCTAAACAAAAAAAAAAAAGAGAAGATATGGAAAGAGGGAAAGCAAATGAATACTAATCAGACTCCTCAGCATCATCATCCTCGCCCACTCCAACGGCAATTCAACCACCGGCCATCAACGTAAGACCGGTCCTCGCCCACTCCAACGGCAATTCAATCCCCGACCATCAACGTAAGACCGGTCCTCGCCCACTCCAACGGCAATTCAATCCTCGGCCGCGTCGGCGTAAAGACCGGTCCTCGCCACTTCAACGGCAATTAACCACCGGCCAGCGCCGTAAGACCGGTCCTCGCCACTTCAACGGCAATTCAACCACCGGCCGTCGCCGTAAGACCGACCTCGCGCCACTCCAACGGCAATTCCAATCACCGGCCATCAACGTAAGACCGGCCCCGCCACTCCAACGGCAAATCAATCCCCGGCGGTCCGTAAGCTCCGATCTCGCCCACTTCAACGGCAATTCAACCACCGGCCGTCGGCCGTAAGACCGGTCCTCGCCCACTTCAACGGCAATTCAACCACCTGGCCATCAACGAAAGACCGGTCTCGCCTACTCAACGGCAATTCAAGAAGGAGCCAACACCTCCCAATACGAATATCAAGGCACGAGATGCCTCCAAAACGCCCGACGGCAATTCCAAGAAGGAGCCAACACCTCCCAAAGACGAATATCAAGGCACAAGACGCCTCCAAACGCTCAACGACAATCTTCAACCACTGGCCCTCAAAAGAGGTCCGAAGTCATCTTCCCAACGTAAAAGGGCCCCTACAGGGTCATGCATCCCCAACAATTCAAGCACCGGCCGTCGACGTAAGACCGGTCCTCGCCCACTTCAACGGCAGCGCAAGCACCGGCCATCAAAGTAAGCCCGAGCTCCTCCCCAACAAGTCAAAGGGAAGTCATGCAAGACTGCATATCCCCAGCACCGACCATCATCCTTGCCCACTCAAACGGCAAAACAAGCACAAAAAGGAGCCAACACCTCCGAGTACAAGTCCCAAGGTACGAAGCGCCTCCAAAACGCCAAATGGGGAAGCAATCACCGGCCGTCATCCTTGCCCACTTCAACGGCAAATAAGCAAGCACCGCGGTCATCGTAAGTCCAACCTTCTACTCAACATGCAAAAACACAAAGGCATCTACGCCTCTCGAAGCACAAGGCAGCCACGCCTCCACAAATGCGGCTAGAAGACGATTCAAAGTCCTCGCGCATTACATCAAACTGCGGCTAGAAGACGATTCAAAGTCCTCGCGCATTACATCAAACTGCGGCTAGAAGACGATTCAAAGTCCTCGCGCATTACATCAAACCGCCGCCAGATGACGATTCAAAGTCCTCCAGCGTGGCACCAACCGCCGCCAGAAGACGATTCAAAGTCCTCCCGCGTGGCACCAACCGCCGCCAGATGACGATTCAAAGTCCTCCCGCGTGGCACCAACCGCCGCCAGATGACGATTCAAAGTCCTCCAGCGTGGCACCAACCGCCGCCAAATGACGATTCAAAGTCCTCCAGCGTGGCACCAACCGCCGCCAGAAGACGATTCAAAGTCCTCCCGCGTGGCACCAACCGCCGCCAGATGACGATTCAAAGTCCTCCAGCGTGGCACCAACCGCCGCCAGATGACGATTCAAAGTCCTCCAGCGTGGCACCAACCGCCGCCAGATGACGATTCAAAGTCCTCCAGCGTGGCACCCACCGCAATCAGAAGACGATTCAAGTCCTCACGACTATCTCCGGCCCGGAAGGCCTTAAACCACCCGATTAGGAAAATCGTAAAATTTCCATCCCAGGACACCACCACGTCCTCACAATAAACCTCGGCGGTCACCACATTTCAGGACACCACCACGTCCTTACCACTGACCTCGGCGGTCACACAACACTTCAGGGCACCACCACGCCCGCACTCACCAATTCACGACCTCTGAACTACGACCAGGCTTGATTCCCGCCAGGGATACGTAGGAATCCTATCACAGGGTCCAGCCATCGACCTATGCGGTCACCCAGGACACCACCACTGACCTCGGCGGTCACACAACACTTCAGGGCACCACCACGCCCGCATTCACAAAACACTCACCCCACACCCGAACTACGACTGTGCTTGATTCCCGCCAGGGATACGTAGGAATCCTATCACAGGGTCCACCCTATTGACCTAAACGGTCACACAAAAGGACACCACCACGTCCTCACATTGACCCTCACGGTCACTTCCTCTCCCAAAGACGCGATCCAGACATTAGGACCCTTATCTTATCGGCGACCCCACTTCTTTCATAAGTGACGCCGTCGAGGGGCTTACGTAAGTACCCCAACTGGATCACCCCTTTCAAACACCGGAAACACCGCACTCATCAACGCAGTCTCGGAGACCTCTGGCACTCAAAACCCTCTCAAAACCCTCTCAAACCCCCAACCAAACCAAGGGAGGAGCCTTTCTGCGGGATAAAAGGGACAAAAGGACCTTTTGGGAATTTTCAGGAAATCAGAAAAGCAATTAAGGTCCGTACGGACCTCTTTGTTTCCATGATTACTAAATCCCCTTAAAGTCCACAATATTCCCTCAAATCCCGAAAGAAATGATTACTCCCCTGCAGAGTTGGTCCGTACGGACCTCTTTGCATGCAAGATGGTCCGTACGGACCTTATTGCTCAGGGGACACCATCATTCCAGAATATTCACCATCATTGCAGATTCCCTCAAATCGAGGAAATCCAAAATTCTGGATAACCAAGAAGGTCCGTACGGACCTCTTTGCTCCGAAATTTTTACTATAAATAGAGGGCTCCCCCTCCTCATTTTCACACACCTCCCTCTTCTCTCTTCCTCCCTTAGCCTTCTGGCTCCCCTCTAAGTCCTCTCGAGGCACTCCCGGCCCCTTTCGGATCCTTCCGAGGTCTTCCGAGCTCCCTTGTGGTGCTCCGAAGCCTCCCCGAGCGCTCCCGAGACGCTCCCGCGCTGCACCGAGGCACTCTCGAGGTACTCTGAGGCCCCTCGTGGTACTCCGAGGCCTTGCCTGGTCTTTCCACGGTGTCCCGGCTCTTTCCGAGTCAAACCGACGATCCCAAATCACGCCGAAACTCTGCCCGAGTGACTCCTGCCACCACAACGCACGCCGAACCTCTGCCCGAGTGATCCCGACGATCCCCACGCACGCCGAACCTCTGCCCGAACGCAGCCTACAACCTCAACTCACGCCGAAACTCGGTCCGCGGACAACCTAAGCATCTCCCGAAGCAATCCCAATCCGTCTTAGGAACGCTACTCCGACCTCAAACACTATTCCCCAGCGGAAGACAGACACGAACCAACATTGGTAAGGCTTCCTTCCTATACTATTTCAATACATTTCCATACATAGCATACAATGTAGACATCCGATACAGCATGCATTTTTAAAAAGCACACACACACACACACAACATTTAAAGGATATTAGGGGTATCCGAAAGACTCGTTTTACGAGGCTACTCGGGTGAGCTCTAATATTCTAATATTCTCTTCCCGGGGAATCATCTGACCTCCGAACTCAAAATCTCATCACACAAAAACAGTTTAAAATTATCTTTAAACTGATGCCCTTTTTCAATGTTTTGGGCTTAATAAAAACGGCGTGGCGACTCTACAAAAACAAAAACGGCGAGACACGTCGCCCCAACGCGAAAGACGCCAGATGCCGGGGCTGCGAAGCCTGCTCGGATCCGGGCTATTTCACCCACAGCTATCAAAATTCGTCTTCTTTGATCAATGAAGACGGAGTAAACAAGTTCATTGCCGTTTGAGTAAAGGATTTTCTGTTTAATAAGAGTTTTTTTCAGTTTCACTGTCCTCTTTCTCTCTAAGGATCTCAAACATCACTTGAGGTCCTTAGAGAGGAAAATCTCAGTGAAACTGAAAAAAACTCTTATTAAACAGAAAATCGTTGACTCAAACGGCAATGAACTTGTTTGCTCTGTCTTTCTTGGTCTAAGATGAGATTGGGTTTTGATAGTTGTGGATGAGAACGACTCTTATCTTGTTTATAAATGTTAATTTAATTCATCATTGTAAAATTTCAAATTTTACAATAAAGAATTAATATTTCAAATTATTCACAATATTAATAATTTAAAAAATATGAGAGATGTGTGTGTTAATTCATTATTGTAAAATTATGCATTTTACGGTAATGAATAAAAATTAATGTTACGACGTGACGTTGTGACGGTTGAAACACAAAAGCTTAGAAACCCGTTTAAGAATCTTTAACTTATCATGTTGAGGTCAACATGTAGTCCTCGATTCTTAAATTGTCCGTGTGGACAGTCTTGAAATGCACGATTATATGATTTGTAAATATCATCATTGTCTATTAAAATTGCTTGAATAGTCGATAGTTGAGATATTTTGGTTGCATTAATCCTATTGTTCTCTGAGTGTATACTAGACATATATGGTTGATTACACTGTCGATTCTAATCGATAGTGTTTGATTGACCTAGTCTACGTCGTGCACTTGGAGACCATGGGGTTATGCTGCCGAAATTTCTTGATTTTCGATTATAAAGCAAGTAGACAAGGTGATATTTGCAATTCATATGTGTATTTCGGGATGGGATAGAAGCCAACCCAATTCTAAACTTAATGAACATGAATTGTCCTTTCATCATAGGGAATAATATACTTTACAACAAAGAATTAAATATTAATATTTAAAATTATTCAAAATATTATGATAGATGTGTGTGTTAATTCATTATTGTAAAATTATGCATTTTACGGTAATGAATAAAAATTAATGTTACGACGTGAAGTTGTGACGGTTGAAACACAAAAGCTTAGAAACCCGTTTAAGAATCTTTAACTTATCATGTTGAGGTCAACATGTAGTCATCGATTCTTAAATTGTACGTGTGGGCAGTCTTGAAATGCACGATTATATGATTTGTAAATATCATCATTGTCTATTAAAATTGCTTGAATAGTCGATAGTTGAGATATTTCGGTTGCATTAATCCTATTGTTCTCTGAGTGTATACTAGACATATATGGTTGATTACACACTGTCGATTCTAATCGATAGTGTTTGATTGACCTAGTCTACGTCGTGCACTTGGAGACCATGGGGTTATGTTGCCGAAATTTCTTGATTTTCGATTATAAAGCAAGTAGACAAGGTGATATTTGCAATTCATACGTGTATTTCGGGATGGGATAGAAGCCAACCCAATTCTAAACCTAATGGACATGAATTGTCCTTTCATCATAGGGAATGATATATTTTACAACAAAGAATTAAATATTAATATTCAAAATATTAATAATTAAAAAATGTGATAGATGTGTGCGATAGAAGCCAACCCCAATTCTAAACCTAAAGAAACATGTCTTGTTGCTTTTAAGTTTGTAATCCAAATTTAGGGAATTGTAATGCGTTAATTACATCTAAACTGTTAATACATTATGAAATGCAGGAGTTAATTATGTCTGGAGAAGATCGTAGTTGGATGGATAATCGTAGTAATCCCGGTAGAAGGGGTGTCAGACCTCAATTCTTAGAAGGTTTAGAAGCCAACCCCACTACTATCACGTACAACCACTGCCATGGGGTTATGCTGGAGTGGAAAATCTCAAGTTTTTTGCACAAGCGTTAGGCCCAAAGATTGAAACTTTGATTAATTATTATAATAGTAAATCTACTTTCAAAGTTTCAATCTTTGGGTTAAATGCTTGTGCAAACTTGATATTTTCCACTCCAGCTCATTATAAATGTAAACCCTCTCTCTCTCTATTTTAAAGAAAACAACAATATTATTTCAAATTCAAGCAGTCCAAGTGAACACCATTATTTTGCTTCTTTTTGTTTTTAGTAAAACAACCTTATCTGAAACCACTGGTCCATGTGAACTCCATTATTTACTGTTTTCATATTGTCATTTCTATTTTAAATATCAAAAAAAGACAAAGAAGGGTTGTGATTCAATCTTAAAATACACAAGTCCAAACTGTTACCCACGTTTTGTTTACTTAGTTACTCTTTACATGCTATGTAATATTTAAATTTTGTTCTACTTGATAATATTTTCTGTCTACATATATAATATACTAGTTTAGATATGTCGGGTCGAGGTGGCAATCGTTCAAAGAGAGGGAAGTTTACGGGTTTTGTCCATCGTCTTGTTTCACCAAGGACGGGAGGGAGGGGATCTACTTCTGGTTATGGACGTAGTGAACCATCCGGGCGGGTTAATTTGGACGCAATTATTAATGAGGAAGGAAAAATGGAAATATCTATCTCTCCCAGTGGCCAGTAAGTATCATTTAATTGTAAATGTCATATATATAATGTTTACATTTTATTATTGTCTTTTTATTTGTATATATATTGATATATTGTTTTTTAATTAATATCTTGATAGGTTTATACATGCATGGTGGTGGTAGCGGTAGCAGCAGTGGCAGCGCTCGTGGTTGTTAAACATGAATTTTCATTGACATGTAATTAAACAAACAAACATATGTAGTTTCTCTTTCCCTTTCCCCTTTTCCCCGGCCTTTCCCCGGCCATTTCCCCTTCCCTTTTCCCCTTTCCCCGTTTCCCCTTTCCCTTTTCCCTTTCCCCCTTTCCCCGGCCGTTTCCCCTTTCCCTTCCCCTTTCCCCTTTCCCCGGCCGTTTCCCCTTTCCCCTTTCCCCTTCCCCTGTCGCTTGATTTGGACAAACATATGTATTTTATTTGATGTACAAGCGAAACAGGTTGTTTGTGTGTGTTTGTAGTTTGTAATTGGGTTGTTTGTGTGTGTTTGTAGTTTATAGTTGTTTAAAATAGGTTGTTTGAACAAAGTTAACAAAGTTTACGACCTTTACGTGGTTTAATAATAAAATAGAAATTTTTTTAAAATTGGCAAGATTACCGACGGAAATTTCCGTCGGTAAATTAAGACAAAAATAAATAATTCTATTTTCCCAAGGAAATATCCTTCGGAAAATAAAAAATTAAAAAATAATACTCAAAATACCGACGGACATATCCGTCGGTTTAGGGTTTATATTCCGACGGATATATCCGACGGTAAATATTATGGTTTTCGACGGTTATAACCGTCGGTAATGGTTTTTATTTTCGACGGATATTTCCATCGGTAACCTCCGGCGACTGCTCCGGTTAACCGGCCGATGTAACTCATTTCCGACGGACGTTTTCCGGCGGAATTTTAGATTTTCCGGCGGATAATCCGCCGGAAATACCGACGGAATTTGTCCGTCGGTATTACCAACCAATTATTTCCGACGGAACCCGACGGACGAATTCTGTCGGTAATATCCATTTACCGACGGATATGTGGATTTACCGACGGAAATTTCCGTCGGTAAAAGGCCTTTTTCTAGTAGTGACTTGGGGCGACACTGGTAGCAGGGGCAGCCTTTGGAGGAGCAGTTGTGACCAAAACCCATGGCAAATCTCTGTGCCTATCACCTTCAGTAAAATGCTTGCTAATTCTATAGTAAACAGGCTTTTCAGAGATGTTGTCCGCATTTCATGGTTTAAACATTTGAAACACAAGGACATTATAAATGAGGGAAGGGAATATGTAAGAGGAGGTTTTCTTCTTTATGGCCTATGCAGCAAGGTATGAAAATATCAACCTTCCAAAATTGACTCTCTGTTTCTTACCTAATTTGTACAACAAAGTGGCTTGCTCGAATGTCATCGTGTTTTCATTGGCCGTAGGGAGCCAATTTGTAATACAAACTTTATGAAGCACACTAAACAGAGATGAAAGGTGGGTAGCTTTAAAGTGGTCACTCCAAACTGAGATTCTCCCTCCAATCAGAAAGCTAGCTAGGGTATTAGGTTCAACATCCAAACACTCATCTTCAATAACTAGGGAGGTCGAAGGATTTATTGATGATAGAGGAATTAAAGTCATAAATTTTGCCCCTAACAAAAATATTTCCGTAATGAAGGGTGTTTCTATCATCTATGTCCTCCCTTAGATGAGCAAAAAAGTTCCTAACCACACTTTCGACATAAACGGAAACCTTAGTAACCGTAGGTAAAAAATTTATGTCCTCCAAAACACTCCTAGACTTCGGAATTGAATCACATTAATATTTCTTTCATTCAAAATTCTTTTATCCGAGTCCTCAACCCATTTATCCAAATTAGATTCACAATAAAATTCGTCCGAGAGAAATGGACGTTCATAGTAGCCAAATGATTCATAATCTGATTTGGATTCGTGAGAGTGTAGGGGTAGTTACCTCAGGCCAGGAGATGGGAGAATAAGATGGAAAGCTTGATTGAGCTTTGGACTTGGCTGCAGGTGTTATCTCAGGTGTTGCCATTGGATTGGCAACACTTGGGGCAACACTGGTCTGAACTTTCTGCCTCTTTGCAATTCGGTACTTAGCTTGAGCTAGAGTTTCTTCATCCTCAAGTCATGCTTCCTCATCATCATCTGAAGTAGATGAGGGCTCCTTTGTTTCTTTAAAAATTGGGTCCAAACCTTCTTCGGACGAGAAATTGAGGGAGGAGCTTGAGCTATCTTCCACTTCAACAGGATCATCAGCAGTGTTTAATGGGATTTTTGACCTGAACAATGTCTTAATCCTTTCGGATTGTCGACGAACTCCACCTCAAAATGACGAAGAAGCATCAAGGGCTTTACGTTTCTTGATTTTCGTTTGGGGTGCAAAGGTGAGCTCTATGGAAGGGGTAGCTTCAGAAAGGCTTATAGGAATGGGAATTTGAGGAGGGTTGTAGACAATGATGTCTAAAATTGGAGAGGTTGAAGGTGTGCAGAGAATGTCGCCGGAGATGTCTCCATTAGAATGGCGACATTCGAAGCGACACTAGAAGGGGCAAGAGGAGAGATTTCCATGGGAGATGAAATTTGGGGTGAATTTGAGGGACTCACCATGGAAGATTGGCGGAAGAAGACGAAGAACAGGGGAGAAGGGTTTTAACGCCTAGAGAGAGAGAGAGACGAGGTGAGAGATAGAGAGGAAGAGGGTTTATGAGGGGAGTAATTAAAAGGGTGAATAGAGAGGGATTTTAGTTGATTTGACAAGTTCAAATCAATTTAAATCCCATTATCCCAACAAACTCAACACACTTAATCGGCCATTTTAAAAAAAAATGATTTTTTTTATTTTTTTCAATTATATAATAACTAAAAATAATTTTAGAAATATCCATAAAATTTTATTTTTCAAAATTCAAAAAGAAATGAATTTTAAAAAAATAGACATTTCAAAATTACATTTAGTTAGACAGAAATTAAATATTTTTGTTAAAAACCTTTTAAATTTCACAAACTCTAAATATAAGAAAATAGACTTTTGGAAATTCAAAATTTAATTAACAAAAATAAAAATAAAAAATTAATGTAGCATCTACTAATGTGTTACTAGCAATGTTGCATGACACACAAGGCAACATTTTAAATAAAATCCCCTTGATATTTTTCAACATATATAACTTATCATTTCTTAGGCAATTTTTAAGCAAACTTTACACTTTCTTTATTTACAAGGAAGCATCGTAGTAGTGAGCTCCGTGCCCCGAGTTTTTTATTAAAGTGTAAAGTTATATGTAGTAAGTTTTATACCTTTCAAGTAGGGTACACTGTAGTAGAGAGCTTCATGTCCCTAATACTTAGTATAAAACAACTACATTATTCTCTCGTTTTGACAAGGAAACATCGTCGTAGCGAACGTCGTGCCCCGAGTTACTTTGAGAGTATTTTAATAAGCTTTGCCTATTAAATATCAACAACAACATAAGTGACTTTGTCACTTTAAGCACAAAGGGGTATTTTATCAAAAATGTTCACCTTAAGTATATACACATACTAGAACAAAAAGGTCAGTAAATGCCCCTCATTTGGGATTAAACTACGAATTTTTTTTTTATAAATATAAAATATACAACAAATACACAGTGTTGCTATCAGTGTTGGCAACACAGACGACAACACTTGAAACAGCAGATTTATAGAAAACATAAACCAAGAGATTTTTTTAAACTTGAAAATCTCTCATGGTCCAGGGCTTTGGTCAAAATATCAGCAAGTTGATGTTTAATATCAATATGCTCTATTTGGATCAAGTCCTTTTCTACTAAATCTCTCAAAAAGTGATGGCGGATATCTATATGTTTAGTGCGTGAGTGTTGTACAGGGTTTTGGAAATGTTTATAGCACTCAAATTGCCACAATACATGGTCAAGATATTACTATCAAGACCATAGTCATCAAGCATATGTTTCAACCATATCAACTGTGAACAACAACTCCCGGCTGCTAGATACTCAGATTCAGCAGTCGAGAGAGAGACACAGTTTTGCTTGCGACTGTACCATGACACAAGATTATTATCCAAGAAAAAACAACCCCCACTAGTGCTCTTTCTATCATCTATATCCCCTACCCAATCAGAGTCACTAAAACCAACCAAGTTGGTATTAGTGTCTTTGGTGAATCAGATTTCTAATTCACTAGTCCTAGACACATATTTAATGATTTTCTTGACAGTATTTAGGTGAGAAATTTTAGGAGCAGATTGATAACTAGCACACACACCTACACTGAACATAATATCGGGATGACTGACAGTAAGATAAAGAAGACTACCTATCATGGATCTATACAGAGTTGGGTCAACATCCTCCCCTGCCTGCTCTTTGTTTACTTTAAGAGATGATCTCATAGGTATTTTTGAGCTCTTTGCACTCTCCAATCCAAACCTTTTTACCAGACTCTTAGCATACTTGCTCTGAGAGATAAAGATTTCATCATCTGACTGTTTTACCTGCAATCCTAGGAAATAATTAAGTTCACCTATCATGCTCATCTCGAAAGTTGATGTCTTAGCTTCCACAAAATTTTGTAAACACGTTTTAGATGTGGAGCCATAAACTATGTCATCAACATAGATCTGAGCAATGACAAGATCTTTATTTTCCCTAAGGATAAATAATGTCCTATCGGCTTCTCCTCTAACAAATCCATATTAAGAAGGAAACTTGTTAGACGCTCATATCATGCACGAGGAGCTTGTTTCAAGATATATAAAGCTTTATCAAGTCTGTATACATGATCTGGGTGGAATGGGTCTTCAAACCCTTTAGGTTGCTCAACATAGATTTCTTTATCTAAGTACCCATTCAAAAAAGTCGCTTTAACATCCATTTGGTGCAATGTGATTTTAAGATAGGAGGCTATAGCAAGAAGAAGTCTTATTGACTCAATTCTAGCCACAGGTGCAAAGGTCTCGTCAAAGTCGATTCCTTCCATTTTGCTGTGGTGTTTTGGGTGCTGAAAATTCATGGTGTATCCCCTTTTTACTATAAAATGTAGAGAAGGAGATATTTTCAAACTCTCTACCATGATCTGACCTTATTCAAAAAATAGGGGAACAAAACATATTTTTGATTTTAGAAACTGAGTAAATTTATCAAAAGTTTCAGATTTTTTCCTTAAGAAATAGACCCATGTAAACCTAGAAAAATCATCAACTATAACATAAACATACTTCTTACCTCCCAAGCTTTCTACCTCAACAGGACCCATCAAGTCCATATGTAAAAGCTGAAAACAATGTGTTGTTCCTGAGTGTTGCTCATTGTGTTGTCCAACGCTGTGAGCAACAATAGTCTGCTTACCTTTTTGACAGTCACCACACATCATGGTGTCTTTGAGGTTTAATTTAGGAACACCTTTGACAGCATTAAGTTTGATAATCTTCTCAAGATTCCTATAATGAGAATGACCTAACTTTTGATGCCATAACTTTATGTCATCAAGTTTTGTCAAATTGCGCACTTGTTTATTACCAACAAGGTAGCAATTATCACTTGATCTTATTCCAGTCATGACACAAAAATTAGTATTATCAAACACTTCACAACTTCACAGGCATTTTTATTGAATTTTACCTCCAAATTGTCATCACATAATTGGCTAATGCTAATTAAATTAGCAAGTTGACCATATACATGCAAGAAATTTTTTAAAGGAGGAAAACCAACAATATCCAGTGTTCCTTTTCCAATTATTTCACTCTTGCCTCCACCACCATAAGTCACTGAGCCTCCTTGAATAGGTTGGTACTCCGTTAGGAATGATCTTGTTCCCGTCATATGACGTGAACAACCACTATCAAAGTACCATGCACCTGAAACGTTAGTCCTTAAAGCAGTGTACACAACATAGCATTTCAGTTTTTCTTTGGGTAACCAAGCCTTTTTTGAAAATCTGAATTTCTGTTCACCAGTGTTGTCTTGAGTCTTGCCCTGAGAATTTGGCGACACTTGAGGCAACACTTGTAGACTGGACATTTTCTTTTGAAGAATAAAGCAATCTGATTTTTTATGTCCAGATCTGTGATAGTATTCACACTCAATGAATTAATCAGAAGTATCAATAGAAGTACTACCCTTTTCCTTGACTTGTTCTTTTACAAAACGATTTTTAGTTTCAACATCAAACAAGAAGGAGGTAATATTTTCTAGTGATTCTTGGAACCCAAGACCAGCTTTAAGAGGCTTACTCAAGTTGAGTATCTCATCCAATTTGGATGAACTCGTATTGAGTTTTTTGAAGGTGGATTCGGCTAGGTTGAGTTTGGCCTTGAGTTTATCAAAATCCAAATCTCTCCTACTAAGTTTAACCTCTAGCCGAGTCAATGAGTTTTTAAGATCATGATTTTCCTTTTTCAAGAAAACCACCATCTTGTTCTCCTTTTTCCATTCTAAGAGGAGAGACTTATAGAGGTTTTTTAATTCATGAATAAGCTCAACTTTACAAAGTTCATCCTCTATAGACTCCTCTGATTTAAGATCGACAGAACCATGCAAGCAAAGATCATTTAAAGAATCAAACATGCTGAGTGTTGTGTCAAGTGTTGCCATTTCATGGACGACACTTGAGGCAACACTTTCTGAAGAAGTCACAAGTGTTGTGTCAGGTGTTGTCATTTCTGGGACAACACTTGAGGCAACACCTTCTGTCGAAGGCAGCTCCTCTACCATGGCCATCATGACCACTTACTCGGCCTTATCATCTTTCTCCGTCCCTTCCTCCTCTCCATCACTAAGAGACACCCACATATTTCTGCCCGCCTTTCTCAATGTGTTAGCACATTCATTGGCATAGTGATCCCAACCGGAACTAGCGTGACGTTGAATAGATTCAATGTATTTAGGATCGTACCGGGACTTTTTCGAGGATGCACGTCTAGGTAAGGTGTCTATTGTGTTCGGAGGAGGAACTCTCCTTGGCACAAAACTTGACGTTTTGGTTTGTTGGTCCTTAGCTTTCACCTGCACACTGTTAAATTTTCTAAGCATGGAATTATATTTCTTTGCAAGTAAAGCTACACTAGTATTTTCATCTAATTCCTCGAAGGCTTCATCTTCATCATCCACACATGTGTCCGAAGATTCGACTTTTAAAGAAATGTTTTTGCCTTTTGAAGCTTCGATTTGCTCATTCAAATTCAATTCGAAATTCTTTAAAATACTCATCAAGGAATTAATGTCCATAGTTGAAAGATTATGGGCCTCTTCAATAGCTGAAACTTTAATATTAAAACGCTCGGAAAGAGTACGAATGGCTTTTGAAACAAGTTGTTTATTAGTAAATGCTTCTCCTAATACTTGACAAGCATTTGAAATATCAATCAACTTTTCAAAGTAAGACGAAATGTCTTCGTTTTCACCCATTCTTAATCTTTCAAATTTACTAGTGAGACCCCTAAGCTTTGTTTCTCGGACACTACCATCTCCTTCACAAAATCTTTGTAAAGTATCCCAAGCATCTCTTGTAGAGGGACTATTTTGAATGAGTTTGAACATATGCATGTCATCCCATTCATAGATGGCATTCAGTGTCTTTTCATTGAAACTAGCAAGATTATTCTCTGCAATTGTCCACTCGAATTCAGGTTTGACTTGAACGTCACCATCGTCATCCGGACGAAGCATTGGAACAGAATAACCATTTAAAATAGATCGACAAGCTCGAAGATCAATTGATTTGATATGCGAGCGAAGGCGAATCTTCCAATAAGCATAATTTGATCCATCTAAAACCGGTAATATCTTTTGATTAGGGTTGGCAGGATCAGCCATGACAAAAAGATCAAGACACTTAGTATATCAAGTGCTAGGCTCTGATACCAATTAAAATTGTCTATAGCTTAGAAAAGTGAGACGAAACTCACAAAGTGAGACAAAACTCACAAGTGTTGTCCTTAGTGTTGGCAACACTAACAACAACACACACCAATTCGAAAATAACAAATAAATAGAAATAAATCTAATTTGCAGCGGAAGTAAATAACAATACATAATAAATATATTTTTATCAAGTTATATAAATATATAACTTGATGGGTGCCAGGAGGGCAAGACCTATCTATATATAATATGAATTCAATACAAGGTCAAAGAAGTTTCCTTAATGATAAATAATCATTAACTCAAGGAACAATAAATAAAGAACTCTCTCTGAATACAATCACTCAAAACCTCACGAAAATATAAAAATATATGTGAAACTCTCGAGTGTCGGACAGAGTGTTGCCAACACTGAATGGCAATACTTGAAGAGCAGAATTCTTTCTTGTGCAGATTTGCGTTTCTGAATTGGATAATCACTAAGCTGATCGACTGCACTATTTATAGGCCTCCAAAACTTGAAGCCTACTCAAAATAACCAGCTAACAGCCTTGAAGTTTGTTTCCCCATTTTTAGCTCCATTCGCCTCAATTGTAGAAGACTTAGTCTTCATGGCTTCTTTTGCTTATACACCTCTGTTGTAGATACCTTGTACTCTTATCCTAATCTCCCCCTAAATAGCTAAATAATATCTCTTTTACTTGGTCATTAATTAATCATATAAACAACATGTTTATATGTTAATTTCTTCATCTCCTCGTAACTCATGCCTGGTCACTTTCTGTTGACCTATTCAAGATCACAAATAGCAGACTAACAACTGATATTTAAACATTAATTTACACATTATTATTTGTGAAAAATACAATAACTATTCTCGTGTTGCCAAATCCAAATGACAACACCTGTGGCAACAACAGTGGCAACACTGGTTTGCAACACTAGGGACAACATACATGGCAACACATGTTCTAACATTAACAAAATTAAAGAAGGGATACCACGAATTCACTACTCCCTTCATTTCAAAATATTTGTCATTTTAGAGGTTAAAATTTGTTTCAAAATCTTTGACATTTTACTTTTATCTCTAAAACTTTGCTCTTGTTTACCAATTATGCTCTTTTGTATGATTGTAAAATATCTTTTGTACAAACATTTAAATACCTAGATAATTGGATTATTTTAGGGATACAAGAGTCTGTTTTACATGTATTTATTGTATTTTTTTATGAAAAAATGCAAAAAAAGCACTCAACTATTGCCTTTTTGTGGATTTTACCAACAAACTATTTTTTTTAATCCAATACATCCAACTTTATTATTTTTTTGCATTCATTATTCATTAGAAATATCACTAATGACGTTAGTTTTTCTCATTTAAATGATCATGTGCGACAAATGTGATCAAATTTTAAGAGGTATTTTCGGTAGTTCACACATTTAGAGGTTTAACTTGTTCTTAATAATCCCTAGCTATTGATCTTTTCTCAATTTAGTCACTAAATTTCTTCCTTTTCTGAATTAATTATTATTTTTTGATACGATGTATATTACTTTTAAATAATGATATTAATTGGTTCAAGTAAATAAAAAATATGATACTCCATATTAATTTTTCAGAAAATAAAAACTATCAATTAATCATATTTGATAATGTCAAAAACGTTCGAATTAGCCCAAATCAAGCGACGGGTTGTATCATTTATGATTGAATAGCCTGAAAATTAAGAACAAACACGTAAACTAAACTGAGGCTTCACCGGCGAAGTCCCTCCGGCGTAAGAGTAAGTATTTGTATTTAAAGATAGAAATCAATTGACAAAAGTTTGGGGTCAAAAGATGTGTTACCAAAATAATGTGAATTATGTCTTGTATTTATAGGTATAGCATTGTATAGTCCTTGCTGAATAAGAAAGCGTGTGAGAGGCGGTTATAATAATAGTGAGATTATAACTGTTCACAGTCCTTATTTGAGTAGAATTAGATAATAGTAATCTGCACGTGCACTTTGGAGGCATGTTACTCGGCATGTGTTGCTTGGTCGGCCTGAATTGACGCCGAGGAAGAGAGAAATAAAGATGGGGAAGCCCATTTCCTTCTTGAATGGTGACCGAGGAAGATCTCCTCGTCTCTGGATGAGGCATAGGTCGGCCTCGTTGTGTGCCTTGCTCGGCAAATGAGAGGTGCCTTGTCGTCATATATGAATTTCTTATCTTAGCCATTATTCGCTCTACTATTTTTAGGACGACATAGTGGTAAATGACGAGAAAGCATGATGAGCAAAGGAAGGGAAGGCCCACTCCCTTCGTCGTAATTGAGAGTTGTATGGATTATATTTTGTGCCCAATTCATTGGGCCTCCCTCGACCATGACCCACGTTCGTACCTCGGTTTATACCGTTCAGTGGCCCCAAATTCCTAGCTCGGCTATGCTGAGGAGGAAGTGGTGCTTTACCTTGGCTTAAACGGATACGAACGGGTTTTTATGAATCATAAGGCATTTCATTATCCACTGGTTATATCGATAATGGTGGGCTCGATTTGCGAGGTCTGACATTCGCCTTGGTAACCCTCCAGAACATTTATGCCAAGGGAGGAGACGCCACCTTTACCCGGTTTTTTTACTCATATCCGTTTAGATCTGGGTATTTAACAAAAATCCACTCATTTTCTACTCTTTTATCACCCTTTGCATTTGAGAGAGGATTATAGAGCTTCAAATCGCAAATCTGTGTTCTTGATTTCTTGGTTAATTCTGTTAATTTGTGCTCGATTTGTTCGTGTTTTCTTCATTAAGCTTTCGGATTAAGGTATAATTTCTTCATCCCCGTTCTATTTCTGCCTTTTTACTTCGAATTTCTGGGTTTTGGTACTCCTGTTCTTGGCGTGTTATTGAACCTCCATTGTTGTTCTTGGTTGAAGCTTTTTCTTGAACAATCTTGTGTCTTCCTCGTCTTTAGAAATGGTAAGAACGTGGAGATATAATCCCAACGCCTTGTATTGTTACCACACCCAAAATCTTAGGATTTATCAAAGAATTGATGGGTCGTGGATGATGTTGAGTTTGAATGAGATAGGGGAGATTCTGATGAGGTACTAGTCTCCTAGAACCGATGTACACTACCCAAGTCAGTTTAGGATTGATAGATTAAATGTGAATCCCCAAACATTGTGTTGTTCCACAGTTGGACTAAGATTCTTGACCATATCAACCTCTACTATTTGAAATCTGACCATTTGGAGTGACCTCCGTTGTTGGGTAAGGATCCCTCCTTGGTTTTAATTGGTATGGCAAGAAGGGATGCTTCCTCATCTTTAAGTCTGCCTTGGTCATATTTTGACCCTTTGTTCTTTTATTTGTGCAGCCATGACGGAAAGAGGAAGTGCTGCTGCTCGTCCTACTGGTCCATCGACTTTGGGATGGATTGTAGATGCATTTACCGAGGGAGCCCAATCTGGAGGCCGAGGTAGAGGCTGGGGTATATCTGGTCAAGGTAGGATTTATACCCCTAAGCCCAAACCCATTAGATCCGGGGAGCCCATGATAGAAGAACTCCATTCTAGGTACGGGGTGTCGAGGGAGGAATATCGACTTAGTTTCTTCCCCGGTGTCCCATTCAAGAACGAGAAAGCTTTGAATGACTTTTAATATATTCTGAACTACGTCCATTTCTTTTATAAGCAATTCCAATTAGGCTTGCGTCTTCCCTTAGACCCATTTATCTGTGAATTCCTGGAAGATATGCAAGCTGTCACGGCTATGCTAGGTGCCAACGTCGTGAGGTTCCTCACCGGCTTCATTGTTCTTTGTCGTAGCTTAGGCTTTGAGCCTTGTCAGTTTGCGTTTCATCATTTCTACACCGTAAGTTATAAGGAGGATACAAAGCTTGTGGTGATAAGGAGTGATCCAAACCAACCAAAACTTATCTACCCTATGTCAAGCAAGGTATCTGGGTGGAATAACCACGTCATCTGAGTGGAGAACCGATAAGGCTGAGAGTTTGCTTCTCCCTCGAAGTACCCCTGTGTACTCGAGCAGGTGTGGAGGCCCGAGTGTAGTGGGCAGCTGATTGAGAGACTAAGGCAGTTTTCCTAGGTGTGCACCCTTTGTTGGTCGACCTTGGAAATCGACCATAGATACTGCGTGCAGGCAGGCATCATACCTGGTCCTTTGGATGGGTTGATTCCTCTCATCCCCAACTTTAGGGGTAACAGATTTCCCGACTGGAGGGTGCACCCCGATCTAGTATTCCATGATGAATGTGATGTGTGTAAATTATATAAAGACAGATGTCTGCCGAGGATGGCGTTGTCGGCTGTAAATCTCTTTCTTTCCCGTCTTCCATGCTTGTGCGATTTTTGTTTTGTTTTTGTTGTTTCTCCTCTTTACAGATCTGATAGCCGATCAAGAGTAGAAGATGTCATAAGAGACAGGAAGACGCCATCCAATGTCAGTCAATTTTGTCCACCAAGGATGCCGAGCCATTGCCTTTGAAGTCGGTATGGGGCACTGCTGCGTCCACCGAGGAAGGAACGACGGGCAAGATGCCCAGGTCGAAGAGGGGCATAGCTCCCAGACTCCCACCTTTAAAATTGAGGAGGCCCAAAGGCAGGTCGGCTTAGATGGTGCCGAGGAGACGGAGGCCGTCCAAAGAACCCCTGGTTAAAAAAGGTCAAGTAATGATGCCATTCCTGAGGAGCCTTCCTCAAAGAGATTTGTTGTTGCTTCTTCCTCCAAGGAGATCAATGCCTGGCATGTAAAAACTTATGCTGAGGCCGAGGTGGTTGCCAAGGAGTTGGCTATTTACCCCACCATCAAGGGACTAGATGTGTTGTCCAGGACGGGTCCCAAGCTTAGGCTAGGTTAGCATGTAGTCCACCGAGCAATGGATGAAGATCTGGTCGACGTTCTTATTGACTCTCGGCCGAGCATGGAGCACTTATCTAACAGAAAGGACCGTATTCTCAGCGAGGTAAACCTCCTCGTAGTTTTCTTTTTCCCCTTCATGGTTTTCGTATTACTTTTATCTTTTTCCTGATGATTTTTTGTTTGTGTAGCTTTCCACTATCACAGCTTATGAAGCCTTCAAAATCAAGGCTGCTGATGATCTGGCTAAAAAGCTCAATAGACAGATTGAGAAAAATAAGGTTGATGTGGCCAAAGCCATGGGGCTGCTGAAGTCCTTGAGGGCTGAAGTGGATGAACAGAAGGTGGCCAGGGCCAAGGCTGAGGAAGCTGAGAAAATTGCCAAGGAAGCCCAAGCTAAAGTCGAATAGGCTCATAAGGTCGGGCATGCAAGAATAGTTGAGCTCCAAGTCGAGCTGGGTACAAATAGTTGGAGGCCGACTTGCCTTCAAAAATTGCTGAGGCAGTCTCCTAGTTCAAAGCTAGCTCAGCTTTCAAGCAGGCCTTGGCTAATAAAACGGCCACTATATATTCTGATGGCTATCTCCATTTGGCTAGAATATCACTAGTGGACCCAACGCTAAAGGCCAACGTAGGCTTGCTTGCTCGTCTTATCTGCCAAGATGCCTATGATGAACTTGCTCGGTTTGGTCATGTCATGGTGCCATATTCAGAGAATGCCTTGAAGGTCATAGCTGCTTATGACGCTAGGGAAGACCTCCCAGCTTGGATTCCTCACCCCGTTGACTCTCAGAATATCAATGCTCTAATTAAGAAGATTCAAGAAGATGGAGAGGAGGGTGAGGCCGAGGAGGATCAAACTGAGCAGATCACAATCCCAGAAGCCGAGGTCAACCAAGATGATCTCTTCACTAATGATGATCAGGTTTAGGGTCCTCCTGTTTTATTTTTGTTGTTATAGAATATGTCTTTTGTAATTCACTTCTTATATCAATGAAATGCCTTTCTTCAATCCTTCTTCATCTTTACTTTATTGCTTTGATATAAACTGCCTTTATTTGAATTGTGTTGATTGTTTGAATGTTTGTTTGATGAATATTTGTACAAGTGCAAACTATCTTGGGCAGTCAAGGAAGCCGTTTTCATCGTTTATGTTGAATTTGTTTAAACCGAGGAAGCTCGTTTGGTGTTAAACGCTTGGTAAATTTGCAAGTTTGGTCATTAGGCTGAGGGAGATTCCTCGGCATGACACTTATGTTACTTTTGATTTTATCTCCCCATAGCGAGGAAGGTTGCTCGGCCATATATATTATATAATTTTAAATGTTTTGCCTTTTTATACCGAGGAGGGTCGTTCGGTTACAAGTATTAGACAATTTTTGATGACTTATCTCTCTATGCTGAGTAGGGTCATTCGATATAGGTCTTAGGTAAATTTTTGATTGTTTTGCCTCTTTATACTGAGGAAGGTCATTCGGTCATAGCTATTAGGCAATTTTTGATGACTTACCTCTCTATGCCGAGGAAGGTCGTTCGGTCATATATCTTAGACAATTTTTGATGACTTACCTCTATATGCCGAGGAGGGTCATTCGACATAGGTCTTAGGTAATTTTTTATTGTTTTGCCTCTTTGTACCGAGAAAGTTCGTTCGATCATATGTATTAGGCAAATTGGTGGGAATTTATCCTTTTGACGACGAGGAGGGGTCTCCTCGTCTTTTAGAGCTTGTCATGCTAGTCATTTGCCTTTTGAAGAAAACTGAATTTCATTAACTGGAACTTGATTACATCAAACTGCAATCCGATTTTACTTGAAAATAAAGGAAAAGACTTACAGGTACTAATCTATTACATGAAAAAATAGACTAAAAACTAATGATAATACTTACGAAGATGGTTAGAATGCAATGGGTGTTTCAGCTCTTGTCCATTTGGGCTATTCATTCGGTAGGTCCCTTCTCTGATAACTTGAGTAATGATTTTGGGGAATTCCCAGTGTGGGAAGATTTTGTTTTGTTCAACCTTTCTGCTTGTAGCTTCAATTTTTCTAAGTACCCAATCTCCGACTTAAAATACTCTTTCGTTGACCCTTTTGTCATGATAGACTTTGGTCCTTTGCATATAGTTCACCATCCTCATCTGAGCAACTAGTCTTCTTTCATCTAGTAGGTCTAAGTCTAGGAGCCTGTTTACCTTGTTGACTTTCTCATCATAGTTTGAATTTCTGGTTGTAAGGGTAGCCATCTCAGCTGGTGTCATGGCCTAAGAACCGAAGGTCAGTGCGAATGGGGTTTCCCCGATTGGCCCCCAGGTGGTTGGCGAACTGCCCATAATGCTAAGGGAAGTTCGTCCAACCATATACCATCACTTCCTTATAGGTACTTAGTCAGGGTTGTTAGCACCAACTTGTTGGCTGCTTCTGCTTGTCTGTTACATTGAGGTCTGCTCATAGATGACTTGATGTGTCGGACTCCTAGTTTGTTCAGTTCTGCTGTAAATTCCTAAGATAAATGGAGACCATGATCTGAAATGATGGTGTGTGGAACCCCAAAGCGACACCAAATGAAGTCGTCGACGAAGTTGATTGCATTCTCCCCTATTATTTTGGCTAAGGCCTTTGATTCTATCCATTTGGAGAAGTAGTCGACTGCCACGATCAAATACTTGCAATTATCTCGAGCGGGGGGAAAGGATCCGATGATTTTGATTCCCCACATGTCAAATGGCCACGTATGTATTATGAGGGTCTGCTCCACTGCTGCAAGTATAGGAATGTCAGAGTATCTCTGGCATTTGTTACACTGTCTTACGTAGGCTTGCGTGTCATCTCTCAGGTTTGGCCAATAGTAACCTAGAGTGATGATTTTGTCAGCTAAGGTTCTGGCCCCCGGGTGACCACCACAAATGCCTTCGTGTACTTCTGCCAAGAGATTTTCTATTTCCTTGGGGTAGACGCACCTCAGCAGGGGCTTTGTGAATGATCTTCTGTAAAGAGTTCCGTTCATCACTGTGAATATTACTGACTTCTTCTTGACAAGTCTAGCACGTGTTTCGTACTCTGGGAGTTGGTTTTTTTCAATAAAGTACATGTAGTCATCTATCCAAGACCTCTACTCCCCATCTATGAGCATTACTTGCAGTCTTTCGTAGGCGGTTATTCGTCAAATACTATGAGCGGGTTAGAGTCATGATCTGCTACATCAATATTTGACAGTTTAGATATAACATCTGTCAATTGGTTATCCTCCTTTCCTATTTGCCTTATTTCAAAGAATTCCAGGTTTTTTGTCATGTCTAGGACGAGGTCTTTATACTTTATAAGTGTGGGATGTTGAGTGTTATACTCCCCCTTTATCTGTTTGACTACAAGTTGGGATTCACAGAAGGCGTAGACTTGAGTTGCTCCATAGAAGGATGCCAACTCTATGCCAAATATCAGGGCCTCGTACTCATCTTGATTGTTGGAGGCCGAAAACTAACCTGATGAAATCTTGGATGGTGTGCTCTCCATCGGGACTTGCTAGTACGATTCCGGCTTTGCTTCTTTCCTTAGTGGTTGAATCATCTGTTTATAAGACCCAGCAGTTGGATGGGAGCTCGATGGTCGGTTTTTCCCCCGCAGGTTTTTTGCGCTTATGGGAGGTAGGGTCGTGCTCACCTATGAAGGTGGTTTCAACCATGAAATCGACCAGAGGTTGTGCCAGGAGTGTCTTCCTAGGTTAGTATCAAATATCAAACTCAGTGAGCTCGATAAACCAATTAAGGAGACGTCCTGAGCAATCCAACTTATGAAAGATTTTCTTCAGTTATGCATCGGTATACACAGTTATGGGATGTGCAGAAAAGTATACTCGTAGCTTTCTTGCCGCTATGACTAGGGCATAAGCTATATTCTCTGCGTTGAAGTATCTGCTCTCCACATCTGATAATGCCTTACTCACATAGTAGATAGGCTTCTGAGTGGTTCCTTCATTCTGGACTAGTACCGCAGCTATGGCGTTGTCCGTCGATGCTAGGAAAACATATAGGATTTCTCCCGTGACTGGGCTGCTCAACAAAGTAGGGGATCCCAAGTACTCTTTCAACTGTTTGAATGATTCAGAGCATTCAGATGTACAGAAGAAGCTCTTGGTCCCTTTCATTACTTTGAAGAAAGGCAGCAATTTTTTCGTAGACTTTGCAATGAATCTTCCAAGGGCACCTATTCTCACGTTCAGCCTTTGAACTTCCTTGATGTTGGTAGGTTCTTTCATGTCAATCAAGGCTTTGATTTTTTCCAGGTTCGCCTCAATTCCTCTTTGTGATACCATAAAGCCTAGGAACTTTCCGGGTGTCACCCCGAACACACACTTACTTGTATTCAGTTTCATGTTGTTTACTCGTAGGTTATCAAATGTTTCCTCCAAGTCTGGGGCGTGAATGCCATTCTTAGTATTGATGACCATGTCATCTATGTAGGTTTCCATGTTACGACCTATCTGTTCCCTATAGACTTTGTTGACCATGCGCTGGTAGGTTGAGCCTGCATTCTTAATCCCGAAAGGCATCATAGTGTAGTAATAAATTTCTCCAGCTGCCTAGAAGGCTATTTTTTCAATGTCTTCCTTAGCCATTTTAATTTGGTGATAACCAGAATAGGCATCTAGGAAGATTAGAGTTCTGTGTCTAGCAATAGAGTATACCAACTTATCAATTATGGGGAGAGGGTAACTGTCATTCGAGCAGGATTTGTTGAGATCTGTGAAATCTACACACATTCGTCATTTCCCGTTATGTTTCTTGACCATCACGACATTTGCCAACCAAACAAGGTAGGTTGCTTCCCTGATGATTACAGCACTTAGTAATTTATACACCTCTTTCTTGATTGCATTATCCTTGTCGTTGGCAAAAATCCTCCGACTTTGCTTAATAGGTTTAGCAGACGGGTCAACTTCTAACTTGTGGAGAGTTATCTCTTCCTTTATTCCCCTCATATCATCGACCTTACAGGCGAATACATCCACATTATTTTTAAGAGGGTGATGATTTCTTCCCTTTCTTCCTGGGAGAGCTGGCCCCCGATTTTTATTTTATGTTCTGGATAGTTAGGATTGAGCATAATTTCCTCCAATTTATCTACGGGCTTCATCTCTGGACCGTCTCGAAATTACAAAGTTTCGATAATTATTTCTCTAAGCCTTCAGCCTTCTTCTCCATTTATGTCTAGGTCTTCAATCTCCACTAGTTCATCTACATTCGGTAGCTCTCCTTGTCTCAAGTCAGGGTTGGCCCCCGAGTTCTGGTCATTGACGAGATGAGGGGCTATATCCGGGACGGACAGAACTGTGTCATTGTTTTTGTGTATGTCTAGAATCATGTGTTTCTCATCTTCTGCTTCAAAAATTAGATTTAGCCTGGAACCGAGTAGAACGATTTCCATGGGGCAGACATACTGGTAGTCTTGACAGACTTAAAGATTTTTAGATTTTCCTCCTATGTGTCCACCTCCGCCTTTCGAGATGTTTTTCTGCTTCTTATCACATGTTCCAAAAAGTCCTTGGGGGTCTCTCTCACACATCCGACCCCAATACGAGTAGGGAGTTTAACACGTTGGTGGGGAAGGGAGGCGACCAGCCCAAGTTTGACTTGACTTGGAATGCCTATGATGGCATGTTAGTCAGTTGCCAAATCCATTACCACGAATGTTACTGTGGCCTATGCTCAGAAGGGATGTTCTCTCACATCCAGCAATAAGTCAATTGTCCCCATGGCGCTGACTTTGTGGTTGGTGAAGCCTTCTAGTCTTCCGGAGTATGGCTCCAGCATGTTATCCTTCAGATTCATCTTCTGGAAGGTGGAGTAATAAAGAATGTCGCGGGAGGCCCCCGAGTTTATGAGGAGTCTCTCGGATTCACAGTTGTCGATCCTTCTGAAATTACCCAGATCCGGCTGCGTGGGCCCCGGCATCTCGCGGTTTCGAGTCGGGAGGTGTCGCTGTGTTTGTTTGGAGGAGTCGCCACGATGTTTTGATTTAGCCCAAAACATTGAAAAAAAGCTTGTTTAAAAAACTGTTGTTGTGTGATGAGATTTTGAGTTTAGAGGTCAGGTTACGCCTCGGGAAGAGAATAGTAGAGCTCACCCGAGTCACCTCGTATACACGAGTCTTTCGATACCCCTCTTTCTTTAAAAGTTTTGTGTGTGTGTATGTGCTTTTAAAAATGTATGTTGAATATGATGTCTAGATTGTATGCTATGTATTGAAATGAATTGAAATAGTTTGGGAAGGAAGCCTTACCAATGTTGGTTCGTGTCTGTCTTCCGCTTGGGAATAGTGTTTGAGTGTGAATAGTGCTCCGGGATGGACCGGGATTGCTTCGGGCTGTACCGGTGTCTGCGGACAGAGCTTTGGCGTGCCTCGGGAGTGCTAGGTGTGTACTCGGGCAGAGGTTCGGCGTGCCTCGAGAGTGTTGGTCGTACTCGGGCAGAGGTTCGGTGTGCCTCGAGAGTGTTGGTTTTAATCGAGCAGAGGTTTGGCGTGCCTCGAGAGTGTTTGTTGTACTCGGGCAGAGGTTTGGCGTGCCTCGGGAGTGTTTGTTGTACTCGAGCAGAGCTCCGACTTGCTTCGGGATGCCTCGTGATTGTCCGGCAGAGCTTCGGGATGGACCGGGACGCCTCGGGATGGACCTAAATTCCTCGAGATGGACCGGCAAGGCTTTGGGATGCCTCAGGAGTGCCTAGGGGCAGCTCGGGAGCGCTCGGCAGGGCTTCGGAGCACCTCGAGGGGGCTCGAAAGGCCCCGGAAGGAACCGAAAGGGATCGGGAGTGCCTCGAGAGGACTTAGAGGGGAGCCTGAAGGCTGGGGCGAGAGAGGAGAGAAGGGAGGTGTGAAGAAAATGAAAGGGGGAGCCCTCTATTTATAGCCATGGAAAAACTGCAAAGTGGTCCGCGCGGACTATTCTGGGAAAACCAAATTTTTGGTTTTCCTGGATTTAAGGGAATATTGTGGACTTTAAGAGGATTTTGCAATTATGATGTCTGGTTGCAAAGTGGTCCGCGCGGACCATCTGCAGTCCAAATATTTTTTGTAATTCCCAAAAAGTCCTTTTGCTTTATTTTATCCCAGAAGGGTCCTACCTTGATTTGGTTGGTGGTTTTGGGAGTTTTGAATGTTATGGGTCTTCGGGATCACGTTTATGTGAGTTCACAGTGTTTTTCGTGCGTCGAATGGGGAGCGATCTAGATTGGGATACTTATAGAAGCCCCTCAACGATGTCAATTATGAAGGAAGTGGGGTCATCGATAAGATAAGGGTCCTGATCAGGATCGCTTATTGGGAGAGAGAAGGTGACCGTGTTGGTCGGTTCGCGAGGATGTAGTGGTGTCCTGATGTGAGATGGACGTGTCGGTGTCCTGAGGGTGACCGTTTAGGTCGGTTGGCTGGACCCTTTGATAGGATTCCTACGTATCCCAAATGGGAATCAAGCCTGATCGTAGTTCGTGTGTGAGGTGACCGCTTGGGTCGGATGTGAGGACGTGGTGATGTCCTGATGTGTGACATGGTGAGCAGACGTGTTGTTGTCTTGAGGTGTGATGTGGACGTATCAGTGTCCATAAGGTGAGGTGGACGTGTCGGTGTCCTGAAGTGAGGTGGACGTGTCGGTGTCCTGAAGTGAGTTGGATGTGTCGGTGTCCTGAGATGAAATGGTGAGTGGACGTGTCGGTGTCCTAAGGTGAGTTGGACATGTCGGTGTCCTAAGGTGAGGTGGACGTGTCGGTGTCCTAAAGTGAGTTTGACGTGTCGGTGTCCTGGGGTGACCGTTTAGGTCGGTTGGCTGGACCCTTTGATAGGATTCCTACGTATCCCGAGTGGGAATCAAGCCTGATCGTAGTTCGAAATTGTGAAGTTTACGAAGAGGTGTGCATTTTTGTGTATGAGACGTGGTGGTGTCCTCTAACTAAGACTTTATGTGTGTACGTGTCGATGCCTGTGGTGTGTAATCTTACTAGAAGATGGGCAATCTTACGAGAAGATAGATAATCTTACGAGAAGATGGGTAATCTTACGAGAAGATAGGTAATCTTACGAGAAGATGTGTAATCTTAAGAGAAGATAGGTAATCTTACGAGAAGATGGGTAATCTTACAAAAATATGGATAATCTTATGAGAAGATAGGTTTGTGGGTTGGGAGGACGTGTTATGTCCTCTGGTTGTGTTGTTATGAGGACGTGTTATGTCCTCTAACTGAGGTTTTGTCATTTATGAGGATGTATCGGTGTCCTGAGTGATATTGTGAGTGGACGTGTCGGTGTCCTAAGGTGAAGTGGACGTGTCGGTGTCCATGAGGTGAAGTGGACGTGTCGGTGTCCATGAGGTGAAGTGGAGGTGTCGGTGTCCATGAGGTGAAGTGGATGTGTCGGTGTCCATGAGGTGTAGTGGACGTGTCGGTGTCCATGAGGTGAAGTGGACGTGTGGGTGTCCATGAGGTGAAGTGGACGTGTTGGTGTCCATGAGGTGAAGTGGATGTGTCGGTGTCCATGAGGTGAAGTGGACGTGTCAGTGTCCATGAGATGAAGTGTGAAGGCATTTGTACCTTGGAGTTCGGGCTTACGATGACGGTTGGGGTGTCACGACTCTAATCCTAGGTTCTATTTTGAGTCATACTTAAGTATATATTTGGAATGCTTTTCATTCAATTATATGTGTTGCATTTGGTTGATAGCAATTATGTGTTAGTAAGCATTTTTATAACATATATGATATATTAGAATGTTAATAAATTAAAAATAATTATTTAATGTCTTATTGGAAATATTAGGAGTATGTAGTTAAAATGGTAACTTTTGAAAATTGTTAGTAATGTGCTTGAGTGTAAAGAGTATAATTTAAGGATTTTAGTTGTTGGAATGTTTGATAGTTGAAGGAGCTTAAGTGTAACTATTTATATTTATCCATGGAAATTAGAGAAGCTTCACGATTTTAACAAGAAAACCATCCTCAGCTCCTTCCTTGGTCCATCCATCGCAAACCCTAACCTTTCTACTTAAAATTCCCTACAAAATTCTAGAAAAATACTTTTGACGATCCGTTCGTTCTGTTGTGTTCGGGAGAAGAAGGAGCACATTTCCATCCAATTAAAGTTTTTCAAGTTTTAAATTAATTTCAAGTAAGTTATTATATTTTTCTTTCCAATTCATGCCCATGTAGTATTAAAGTGATATTAGGGTTGAATAATGATTTCATGATGTGTTGGACCAATTTTGCTTGAGTTGAAAGTATGGAAATGGTGAAATGGCTTTGGTTTAATTGAAAAATGGTTTTGAGTGTGTTTTGAAATGGTAAGTTGGTTTGGCTAACTTGGAAATGATTTTGGTATGAGTTGAAATGGTAAAAGAATGGCTTTGGTTTATTTGAAAAGAGTTTGAGGTCATTTTGGGATGCATGGAACTGAAAGTTGGGTTTTGGTCAGTTTGTTTGAGCTGGAAAAATTAGCTTGGAATGTTTAAGTTGGAGTTGCTGAAGTTCAGCTCTGTTTCTGCATTTTTGTTGAGGGCACGAGTGGTGCCCTATGGCACGAGTCGTGCCTAGTAGTCGTGCCCAGTCGTGCCTTGCTTGGACGACTGTATCAGAGGGGGTATTTAAGGGTCACGAGTCGTGCCCTGGGGCACGAGTCATGCCCTGGAACACGAGTCGTGCCCTGCCCTATTTTGCTGAACTGTTTTCAAAGCAAGGTAAGTCCAATTTTATAACTCCTATGTCAACCAACTGAATACTATGATTGAAGTACAACATATGAACAACAACATGGTGTCTTAACATACCAATTGTGATAATTGAAAGATGTTTAAATGTTAGGTTAAAGTAGGTTGGAACCATTGAACCTAACTTGTTTATTATCATCATATGATTGAAGTTACATCCTTGAATGGTTATTATACGTGTGTATACCTTATGTGTTGCACCTTTTACATTGGTTTGACATCTTTATGATGGGCTTGATTAGGGTTCCCTACTTTGGAATCCTAAGTTTAATTGAATTGGTTCAAGGATGTTTAGCCATTGGGCTACTTGTGATTGATACTTGTTATCATGTTGCTATCATTTTGATATGCTATAGTGGTATGGTTCCCTACTTTGGAATCATCTCTGGGTTGTTTAAGCAAGTAGTGATTACTGTGCTTATATTTGAAAGTACAGTTGGTACTTGTTTGTTGGGCAGTGTTATGGGATTATAATGGCACCCGAGCCGAGTTCGTTATAATCCATACACTGGTTCCCTTTTTGGCCAGCCATTGGCCATGGTTTGGGGGTAGTGAACTAGCTCAAGGGAAGTCTAGTTGCACTATTGGGTATGACTTTGTGTCATAGTCTCGTTTGTTGTTACTGTGATTGGGTTCCGGAATCGCCTTTTCAGCTCTTGATGCTGCTCAGATCATGATATCCTTTTGAGGATGAAACCTTGGCTAAGTATCCTTCTAAGTGTTATATTATTGCACTTATGTGTTATATATATATATATATATATATATATATATATATATATATATATATATATATATATATATATATATATATATATATATATCATATTGTTGCATATATAATAACTTGCTGAGATATTTCTCACCCCGTCCTTTTATTGCTTTCTTAGATAGAGCCGAGCCAGGGGCTAGGACACGTTGAGCACCGAGAGGGCACCTATTTGGGATTGTTTTGAGAAAGGTATTTTGTAAGGTTACATTATATAAATGTATAACCTTGGGTAGTATTCCTAGACTTAATGTATGTTATGAAGTTTGAACTTTTAAAGGGATGTAAATATTTTTCATTTGGAACTATGTTCCTTGGTTTGTAAATAAGTTTGTGTGCGGTTTGTAAATGGTGAAAGTGGTGTGAGTTAGCTTTTGAAGTTGAATGGTTTTACCTTTAATGGTAAGTGAGGAAAGTTTTCTTAACGTTAAACAGGTTTTTGAAATTGACAACTTTTAGAAAGGATATTTTGAAAGTTTTTTTTTTAAAAGGCGTCTTCAGAGCGTGTCCCGACGTGGGGCCAAGTAGGACCTCAGTTCGGGGCGCGTCATGGGGTCCATCTGCTGGGGATATATACGGTCTCACATTGATGGCCGTTTGAATTTTGTCCGCTGGGGAAGGGGGTTCGAGCTTACTTTGATGGCCGGTTTTTGTTTTGTGTTTTGTGTTTCGGAGGCATTTTGTGCCTTGAGATTTGTGTTTGAAGGCGTTCGTGCCTTGGAGTTGGTGTTTGAAGGCGTTTTGTGCCCTTAGGATTTGTGTTTGAAGGCGTTCGTGCCTTGGAGTTGGTGTTTGAAGGCGTTTTGTGCCCTTGGGATTTGTGTTTGAAGGGGTTTTGTGCCCTTTTGTGTTGGTTTCGCCGTTTAGTGGGAGAGATCCGGACTTACGATGACGGTCGGGGTTAATTTTACCGTTTAATGGGTGAGATCCGGACTTACGATGACGGTCGGTGTTAATTTTACCGTTTAGTGGGTGAGATCCGGACTTACGATGACGGCCGGTGTTAATTTTACCGTTTAGTGGGTGAGATCCGGACTTACGATGATGGTCGGGGTTAATTTTACCGTTTAGCGGGTGAGATCCGGACTTACGATGACAGCCGGTGTTAATTTTACCATTTAGTGGGTGAGATCCGGACTTACGATGATAGTCGGGGTTAATTTTATTGGTTTAGGGACCAAACTGCATGAATCTTGCTGGAAATGGCATTTGGACGGCCAGGGGCAAAGATTATAAGGGCAAAAGACGAATTTCTCCTGGGATGCAAAGTGGTCCGCGCGGATTCACCTTTCATGCAAAGTGGTCCGCGTGGATTTGTCTTGAAATCTCATTTTCTCAAATCAGAATCAGATCCCAGCGATGGCGCCCACTCCATTTTCCATTCTTCTGTCGAGGAGAAAGAGAGAGAGAGAAAGAAAACTTGATTTTGTTCAAGATTTCCTTGATTGAATCCTTCCGAGTTGATTAGATTGCTATCATGGCGGAAAGAATTGGACGAGGTCATCGTCAAAGGGGCCGAGAGGCCATAGAGAGGAGATTGGATCTCCAAAGGAATTTTTCTTCCTCCTCACCTTCAACAAGGAACCCGGACGTGTTGTATCCGGATTCGGAAGTGCATACCTTGCGGGGGAAGACCGTAAAGGAGGTAAGAAATCAAATTTTGTTTTGATTCTTGCTTGGAATAATGTAGGCTAGAACTAGGTTTTTGTTTTTGTATATTTGGGACTTTTGTTATTGCCATGCTCATTTTGTGAAATTGATGATGAATTGTTGGAATTGACTATGTAAAGATTGTGGGTATGTGATTTTTGTTCAAAAATGTGGAGTTTAGCTCTTATTTGTGAAAATAAAGTGCCTCTCCTTGAAATACATGCTTTGATGACTTGTACCTTGATGCTATTTTTTATGTACAATGCTTTTTTTTGTGGTAAAAAATTGCCGTGTAAATGTGAATGTGGTGCCCAAATTCTTTTTTGTGTTTTAATTTGGATTCACTTGAGTTTGAAAACATCCGGTTTAATTTGAAAAACGGAGTCGCCACGCCATTTTGATTTCCTCAAAACTTTGAAAAAAAGGAATTAGGGTTCGGAGGTTAAGTTACCCCTTGGGAAGAACGGATCGTCGTTCACCCAAGGTGCCTTGCCGAAGCAAGTCTCCCAAGATTCCATTTTTCGTGCTTGCTTGCGTGCTTTCTTGTGTGCATGTGTTGAAAAGAGGGGGGGGGATGTTCCAAGTTGTCTTCCGGACGTATAAACCATTTAGTTGGTTATCGCTCGGGATTCCTTGGATTTTTATATGTTCGGGACTTTGATCCCGTCCTCATCTTGGACTTGTGATCATCGCTATTTGACATTGGGCCTTGCGTGATCGAGAGAAGGACTCTCTTTTATGATCCAAGAGTGAGGTTCTTTAGAAAGGAGTGACATTAGCCCATCAATCCTACACCTTGAGACGATTGAGCTTGTATAGGGACTACTATGCTCGTCTCAAGTGATAATTGGAGATATAGGGTTCAAGGTTTATCCCTTTCTAAAGATATTATGGCACCTTTAATGGAAGAAACGATGTAAAGATAGGATCTTTACACTGGTCCACTCCAAGAGATGCTCCAAATACCAATGGGGATTAGGGAATGCATGTTTAGGATAAAAATGACATTTTTAATGAAAAGATGACATTTTAAGTGCAAATGATGCTATTTGTTTGCAAAGAATGTTTTTTGATGTTAAAGAAATGAGCTTTAATGCAAAGGATGCAAACTTTTTTATAAAAAAAGGCTTTAGGTGTAAAGGATGCACCTTTAATGTAAAGAAAATATTTTTAAGTGCTAAGGATGCAACTTATGTATAAAAATGAAGTTTCAAGTGCAAAGGATGCATAAAGATATCATTTTGAGAGCAAAGGATGCTACTTTAATGCAAATATATCATTTTTGATGCAAAGGATGCAACTTTATATGTAAAGATGATGTTTAAGTGCAAGGGATGCTACTTTTCACATCACCATGTGAGAGATCCACCCTAGAACAAGCCTTTTATGAGGTCTTATTTGTTCATCCTTGGATTGGATCCTCCATGGATCCTATGTGATGAGGGAAAAGGGGATATATGATTTACATAATTAAAGATAGTATCTTTAATGACAATGTACCAAATACCAAGCAATATATAGCAATATGTAAATGCAAGGAGCAAGTATATCACATAAAACAAGTATAATGCAAGGTAAAGGGTAAAAGAGGTTACCAATGGTGGTGTCCTCTTGCTCTTTGAAGTTTGCCTAGGAAATGGACCAACTTTGGGAGGTTTTGGTGAGGAGGGAGGTGGTTTTTATCACTCTCAGCTCACTGGATTTTCGTAGTGGTATTTTGACAGAGTTTCAGTGCTGAAAACTGTATATCAAAATGGGTAGAGGAGGCCTCTATTTATAGGCACTCTGGGAAAAGCTAATGAAGCCGTGCGGCTTGGGGTTCTGGCCTAAAGCAGCCGTGCGGCATTATCCCCAATGACTTAGCATACTTCTAGAATCATGCAAGGTGGCCTTTCTAGAAAGGTTTTCATATTAAAGGAAAACGTGGTTTCTTAATTCCAAGTAATTCCTTCACCCCTCGAAAGGTTCGGAACAGTTCCCGAATTGCTCCTGAACTTTAGGAAAGTTCGGGGAATTGCCGGGAAATTTAACCGGAAGGCATGAGCCAGATTTGGGTACTTACAGTAAAGACGGACTTTTGTGAAAAAATTGCCGTTTTGAGACGGACTTTGTGGTGTAAATGTGTCGTGTTTCGTGACGGACTTTTGTTGGAAATTTATGTGAAATGTGTGCCGTGTTTTTGTGATGGACTTTTGTTGAAAAATTGCCTTGTAGAGACGGACTTTGTGTGGAAAATTTATGTGCCATGGGTGCCGTGTTTTTGTGACGGACTTTTGTTGAAAAATTGTTGTGTAGAGACGGACTTTGTGTTGTAAAATGTGTGTCATGTAGAGACGGACTTTTATGCTTTGCCGTGTTGGGACGGACTTTTGTGTGAAGAATTGCCATGTTGGGACGGACTTTTGTGTGAAAAAAATTGTGTGTAGGGACAGATCCCGCTTTTGAGAAAATTGTGTTAGATTGCCGTGTTTGGGACGGACTTTGTGTTGTAAAATGTATGCCGTGTAGAGACGAACTTTTGTGCTTTGCCGTGTTGGGACGGACTTTTATGCTGTGCCGTGTTGGGACGGACTTTTATACTTTGCAGTGTTGGGACGGACTTTTGTGTTTTGCCGTGTTGGGACGAACTTTTGTGTTTTGTTATTTTCGTATTTTTGCTTAAGTACTGTTGTTGACGTACCTTTGCTGTGTTTACCTGCAGGTGAGGTGCCTTCGTCTGGGAAGGCGAAGAGGATGAACTCACAGGGGCCTCTTGAGGCCGTGGTAGAGTTGTGGCGGAGCCTGCCTAATATTTCTTGAGATGGAGGCCTAGTCCTCGGAGGCTAGTGATTGCTACGGGGCTGAACGTGTTCGTGGAGAACCTGGTCGGGATAGTAGAGACGCAGAAGAACAAGGGCATCTTCTTGGCCTTGTCTAAGTACTGGTGGGACACCACGCATACCTTTCATTTTAGCTGGGGAGAGGTGACGGTGACTCCTACGGACTTTGCGGTGATCACCGGGCTTTCCTTTAATGGGGGAGTCGGTGAAGTGGCGGGACAGGATGTCCGATGAGGTGCTGGCTGAGCTGATTGGGTTTGCGCCTTATCCCAAAAAGGGCTTGGGTATGGTGTACCATGATGTGGAGGCGAAGATTACCGCCAACATCGGGGATTTTAGCCGGGGCACTGGGGTAGTGACGGCGGAGCAGCTGGCGCGCTCTTTTCTGTGGTTTTCCCTTTCCGAGACTTTGTTCTCGAATCATGCCTCTTCCATTCTTTTCCCTCTGCTGGAGAGTTTGGTGGACTTGGAGAGGGTTTGTGAGATTGCTTGGGGCGAGGCGGGCTTGGCCGAGCTCTATTTTGCTATGGACCGATTCAGCCGGGGCGCGGTCAGTTCCCTGGGATGCTTTGACTTTGCACTGGAGGTATGAGTTTATTGTTGTTGTAGTTTAGCACTTTGTCATTTCTCCGTCTTTTTTTTTCCTTTTTCTTTTTCTTGTTCTGAGCACTATCTTCTTTTTTGTTGCAGGCGTGGTGCTATGAGATCGTTCGGTGCCAGCCGTGGGACTTGGAGGATGAGGCCGTGTTTCGCTATCCCGCCATGCTGTGCTGGGCTCGCTCTTTGAGGAAGAGGAGGACGAGCCCGGGAAAGGTCACCATCACATATAAGGATGTGCAGCAATACCTGGAGAGGGACAGTCCGGAGGGGTTTGAGCTGTACTCTTGGACTCGGTATGGCGAGGATGAGCTTGAGGGTGCCCCTTGGGTGACACGACAGCGGAAGCTTCTGCGGGGCTTCACTTGCGACTCCATGTATCTGGGGAGAGGGTCTTCTGGCAGCATGGCGCAGGTATGCCTCATATGGCTCCGAGGGATCCGCCCCTCCACATGATAAGTCCTCTTGATATAGACGTGCTGGAGTACGAGAGGTACCGGGCCAGCTTGAGTGCCGAGGAGTTCGTCTTGGAGGGCGAGGAGTATGCGGCCTTTGTTAGGCGGAAGCTGAGGATGCCACAGGTGTTGGCGAGGGAGAGGCAGACTGGCTCGTCACGTCATCCAGATGTTCCGGTGCCTGGGCCAGACTTCACGTATGTTAGCGGGGACTCTTCGAGGAGGAGGGTGACGGTGCCCGTCCCAGAGCAGGGACCTGCTATGCAACCACACATGTGAACCGCACTTGTGCAGTTCCAATATCTCGACCGCACTTTGCAACCTCACCTGGTATAACCGCTCTTCCCCAAACCTCTTGTATACCAGACCGCATCCAATGATTGAAGACTTGAAGTGAACCACATTTGACCGTTGGAATCCACGTCAGCAATAACAAAAGTCAACCACCAAATCTTGTCACGTGATTCAATGTCAGAGAAGATCTGCAAGGATCTTGAAAAGGTGACAGGTGTCCTAACCACCTTGATTGCAGTTGAGTCCTGATCAGCTTTATCTGCAGCTGCTGTACCAAAGGACAAAAGTGGATATTGTGGACCACTGGGAAAGCACCAGTACAGTACTTGATACAGCTGTGTCCAACGGCTAGTTCCTTGGTGCTTGGGTATAAATACCCCCAATCTTAACCATTTGAAGATTGCTTGAGAAAATTGAAAGTGTTGTGTTCATAGAAGCTAAAGCTCTGCCCAGAAATTCTAAGTCCTTTGAATCTTCATCTTCTTCTTCAAGAAATATATCCCAGCTCAGAAATCAAGCCTTAACACCATCAAGAATCATCGTGCTCTCCATCTCATAGATCTAAAGAGCCTTGATCTTGTTCTCACACACACACATCACTTGTTTAATCACATAGATTAATCATTTGAGATACACTGGTTATAGTCTAGGATTTGATCTTCATAGAATAGATTTTAAATCTGAGTTTGAATACTTTGTAACTTGTAATCTCTCTCATACTCAATATAAAATCTAACTCTTAGAAAATCCAAGACTAACCATCTTGGTAGTGGACGTAGATCGTTTATCAATTGAACCACTCCAAATCGTGTGTTCTTATATTTCTGCATTTATTATTTCTTGTACTTACTAATTATTTATCGCTATATCTGTTTGATCTTATTTATAGTTATCCATTATTAAGAATTGTGTTTGGAGTTAACATTGTCAAAACTTCACTTGTTTGTAAACTGCACTCATTGAAATCGCACTATCAAAACCGCTTTACAAACCGCACCTCAAAACCGCTTTGTATCTTCAAATATTCCACAGTGCATTTTACATCTCTACTTGCAGTCTATTATCAACTGCAAGCGGTTTTGTAAGCTTAGAGGTTTAGTTTTTAAAAGAGGGCAAAAATTTTGTAACAGCTATTCACCCCCCCCTCTAGCTGTTTTTCACCCTTGTTGCCACCTTTGGGACCAACAAGTGGTATCAGAGCTTTACACATTTATAAAACCACTGTTTTCAATCCTAACAGCTTGTGTGCCGATTCAATATGGAAAATTCAAAAACAATGACAACTGTTAACTATTCACACATTCCAATTTTGGACGAAGACCACTTCGACATCTGGAAGTGCCGAATGCTTATTCATTTGGAGACTATTGATGAAATGCTGGTGGAATGCGTGATCAATGGGCCGTTCGTTCCCATGAAGTCCAACATAGATCCAGCCACCAGTGGAGAAACTCCAGAAGTTAAAAAGCCAAAAGGCGAGTGGTCAGATGAAGAGAAGAGATTAGCTGCCTTGGACAGCAAGGCGAGGCACTTCATTTATGGAACCCTCCCCGTATCAACTCTTCAAAAGGTGATGTATCTGAAAACCGCAAAGCAGATGTGGGATGCCATAGAGAGCTACCTCGAAGATGATGACGAATGCAAGGAGAACAAATTATATGCTATTGAAAGATCCTACAACAACTTCAACAGAAAATCCAACAAAACCTTGCGTCAGACCTACGACCGCTATGTTGAGGTAGTTAATGCTTGTAGATCTCTTGGCAAGACCTTAACTGATAAGGAAATCAATATGACTTTCCCAGGTGCTTTAGGTTCTAGATGGGTAAATAAAGCTACTTCTCTAGAAGACTCCAAAGTTTTGAATACTTGGTCGTTAAGTAACTTGTATGTAAATCTTAGAGTCTATGAGCTTAAATTAAATCATATTGAAGAGATTGAAGGGAAAACCAAATCGATTTCCATGTCCGTCGTGGAGCATGAGGAGAAACCAACCACATCCAATCAAACCGCAGATTCTTCCATATCAACCTCATCACTCATCGAAATGGATGATGATGATTTTTCCATGTTTGTGAAAAGATTTCAAAAATTTAGAAAATCCTCAAAACCTTTAACAAAATCATTTTCTAAAAGCAAACCTCCTGCAACGTTTTCTAAGGCTGCAGATACAAAGAAAAAGAGTGATCTAATTTGCTACAACTGTAGAAAACCTGGTCACTTTGCATCTGAGTGTCCACAGCCTAAATATGAATACATGAAAAAGAAAACCTCTCCTGCAAAATTTTCTCGTCGCAAGGGAATGGTTGCTGAGGAGGAAGAGAATTTCAAAGAATTAGCAACTTGGATTGAAACAGACTCTGATGATAGATGTGATGAAGAAACCGAAGAGGTTAATCTCTGCTTAGTTGCAGATGCTTCCGATGAGTCAGATACTGAGTCAATCGAGTCGCTGGATATGGAGGATGAAGAGGTTTCTGCAAAAATTCCAAATTTTAAATTGGATGGTGATGTCAAACTTACTCCTAGCATTAAGATAGGAAATTGTTCGTATTCACGTCCCATTTTTCCTCCTACAAATGCTCCACCTTCAAAAGTAATTCCAAAGAAAAAAAAAATTTGAAAAAGGTGGTGGAAGAAGTTTCTCCCATGGAACATGAAAGGATGTTCAAGGAAGCAGAAATGATGCTCCAAAAGTTCTCTAATGTTAAGAAAGCTTTAGGATTAGCTCATGATGAAATTTCTCAGTACAAGACGGAGAAAATTGTGATGAGGTCTGAAATTTCAAATCTTAAGGACCAAATCAAGAGTATGACTTCTCTTGCTGATCAAAACCGCATCCTTGAAACAAAGGTTGTTGCACTTCAACTTAGGAATGATGACCTAGTTGCCCAGAAACTCGATCTCCAAAAGATCATTGATGGGTGGACGAAGTCACAAGTCACCATGGATCAAATTATAGATTCCCAAATGGCCAGTGGAATTAAAGAAGGCATGGGATTCCAAACTGGTGAAAAGGAGAAGTGTGCATCCTACTGTGAAAAGGATGAGGAAATTTTAAAACTAACTAAAGAAATTCCTAAGGGGAAGCATGCTGCTTTTAAGGGTAAAGGACAGGAACAAAAGGCTCTACTTAACTTCCATTATGTCTACCCAAAGAAACAGTTTGGGAAAAACACTCATATGAAAGGAAAGGATTCTGAGAATGATGATGCAGAGGAAATGTCTTATGCAGCAGACCGCACCTCTACCTCAATCGCTTCTGGTGGAGTAGGTGGTGCTGCCAACTGCAAGGCTGACCGCCTTTCTTCTTCGATCGCTCCTCCTGCTTTCAAAGGCAAGAAAAGCATTCCTAGAAAAATCGTGGTCAAACCTAAGACCACCTTTGTCAAGGCTACAACCGCTGTTCCTAAACCGCATGCAACTCCTAAAAAAAGTAAGGAGTTAGTAAAACCTCATGATGCTTGTAGCTTTCATAAATGCTCTGTGTGTGATGGTTTAGGTCACAAGGCTGCAGAATGCCTTTTGCGGTTCACACCCAATGTCAGGAAGAGTAAACCTCCTTCTGTCAAACAGGTGTGGGTCGTTAAAGGTTGCTTACCTCAGGACCCAAGGAATAAAGGGGGACCTCGTTCTTAATGTTTACATTTCAGGTCCTCTGCTTAATGGCTAGTCACTCCAAGGATAATTAATGGTATCTTGACAGTGGCTGCTCAAGACATATGACTGGAGATAGATCATTACTTGAAGATGTCATTGAAGCAAGTGGTCCGTTTGTAACCTTTGGTGACAACAACAAAGGCAAGACCATTGGGTATGGTGTAATAAGGAGAGGAAACCTAACCATTGAGAAGGTTTCTCTTGTTGAAGGACTCAAGCACAACCTCCTTTCAATTTCTCAATTCTGCGATAAAGGAATGCTTTGCAACTTCACGTTATCAAATTGCTTCATCAAAGATAGCATTTCTGGAGTCACCCTACTCACAGGGATTCGTAAGAGTAATATTTACATTATTGATCTAGATTCTGCATGTAGTATTACTAATCTCTATTTTGTAGCTAAAAATGTGAGCGAGAATAGTTGGCTATGGCACAAGAGGTTGAGCCACTTGAACTTCAAGTATCTAGCAAAGATTGGAAGGGGAAACCTTGTTCGTGGTTTACCCAAAGTGGAGCCACTTGAACTTCAAGTATCTAGCAAAGATTGGAAGGGGAAACCTTGTTCGTGGTTTACCCAAAGTGGCTGACCACCATCCAGAGAAATGCAGTGCATGTCAACTTGGTTAGCAATCAGCATCGTCTTTTACTAGAAAGACCGCTCCCTCAACTTCAAGATGCTTACAATTGCTTCACATAGATTTGTTTGGACCCGTTACCATAGCCAGCATTGGAGGAAGTAGATATACTTTAGTGGTGGTGGATGATTATTCAAGATATACATGGGTTGAGATGATGATTTCTAAGGACGATTGCTATGACATCTTAACCTCCCTCTTTAGACAGCTCCAAAATCAGAAAGAAGACGACATCGTTAGTGTTCGATCAGATAATGGAACAGAATTTAAGAACAATGGTGTTGCTCAGTATTGTGATGACCATGGGATTGATCACAATTTCTCAACTACTGGTGTTCCACAACAAAATGGGGTTGTGGAAAGGAAGAACAGGATGTTGATTGAGGCTGGAAAGACAATGATATCTGAAGCGAAGCTGCCTCAGTATTTCTGGGCTGAAGCAATCAACACAGCATGCTTCACTCAGAACCGTTCCCTCATCAACAAAACCTATAACAAGACTCCATATGAGCTATGGAGAGGAAGAACCCCCAACATTGCATTCTTCAAAATCTTTGGATGCAAATGCTTTATCCTCTAAAACGGAAGAAAAAATAGAGGTAAATTCGGAGCCAAGGCCGATGAAGGTATTTTTGTTGGGTATGCTAAACATTCAAAAGATATTCGCATTTTTAATAAAACTAGTTTAAAGATAGTTGAGTCTGTCCTTGTTACTTTCGATGAGCATTCTCTCCTTGAGCCACACTTGGTTCCAAATGTTGCTGATGATTTTGCTGAGCATAATGAAACAAGTGAATCCTCTAGAACCGCACCTGAACCTCAACCACAAAATCCAGCACCCTCAACTGAAATTCCCTCAAACCGCACTTTTGAAATCGCACCTGAAGTTCCTTTCGTGAATTCCCCCATGCAACCACACATGTTAATCGCACTTTTGCAGTTACAATATCTCGACCACACTTTGCAACCTCACCTGGTATAACCGCTCTTCCCCAAACCGCTTGTATACCAGACCGCATCCAATGATTGAAGACTTGAAGTGAACCACATTTGACCGTTGGAATCCACGTCAGCAATAACAAAGTCAACCACCAAATCTTGTCACGTGATTCAATGTCAGAGAAGATCTGCAAGGATCTTGAAAAGGTGGCAGGTGTCCTAACCACCTTGATTGCAGCCGAGGCCTGATCATCTTTATCTGCAGCTGCTGTACCAAAGGACAAAAGTGGATATTATGGACCAATGGGAAAGCACCAGTACAGTACTTGATACAGCTGTGTCTAACGGCTAGTTCCTTGGTTCTTGGGTATAAATGCCCCCAATCTTCACCATTTGAAGATTGCTTGAGAAAATTGAAAGTGTTGTGTTCATAGAAGCTGAAGCTCTGCCCAGAAATTCTAAGTCCTTTGAATCTTCATCTTCTTCTTCAAGAAATATATCCCAGCCCAGAAATCAAGCCTTAACACCATCAAGAATCATCGTGCTCTCCATCTCATAGATCTAAAGAGCCTTGATCTTGTTCTCACACACACACCTCACTTGTTTAATCACATAGATTAATCATTTGAGATACACTGGTTATAGTCTAGGATTTGATCTTCATAGAATAGATTTTAGATCTGAGTTTGAATACTTTGTAACTTGTAATCTCTCTCATACTCAATATAAAATCTAACTCTTAGAAAATCCAAGACTAACCATCTTGGTAGTGGACGTAGATCGTTTATCGATTGAACCACTCTAAATCGTGTGTTCTTATATTTCTGCATTTATTATTTCTTGTGCTTACTAATTATTTATCTCTATATCTGTTTGATCTTATTTATAGTTATCCATTATTAAGAATTGTGTTTGGAGTTAACATTTTCAAAACCTCACTTGTTTGTAAACTGCACTCACTGAAACCGCACTATCAAAACCGCTTTACAAATCGCACCTCAAAACCGCTTTGTATCTTCAAATATTCCGTTGTGCATTTTACATCTCTACTTGCAATCTATTATCAACTGCAAGTGGTTTTGTAAGCTTAGAGGTTTAGTTTTTAAAAGAGGGTGAAAAAATTGTAACAGCTATTCACCCCCCCCTCTAGCTGTTTTGTTGCCATCTTTGGGACCAACATTATAGTAAAGGCTCGTTCCAGGCATTGTCTGCGGAGTCTTCCTTTATGGTCTTGGGCATTGCTATTCGAATGTTGACTCGTCCCTCTGTTTTGTGGCAAGGGTATTGACAGAGAGTTTTTCGAGTTCTTTCGCCAAAGAGGGGATTTTCCCAAACCAAAATTCATTGTGAATATTGGTGGTGATGGGTCCTGGTAGAGTGGGTTCATCAAGGAACGCTCTTCTGACGGGGTTTGGCTCGAGGCCTCTGAACCTTTCAAGGCTTTGTTGGAGATTGTCCAATGTTGCTGACCAGCTTTGTTTGGCATTGATCAGCTCCGTCTTCTTTTCTGTGTCTTCGTTCAAACTGCCGATTTTCTTTGTAAAGTACCGGGCCATGTCGAAGATGTAAGAGCGGAGGTCGGAGATTGCGTGGAAGCCTCTTTTATCAGTAGCGGAGCATTTCTGTGCAGCTTTTCTGTCTTCCGCAGCGTCTTTGGGAGTAGGGATGTACCCTAGGCCATGGCGGGTATTTTGTTCTTTGCCCTCGATGATCTGTTGGGTAACTTGATGGTGTTTGCCCAAACCAAGCCCCAGGATGTAGTTTATGAGCTTCATCATCTTCATGGTAGGAGGGATCCGGTCCCAAGTCAGGAGAAGGTCTATGTGGCATACGTGGGCCTTCGGGCTTTCGACTGTGAACCCTATCAGCATCATGCCTTCGTTGTCGTGCTTGATTTCCAAGACTGGGATGCCGTTTGTGTTGGTCCCTTCAGTAGTTATGTTGTCCCCATAAATGATGGTGAGATCACTTCCTTGGACGAACTTGATGCATTGATGTAGAGTGGATGCTACCCCGTTGATTTGGTGTAACCAAGGTCGGCCCAAGATGGCAGTAAAGGTGATCGGGATGTCGATGACCTGAAAGTCCGTTGGTACCATCTGCTTTCCAAACCACAGGTTCAGAGTGGCTATCCCCAAGACTAAGCGAGACGTCGAGTGGTAAGATTTGATTGTCTGTGTTGATGGCTTTAGATTAGTCGGCTTGATCCCTAGCAAGTTCATCATTTTGGAAGGGAGGACGTTCATGGAAGATCCCCCATCTACCAAGACCCTAAGGAAGCGGCGCTCGTCAAGTTGGACTGTGATGTAGAGAGGCTCGTTGTGGTCAGCCCTTAATTTTGGTAGATCGAGCTCAGTGAAGGTAATGATGTTACCGTAGTGAACGTTGCTGATCATTTTGATTGCTTCATCTAGAGTCACATTGATTGGGACCATGGTCTGGGCCAATCTTTCCTCCAGCTTGAGTTTGTGCAGGTAGGAGGAAGTGAGTAAGGACCAGAGGGATATGTTGGCCTGAGTGCGCTTGAGCTGGGTTAAGATCGGGTCTTCAGCCTTTGGGTCAAATGCTTTGGCTTCTTTGGCGTATGGGCCCTTTTCGGTTCGAGGCTCAGGGCTGGCTGGCCTTTTGTCTTCCCTCAGAGGATTCACCGGGATCTAGCCGGAATGTGTCAATATGTTCACTTCTGGCTTTGCTCCTTTACTTGTTTCTCCTACTTCTGTCACGGGAGGGCCTCGATTGGCGTAGGGCCACGCGTCACATTTCAGCTCGTTGACTGTTATTGCTTTTGTTGGAGCGTCAACGATGGCTTTGATGTCTTCCCAAGATAGGGTTGAGGAATCCGGACCATGGACCGTTGGTGGCTGTGCGGAGCTCGTCCCAGCTAATCATGGAGCAGAGGTTGTCGTTGTCTTGAGTTGATTCAGACTGAGGAGTTTTAGTGGAGTAGATGACGTAGTAGTCAAACTTTTCGAATGGTTCCCCGAGGGTTCCTACTGTGGGATCGTCGATTTTGTACCTATTTCTCAGTTTTTGTTGAGAAGAGGATTTCCTTTTCCTCAGGGGACGGTCCTCGTGTATTTCATCTTGGAAGTCCCTCTCCAGACAAGTGGGACAGTCGCATACATCCCACCAGATATGTTCGGTAGTTTGTGGTGGGCTCAGGACCTCGGTATGTTGACTTGGCATGTCTTTCCCTAGCGGGCCTTTTGGCTTCATGTCGTAGCTTCGGGGCTCGTACAGAGGTGCAGGATTACATCCCAGGGGACATGAGAGACGTTGGGAGCTGCGGGAGCGGGGATGTCTTTGTTTTTCCCGAGAGCCCCAGGTGGCAGGGGGATGGCTAGTGTTCCGAAATGATGCATGTCACCTTCGATCAGAGCCTATTGCTCGCCTTAGCGTTTCTCGAGAGCCATTACGGCTTGCCAAAGCTCTTCCATTATTGGGAAATTTCTCGGGGGCAGGATTTTGTTTCCCTCGTTGTTATTTGTCGACCTCGTCATGGGGGAGTGACAGGCTGCTCTGGTGGCTGTATTGGAAAGGCAGTTGGACCTTGCGGATTTGACATTGGAAAGGCGGCTCTCGAGTACTCTCAACCACTCTCGGTTCGCTGGAGGGGGTGACGGGTATGGTTTAGACATGAGAAGGCCTTTTTTTGATAAACGGGAAAAGCTCATGCGACATGCAGTTTCCTTTTTTTTATGGTTTTTTTGTTGTTTTAATTTACTTAAAACTCTTTTCTCAGAATTTTAAGTTGGTTAGAAAAGATTGCTCTTCTTTTTCGCAACTATGCTAGATCCTGGGTCAGTGGAGACCATCAGTGCGACTATAAGCTCCTCGTTTTGCACCTGTATTTCAACATCCCGGGGTGGACAGCCCCGAGCGAGGGTCCTATAGGGCAAGAGGTTTCTACCGGCCTAAAAGAAAAATCGAACCTAAGGACCGAACCTGTCATGTTCGTTTAAATGCGTCGGCCATGTGAATAGTGAGTCGAGCCGGCACCTGAGTCAAGATCGAGTCGAGAGTTCGGCATGACCTCTCTTTACCTTGCTTGTGCAAGGGATCTGTGATGTTAGGCGTTGGCTAGGTCATATTGTCATGGATAACGTATTAAAGGCTTGATGACATGGTGTCATGTGGGCATGGATGTATATCCGGGACGGAGCATTATCCGGGTGTAGCTTTGGAAATCAAGATCGGGTCAAGATTTTAGCATGACCTTTCATCGTCTTGCTTGCGCAAGGGATCTTGAGTTCCGAGCTTCGACTCAGAAAATGGCCGGCATGGGATATGTATCCAGGCTTTATGACACGGACTGGGTAAAAACCAATCGAGTTTGGACAGAGTGTGATGCAAGCGTGCATGGTTGACACTGGCTTGGAGGGGATGTTTGGGATGATCCCGTGCGCGCTCAAAAGGCATAGGAACACCAATCAAGCTGCAACTAAGACCACCTCGGGTTGAGGGTTGTAGTGTGCAGTGTACAGGATAAGAGTGCGTGTAGTGTGCAGTAACTAAAATTCTTTTTTTTCTGAGGAAAACAGAAAGTTTTGCAGAATTTTTATATGTATGTACACAGATGTATTATGATGCATTTTTTTTTGTATTTTTATTTTTTTTTGTAAATAAAAAGTAAGGCATATGCACACACACACAAAAGTTAAATAAATGGGTAAAATGAAAGTTTGACCCTCATCACTGTTTTAAAAATCTTTTTTTTTAAGTTTCTAAAACAAACATCCCCAGTGGAGTCGCCAATTGAAATTACCCGGATCCGGCTGCGCGGGCCCCGGCATCTCGCGGTTTCGAGTCGGGAGGTGTCGTTGTGTTTGGAGGAGGAGTCGCCATGCCGTTTTGATTTAGCCCAAAACATTGAAAAAAAGCTTGTTTAAAAAACTATTGTTGTGTGATGAGATTTTGAGTTTCGAGGTCAGGTTACACCTCGAGAAGAGAATAGTAGAGCTCACTCGAGTCGCCTCGTATACACGAGTCTTTCGATACCCCTCTTTCTTTAAATGTTGTGTGTGTGTATGTGCTTTTAAAAATGCATGCTGAATATGATGTCTACAATGTATGCTACGTATTGAAATGAATTGAAATAGTTTGGGAAGGAAGCCTTACCAATGTTGGTTCATGTCTGTCTTCCGCTTGGGAATAGTGTTTGAGTATGAATAGTGCTCCGGGATGGACCGGGATTGCTTCGGGCTGTACCGGTGTCTACGGACAGAGCTTCGGTGTGCCTCGGGAGTGCTAGGTGTGTACTCGAGCAGAGGTTCGGCATGCCTCGGGAGTGTTGGTCGTACTCGGGTAGAGGTTCGGCGTGCCTCGAGAGTGTTGGTTGTACTCGGGCAAAGGTTCAGCGGAGATTCGACTTGCTTCGGGATGCCTCAGGATTGTCTGGCAGGGCTTCGGGATGGACCGGGATGCCTCGGGATGAACCGTAATGCCTCGGGATGGACCGGCAAGGCTTCGAGATGCCTCAGGAGTGCCTCGGAGCAGCTCGGGAGCATCTCGAGAGCGCTCGGCAGGGCTTCGAAGCACCTCTAGGGGGCTCAGAAGGCCCCGGAAGGAACCGAAAGGGACCAGGAGTGCCTCGAGAGGACTTAGAGGGGAGCCTGAAGGCTGGGGGGAGAGAGGAGAGAAGGGAGGAGTGAAGAAAATAAGAGGGGGATCCCTCTATTTATAGCCATGAAAAAACTGCAAAGTGGTCCACGCGGACTGTTCTGGGAAAACCAAATTTTTGGTTTTCCAGGATTTAAGGGAATATTGTGAACTTTAAGAGGATTTTGAAATTATGATGTCTGGTTGCAAAGTGGTCCGCGCGGACCATCCTGCATTCCAAATATTTTTCGTAATTCCCAAAAAGTCCTTTTGCTTTATTTTATCCCAGAAGGGTCCTACCTTGGTTTGGTTGGTGGTTTTGAATGTTACGGGTCTTCGGGATCACGTTTGTGTGAGTCCGCGGTGTTTCCCGTGTGTCGGATGGGGAGCGATCCAGATTGGGGTACTTACACCTTCGTTTGATCACCAAGGGTTGCTCGCGAGACGCTCGACTTTCGGCTAGTTCATTAGGGGAGAAGTTGATGACCTCCTCTTCCTTATGAATCCAGGCGGGGATGTGATAGACCTTACTTAGCTCATGAATCTGGTCTTTCAATTTTTTGTTAGAGACAGTCTCCTCCCTTATAACATGAAGCTTGGCCCTAGGAGTTCTGTCTTCCCTTTCATTATCTTTGTCATCGTCATCGTCATCCTTTCTTTTTCGCTTGATATCCTTTCTCATAACGTAGTGATCTAGCTTTCCCTCGTCTACCCATCTCTGGATCATTCTATTGAGGGAGATGCAATTATTCGTGTCGTGTTTGTGGTTCTTTTGTAAGGCACAATACTTGGAGTTGTAATGGGTGTACTTTGTTCTTTCATCAAGCGGCATGGGATTTGGTAGATTCACCAAGTACATGATCTCTGTAATAGGTCTGGTGAGGGGGGTAAAAACCTCGGCTTTTTCAGTAGCCCGAGTTCTATTCTTCCCCTTGTAGCCGCTTCCATTTAAAGCCTGGTTATTGCCAGTTGCTTCTGCTTCTGGTTTCTCAGACATCTTCTTACTTTTCTTTTCTGCCATTGATATGCGTAAGCCACATTGTACAAATCAGACTTTTACTTAGGCTCTCTGGCAGAAAGTTCATAGATCATTTGTTCGGACCTCAGTCCGAAATTAAAGCAAGCGATCACCTCCCGGTCAATCAGGCTCTCCTCTAATTGATCTGCCATGGCTCTGAATCGATTGTAATAACTTAGAGTTGTTTCATTCTTCCTTTGCTCAATGTTGGCAAGATCTGTCAGTCTTTTCTTTCTCTTTTCAGCTGTAGCGAATTGATCCAAGAATCTTCTCCTCATGATTTTCCATCTATCGATGCTTCCCTTCTTTGATCGCGGAACCAGGACAAATCTGTTCCGTAGAAGGTACTCGCGAATGCCTTGCAGAGAATATCATCTGCTTTGGTGAGGAGGGTCATAGTGGATTCAAAACATTGCACATGGTATCGTGCGTCTGTGATTACCGCATATTTTTCAAAACTCGGGATTTTAAGAGCAGGATTGGGAGGTAGATCATTAATCCGCTGGGCAAAAGGACGAGTTACACTGGTATCATCATCATCCACTTCCTTCCTTCCCATTTCCATTTCATCTAGTCTCTTTTTCAAGAGGAGAAAAATTATCTTGCATCGATCCCTGAGCTAATATGAGAGCTTCGGTGGGTCCTTTCTTTGTTTCTATGCACATTCACCATACTATGTTCCACATGCTCCTGATGATTGTCCCTATATCCAGATGGTGCTCTGTCCCTTCTAGGTGTCATTTCTGATTGGGGAGAAGTCCTGTGACGAGGAGGGCTCATAAGCCGAGGAGGACTCCTATGCCGAGGAGATGGGTTATGACGAGTAGGGGATTTTTTCCTTGCTGACTAAGCCTTGCTTTCAAGTCAGCAGAATCAGCCTCCTGTTCCATTTGGTGGTTCAAATGACTTCTCAAGTCTACCTTGTTTCTTGTGTTACCATGCCCAGGTGCCTTATGACGAGGAGGGATATCTTGGGGGTTCTGTTTGGATCTACCAGTAGTGTCATGATGAGGGGAAGTTGTACATGTAGGTGTTAGTGCCCTAGGCCTATAGAGATAGACCTTTATGTAATGTCATTGTTCATTTATATATGAGATTGCTTCTTTGATTATTATATGAATTTGCATGTTTAGTTATAATAATCGTGTCCCTAGTACTTATGAAGCACTAGTATGAAGTCTAATGGATAATCATATGATGATTATATGCATGGAGATGCACATTAGATTCATGGGTACTTGTTAGAGAACAAGGTACTGGACTTGACCCATTATGAGATTTATGTCATGGTCATATGTCATAATTAAATCTCATATAGTCATATCATTGATATCCTTTGACCTGAGATTATCATCGTCTTCCGCTCGATGAATATCATGTTTGATATAGTTTAACGTTGTCTTTAACCGGATGACAATAAGGGCTATCATTGGCATGGTATGATTCTTGTTGGGAAGAATGATAAGTCAAGATGGAAATTGTCCCTCGTTAAGAGAGATGTTTGCTAGGCCACTCGTAAGTAAGATTGATGTAGTGCATGGCCATGCCCGAATGAATTAATGTGATTAATGTCATTCGATTAATCAATTTACTTGGTAACGAGAAAGCATTGAACAATATGAGTTGACGTGGACCATGACTCATGTTCAATATAACATCGTGTGACAATGGGATTGTGATATGTTCTATGTAGGAAAATCGAACTTGATAATCATACTATTTGGGTAGGCATGATGGCTTGCTAGAGTCCGCTCATGTCTTATGAGGATCGATGTGATCGGACTCATTGCCAGCATAGTATGGTCCTATGGGGTCACACGCATCGAACGAATTGTAAAAAATGAAGAAAATGGGTTTTCGGGCTCGGGGACGACTCGTCCCCAAGTGCCGAACCAAGTCGTGCCTTATGAAGGGACGCCGGGTTCGATGGGAGTGTCACGAGGACGACTCGTGCTCTTGGGCACGAGTCGTGCCCAAAGGGACGACTCGTCCCGTGAGCTAAGCCAAGTCGTGCCTCTTGCGGGGACGCCGGGATCGATGGGAGGCTGCGAGAGGGCGGCTCGTGCCACGGGGGACGAGTCGTCCCGTCGGCCTGGAGCGATACGTAAATGGCCTAATTTTAGGGTTTTCGCAAAGGGCTTTTATTTGTAACGTATAAATAGTTTGCCCACTGGTTGCCACTAGCCGTAATTAGAACGTTTTGGCTTGAGAGAAACACTTAGAGTGGGAGATTTCAATTGAGAATTGAGAATCAAACACCACCAAATCCATTGTTCTTCATTGATTGAAAGGTGTTTCAATCAATTGGATCTAGCAATCCTCCTAGAAGAGTTCTAGGGTTCGTTCCGCGCGTGGATAAACATAGAGGATCTTCGTTCATCAAGATCTTTGGTTCGTGATTCCCGTTCGTTCATCAAGGATTAACAAGATCATTCAATCTGAGTTGGGTCAAGTTTATCAAAGGCAAAAGCATTCAAGGTTGGTAATTCTATTTCATCTCTCTTAATTATTCATCTAGAACGGATTCTAGGGCTTGGGGTTTTTCGAGTTATTGCTTATTCCGGCGCATGGACCCTCGAAACCCTACAGTGGTATCAGAGCCCCGTTCATGATGCTTAGTTAGATAATCATGATAATTATGTAATATGATTATATGAATTTTCATGATGTGCATGATCTAGAATATGAAATTGTATGAGTTTTACTTGAGAAGTAATAGTATATATGGATATACCATGATTATGAAATTGTAATATATATGATTAATATGATTAATCTAGATTATGGGATGTCAATTTCATTGATATGATTAATGTGATTAATCTTGGATATTTGTGATGTATTACTAAGTATATAGGCTGGAAGCCAAGACCTTCCCATGCAGCACTTACGGGAAGTGTGGGATAACTTTGGATACGATGCCACGTACTAGTAATTACTGATCAAATGTAATATGTGTTGCATCATTCCATGTTCATAATTATGTTCATATAGTTTTCATGAATCAACCTTGGGATGTAATTGATAAACATGAAAAATTGAACCTTCTTTGTAATTTGAGTTTGTTTTATGCCACCCATGTTTAAACACTTGTGAGTACACGGGTAGTTTTATGTGGGCTCGCCATAGCGAGGTGCATTAATTCTATCTTTGTATGATCAAGATGAGCAAATAGTGGTTGCTATACGTTTAACATGGTTGAACTCAATTAAGCTATCAAAACGGTTTTGGGCCTAAGGCATAAGATGAGATTGAAACATGTGACATAAGATGTCTATAATCTCATAATGATCTAAGAGTCATATATAGATATGATTGATAAATGTTATCTACCTTTTTAGTTTAATTTTGAGCAGTCGTGCCATAGCCGACTTGAAATTAAATTAAAGTTGGGTCTTAGCCTATTAAATTATATTATACATATTTGTATAAGAAGGTTATATAATTTAGTGGGAGTATTTGTGAAATACGTTAATTAATCTCTTAAATGAATTGGTACTTATATGTGTTCATATCTTGTTGCATATCTTTGTAGATCAATGGCTGTAAACAATAATCAAAACATGTCATCGCGATCGGTCCTTGAGAAGGACAAGTTAGAGGAGAATGGCAATAACTATGTGGATTGGATCCGCGGTTTGGGAATAGTTCTCAAACGGGAAAGGAAGTTGTACATTCTCGATGGACCCGTTCCACCCGAGCCGGCCGCTAATGCAACTAAAGCGGAAAGGGACCAACATAAGAAGCATATGGATGATTCTATTGATGTTGGTTGCACTGATGCTTGCGACCATGTGTAAGGCTCTTCGAAGGACCTTGTACACATGGAAGCCTATGATTTGGGGAAATCATTTGAAGGAAATGTTCCGATTGCAAGCACGTACGGAAAGGTTTGACACTATGAAGGCTCTTCATTCATGCAAGATGATTGAATGACAACTTTGTTGGGCCTCATGTGTTGAAGATGAAGGGTCACCTCGAACATCTTGAGAGGCTTGGGTATCCTATCCGATTAGAGCCGGCTACGGATATGATATTGCATTCACTCCCCGAGAGTTATAATCGGTTTGTTCCGAATTATAACATGAATGGGATGAATAAATCTCTGTCCGAATTGCATGGGATGCTAAAGAATGCGGAGAACAATATTACCAAGAAAACCAATCAAGTGTTGATGGTGAATAAAGGAAAGGGGTTCAAACAAGGGTAAAGCAAAAGTTGCTAAACCGGAGGCAAAGGTTGCCGTTGCCGAGAAGCCTAAACCCAAATCCCAAAAGGATGCGGTGTGCTACCATTGCAAGGAAACTGGGCATTGGAGGCGTAGCGCAAACTTTATCGGGAAGGAGCGAAGAAGAAGGGCAATGAGATTGCCATGACTGTGTATCTATATGATAGATGTTTTACTTTCTACCTCTAGTTCTTGGGTATTAGATACCGGATGTGGATCTCACATTTGCCTAAATGTGCGGGGACTAAAGAATAGAAGGTTGCTCAAAGAGGGTGAAGTAGATCTACGGGTTGGAAATGGAGCAAGAGTTGCTTTGCATTGGCCGTAGGGACTTACGAAGTCACTTTACCAAGCGGATTAATTTTAGTTTTAAATAACCGTTATTATGTTCGGATTTGAGCGTAAACATTATTTCTATTTCATGTTTAGACAATGAGGGTTACAATTTTCTTATTGCGAATAAGAAATTTTCGATTTATTTGAATGACATGCTTTATTGTGTTGCTCATTCTTTTAATGGCCTTTATGTCTTGGATGTTGAGAATAATGTTGACAATGTCTATCATGTTAGTAAGAAATCCAAACCAAATAATGTGAATGACACATATAAATGGCATTGCCGTCTTGGGCACATAAACGAGAAACGCATCTCTAAACTCCATAAAGATGGATATTTAGACTCATGTGATTATGAATCATATGATGTTTGCGAGTCTTGTTTATTGGGCAAGATGACTAAAGCACCTTTTACTAAGAGTAGTGAAAGGGCTGGTGATTTGTTGGCTCTTGTACATACTGATGTATGTGGACCAATGAATAGCATTGCTAGGGGAGGATTTCGGTACTTCATAACGTTCACTGATGACTTATCAAGATATGGCTACGTCTATCTGATGAAGTACAAAAGTGAAGCTTTTGAGATATTTAGAATATTTCAAAGTGAAGTACAAAATCAACTTGGCAAAACTATTAAAACACTTCGATCCGATCGAGGTGGTGAATATTTGAGCCAAGAATTTGACGATCATCTGAAAAGTTGTGGAATTGTTTCAGAACTTACTCCACCCGGAACACCACAATGGAATGGTGTGTCCGAGAGGAGAAATCGAACTCTATTAGATATGGTTCGATCAATGATGAGTCAAGTGAACCTTCCTATTTCCTTTTGGGGACACGCACTGGAAACAGCCGCTTTCACACTTAACAAGGTCCCTACTAAATCGGCTCCTAAAACCCCACATGAGATGTGGTATGGAAGAAAGCCTAGCTTATCTTTCATGAAGATTTGGGGTTGTGAGGTTTATGTAAAGAAATTGGTTTCTGAACATAAACTTGCACCTAGATCTGATAAATGTATTTTCGTCGGTTATCCCAAGGAAACGAAAGGATATCTATTTTACAACCAATTCGAGAACAAAGTGTTTGTTGCTCGAAATGGTGTCTTTCTAGAGAAAGAGTTTCTCTCTAAAGAAACTAGTGGGGGTAAAATTGATCTTGAAGAAATTCAAGAACCCGAAAATGACAAGGAACCAATAGTAGAGACGGAACCAAGTTCACAAGCTGTTGTGGAACCGGTTCAAGATACACAAGTTCTTCGCAAATCGGATAGGATACGATCCGAACCTGAGAGATATGGATTTCTCATGACGGAAAGTAATGAAGTAGAAATCATTGAGAATGATGAACCTACTTCCTATCAAGAGGCGATGTCCACTCCTGATTCGGACAAGTGGCTAGGAGCCATGGAATCCGAAATCAAATCCATGTACGATAATCAAGTTTGGAACTTGATTGATCCACCCGAAGGTGTAAAAACCATAGGGTGCAAGTGGGTTTTCAAAGAGAAAACCGACATGGATGGGAAGGTACATACTTATAAGGCTAGGCTAGTTGCTAAGGGGTATAGGCAGATTCATGGCGTTGACTATGATGAAACCTTTTCGCCCGTAGCAATGCTTAAGTCTATTAGAATCCTAATTGCCATAGCCGCATATTATGACTATGAGATATGGCAAATGGACGTCAAAACAGCGTTTCTTAACGGAAACCTACTTGAGGATGTATACATGATACGGCTGAAGGGTTTGTCGATCCAAAGGATTCTAACAAAGTGTGTAAGTTGCAGAGAGATCCATTTATGGATTGAAGCAAGCTTCCTGAGCTAGAATCTACGTTTTGATGAATCAGTCAAAGAGTTTGGCTTCATCAAAAACGAAGATGAACCTTGTGTATACAAGAAGATAAGTGGGAGCATAGTGCTATTTACGGTGTTATATGTCGATGACATCTTACTCATTGGAAACAATGTTCCCGCACTTGAGACCGTAAAGTCTGGTTAGGAAAATGTTTCTCAATGAAAGATATGGGTGAGGCGGCTTATATCCTTGGCATCAAGATCTATAGAGATAGATCAAGAAGGATGATTGGTTTGAGTCAGTAGTACATATATTGACAAGGTCCTTAGAAGATTCAAGATGGAAAATTCTAAGAGAGGATACTTGCCAATGGGACATGGCATTACTCTTAGCAAGACTCATTGTCCTAAGACAAATGATGAGCGAAAGAGGATGAATGATATACCATATGCTTCGGCAATTGGATCTATCATGTATGCCATGTTATGTACTAGACCGATGTCTCGTACGCTCTAAGCGCAACGAGTAGATACCATCCGATCCTGGTGAGAACCATTGGATAGTGTCCAAGAATATCCTTAAGTACTTGAGAAGGACTAAGGATGTATTCTTGGTATTTGGAGGAATGGAAGATGATCCGGTTGTAAAGGGTTACACAGATGCAAGCTTCCAAACCGACAAAGATGACTATAGATCGCGATCTGGTTTTGTGTTTATGCTAAATGGAGGTGCTGTTTGTTGGAAGAGTTCCAAGCGAGCACTGCTGATTCTACAACGAAGCCGAGTACATAGCAAAGGCATCGGATGCGGCTAAGGAGGCGGTTTGGATCAAGAAGTTCGTTAGTGACTTAGAAGTTGTTCAGTATCACTAACCCGATAGAGCTGTTACGTGACAACAATGGTGCTATTGCCCAAGCAAAAGAACCAAGGTCACATCAGCGATCCAAACACATTTTGAGACAGCTTCCATCTCATTCGAGAAATCTGTGAAAGGGAGGACGTCAAGATATGCAAAGTACCAACGGATGACAACATTTCGGACCCTCTCACCAAGCCTTTACCACAAGCTAAACATGATGGTCATGTTAGGTCCATGGGTATAAGATACATGAATGATTGGGCCTAGTGCAGAGTGGGAGTACGTAGGTGTTAGTGCCCTAGGCCTATAGAGATAGACCTTTATGTAATGTCATTGTTCATTTATATATGAGATTGCTTCTTTGATTATTATATGAATTTGCATGTTTAGTTATAATAATCGTGTCCCTAGTACTTATGAAGCACTAGTATGAAGTCTAATGGATAATCATATGATGATTATATGCATGGAGATGCACATTAGATTCATGGGTACTTGTTAGAGAACAAGGTACTGGACTTGACCCATTATGAGATTTATGTCATGGTCATATGTCATAATTAAATCTCATATAGTCATATCATTGATATCCTTTTGACTCGAGATTATCATCGTCTTCCGCTCGATGAATATCATGTTTGATATAGTTTAACGTTGTCTTTAACCGGATGACAATAAGGGCTATCATTGGCATGGTATGATTCTTGTTGGGAAGAATGATAAGTCAAGATGGAAATTGTCCCTCGTTAAGAGAGATGTTTGCTAGGCCACTCGTAAGTAAGATTGATGTAGTGCATGGCCATGCCCGAATGAATTAATGTGATTAATGTCATTCGATTAATCAATTTACTTGGTAACGAGAAAGCATTGAACAATATGAGTTGACGTGGACCATGACTCATGTTCAATATAACATCGTGTGACAATGGGATTGTGATATGTTCTATGTAGGAAAATCGAACTTGATAATCATACTATTTGGGTAGGCATGATGGCTTGCTAGAGTCCGCTCATGTCTTATGAGGATCGATGTGATCGGACTCATTGCCAGCATAGTATGGTCCTATGGGGTCACACGCATCGAACGAATTGTCAAAAATGAAGAAAATGGGTTTTCTGGGCTCAGGGGACGACTCGTCCCCAAGGCTGAACCAAGTCGTGCCTTATGAAGGGACGCCAGGTTCAGTGGGAGTGTCCTGAGGGACGACTCGTGCTCTGGGGCACGAGTCGTGCCCAAAGGGACGACTCGTCCCGTGAGCTAAGCCAAGTCGTGCCTCTTGCAGGGACGCCAGAATCAGAGGGAGCTGCAGAGGGGACGACTCGTGCCCTGGGGACGAGTCGTCCCGTCGGGCCTGGACTGATACGTAAATGGCCTAATTTTAGGGTTTTCGCAAAGGGCTTTTATTTGTAACGTATAAATAGTTGCCCCTGGTTGCCCTAGCCGTAATTAGAACGTTTTGGCTTGAGAGAAACACTTAGAGTGGGAGATTTCAATTGAGAATTGAGAATCAAACACCACCAAATCCATTGTTCTTCATTGATTGAAAGGTGTTTCAATCAATTGGATCTAGCAATCCTCCTAGAAGAGTTCTAGGGTTCGTTCCGCGCGTGGATAAACATAGAGGATCTTCGTTCATCAAGATCTTTGGTTCGTGATTCCCGTTCGTTCATCAAGGATTAACAAGATCATTCAATCTGGAGTTGGGTCAAGTTTATCAAAGGCAAAAGCATTCAAGGTTGGTAATTCTATTTCATCTCTCTTAATTATTCATCTAGAACGGATTCTAGGGCTTGGGGTTTTTCGAGTTATTGCTTATTCCGCTGCGCATGGACCCTCGAAACCCTACAGTACAGGAGGAAGATTTTCTCTATTCCCCCGACTACCATGCCTGTTAACATGACTTTCCCCTACAAGGTAATTTCCAGTCCTCGTAGGCCTTATAAATTCAGCCAGTTGTAAGTACCCCAATCTGGATCGCTCTCCATCCAAGCATACGACAAAACCAAGGGCAAACTTTCGGAGGTCATAACTCCTTCATACGAACTCCGATTGAGACGTGTCATATATGGTTGGAAAGATCTCGACGAGAACTAGCTTGCCATCACAATTAAAAAAGCATGGAAGGTCCATACGGACCTCTTTGCATGCTAAAAAGTCCATACGGACCTCTTTGTATCCAGACATAATTATTACAAAATCCTCTTAAAGTTCACATTATTTCCTCAAATCAGGGAAAACCAAATTTCTGGATTTCATGAAAGGTCCGTACGGACCTTCTTGCAGTTTTTCCTCTACTATAAATAAAGGGCTCCCCCTCCCTCATTTTTCACATCTCCCACTTCTCCTCTCTCTCCCTAAGCCTTCAGGATCCCCTTCTAAGACCCCTCGGGGCACTCCTGGTCCCTTTCAGTTCCTTTTGGGGCCTTTCGAGCTCCCTCACGGTGCTCCGAAGCCCTACCGAATGCTCCCGAGATGCTCCCATACTGCCCCGAGGCACTCTCGAGGTATTCTGAGGCCCCTCGTGGTACTCCGAAGCCTTGCCTGATCTTTCCTGAGGCATCCCGACCCTTTCCGAGCCAAACCGACGATTCCGACGCACGCCGGAACTCTGCCCGAACGCAACCGATGATTCCGACGCACGCCGAACCTCTGCCCGAATCCAGCCAACGATCTCTGCGATCCCAACGCACGCCGAAACTCTGCCCGAACGCAACCGACGATTCCGAGGCACGCCGAAGCTCTGTCCGCAGACAACCGACGATTCCGACGCACGCCGAACCTCTGCCCGAATCCAGCCAACGATCCCTTTGATCCCAACGCACGCTGAAACTCTGCCCGAGTGCACACCTGACAATCCCGAGGCACGCCGAAGCTCTGTTCGCAGACAACCGGCACATCCCGAAGCAATCCCGATCCTTCCCGGAACACTATTCCATCCTCAAACACTATTCCCCAGCGGAAGACAGACACGAACCAACATTGGTAAGGCTTCCTTCCATTACTATTTCAATACGTAGTGTACAATGTAGACATCCGATACAACATGCATTTTTAAAAGCACACACACACACAACATTTAAAGAAAGAAGGGGTACCAAAAGACTCGTTTTTACGAGGCGACTCGGGTGAACTATAATATTCTAATATTCTCTTCCCGAGGAGTAACCTGACCTCCGAACTCAAAAACTCTCATCACACAAAAACAGTTTATTTTTAAACTGATGTCTTTTCTCAATGTTTTGGGCTTAATCAAAACGGCGTGGCGACTCTACAAGCAAAAACACAGCGAGACACTTCCACCCGACCAACGCAAAAAACGGAATGCCAGATGTCGGGGTGCAATCGCTGCGCCTCTCGGATCCGGGCAATTTCCAAAGCAATGCGAGATGCCAGGGCCCGCGCGCGAGCCGGATCCACGTAATTTCAGTTGGCGACTCCGCTGGGGAATATTTTGTTTTAAAAACTTTTAAATAAAAACAAAAGATTTTTAAAACGATGATGAGGGTCAAACTTTCATTTTACCCCTTTCTTTAACTGTTGTGTGTGTGTGCATGTGCTTTACTTTTTATTTTTCAAAAAAAAATAAAAATACAAAAAAAATGCATCAATATACATCTGTGTACATACATTTAAAATTCTTCAAAAACTTCTGTTTTACTCAGAAAAAGAATTTTAGCGACCGCACACTACTCGCACTGCTGCCTCGGTACACCGCACTCTACGTACACTTGCTGCCTCGGATACACTGCACACTACAACCCTTAACCCGGGGTGGTCTCAGTTGCAGTCCGTTTGGTCTTCCTAGGCCTCTTGGACGCGCACGAGATCATTCCAAACATCCCATCCTAGCCAGTGTCAACCCTGCACGCTTGAGTCACAGACTCGGTTGGTTTTACCCGGTCAGGTGTCATACGGCTTCAGATACATATCCCATGCCGGCCATTTTCTGGGTCAAAGCTCGGAACTCAAGATCCCTTGCGCAAGCAAGGCGATGAAATGTCATGCTAAAATCTTGACCCGATCTTGATTTCCGAAGCTACACCCAGACGATGTTCCGTCCCGGATATACATCCATGCCCACATGACACCATATCATCAAGCCTTTAATACGTCAGCCATGACAATATGACCCAGCCAACGCCTAACGTCACAGATCCCTTGCGCAAGCAAGGTAAAGAGAGGTCATGCCGAACTCTTGACCAGATCTTGACTCAGGTGCCGGCTCGGCTCACTATTCACATGACCGACGCATTAAAACGAACATGACAGGCTCGGTCCTTAGGTTCGATTTTCTTTTAGGCCGGTGGAAACCGCTTGCCCTAAAGGACCCTCGCCTGGGGCTGTCCACCCCGGGATATCGAAATACAAGTGCAAAACGAGGGGCTTATAGCCGCACAGATGGTCTCCACCGACCCAGGATCTAGCATAGTTGCAAAAAAGAAGAGCAATCTTTTCCAACCTACCTAGGATTCTGAGAAAACACTGTTTTAAATTAAAACAACAAAAAAATCATAAATAAAAAGCGGAAACTGCATGTCACATGAGCTTTCCCTCCTTTACCCAAAAAGGCCTTCCCATGTCTAAACCTTACCTGTCACCCCCTCCAGCGAACCGAGAGTGGTTGAGAGTACCCGGGAGCTGCCTTTTCAGTATCGAGGTCACAAGGTCCGACAGCCCTTCCGATTCCGCGATCCGAACAGTCCGCTACTCCCCCATGGCGGGATCAACAGATAACAGTGAGGGAAACGAAACCCTGCTGAATGTGCGCTCGCCCGAAAAAATGTATGGTTTCCGGTTTAAATGAAAAGAAGGAGTCGCCACGCCGTTTTAAGAGGAAACATTGAAAACCTTTTGTTTAGAGAGAAAACATGAGTTCGGAGGTCAGGTTACGTGTTGGGAAGAACCGAGAGTTCACCCAACACGCCTCGTCCATAGACGAGTCTTTTAATCAGAAACATCCAAGTAAATCCAAAGTGTGTGCAAATATTGATAATAAACAAAGTGTGATAAAATGCATCTTATTAATTATGGAACGAGAATTACATATTGTGAGCCCATTATTTAGGGAGGCCACATCCCTGATACAAACAATCTAAAACAGATTACAAAGGAAAAAGGGTCTCTGCAGATGGGTCATGTATGTCGCATGACACATCGCACCAGTGACCATATGTGTCGCGTGACACAGGATCACTTGGAGACGAAGTTGTCGCGTGACACATATGAGCCATCTGCAGAAACTCAACAATACGAACACAGAATCAACAGAAAGCTATACAGATCTAATCAATTAACTAGATTACGAACGAAATACAGAAACGAAACTAAATCAACCCAGGGAGTGTGGATATGGGTAGATCCACACCCACCCTTGGGGTTCAAACACCAAATCCAATCAAATGATCAACAATATAAGCTCAATTGCACCGATTATTCGGATTAAACGAGAGATATTGCGATTAGGATTCGGTAATCCGAGATAGCTAGGATCGATTCGAATCCAAACAAAATTAAATGCTAGAATTAATAGAAATTAAGCAAGAGAGAGAGAGAGAGAGAGAGATTGAGTTTAGGGAATCGTTACCCTTGTTGCTTCCACGAATTCTATATCTAGTTAGATATAGAACCCTTCAATTCTTCACCTCGATGCGGAAGGATTAAGGCAAGGGGCTCAATTGGTGTGGCTTGAGAATTGGGTTTGGAAGGGAGGAATTGGGTAGGTTGAAGGTAGGAGAGAGAGAGGTTTGTGTATGGAGAGGTTCGTTACGGCTGCAAATCTGTGAGTAACAGTAAGCTAAAGTTTGGATCCATTTATGAGAGGGGGAGGGTCTTATTTATAGGCTGCAGTTGGCTGCCTTAGTGTGTCGCACGACCTTACGCGTCCTCTTTCCATGCCTCAAGCTGTCGCGTGACACAAGGTGGCTCAACCGCTTTTGGCGCCAAAAACCAGTTTCTGGAACATTTCGGGAAAATACCCAAAAGGTCCAACAGGTTTTATTCCCAAGGGGTCCTTTGGCATGAATAATGTACCAAAAGGTACTTCCTTCGCGGGAAACTCATGAAACGTTTCCGGAAGTCTCGGGACAGGCTGGGAATTTACCAAAATGCCCCTAAATGCAGTTTTATTATATTAAAATGCATCTAAAAGGTTGCGAATTGGATTGGCGTACTTACAGAGCCCCTCGGCAACGTCACTTTTGGAAAAAGTGGGGTTGTCGATAAAATAAGACCCAATCCCAATGAGCATCAAGGGATAAGGTGAAGGGCTAGAAGGGTAAAAAAGGGGAAAGATGGCTGGACCTTTCTGAGAAAGGATTCCTACGTATCCCTTGAACAAGGGAATCAAGCCAAATTGTAGTTCGGAAAGAAACTAATTGAGGGGGGCTGAACAAAGGGAAAGCTATTTGAAGGTCTCTTGACCTAAAAGGAATTATTTTAAGGTCTCTTGACCTAAACGAGATTATTTGAAGGCATCTCAACCTGAAAGGGATTATTTGAAGGTCTCTTGACCTAACAAGGATCATTTGAAGGTCTTTTGGCTTAAAAAGGGATTATTTGAAGGTTTCTTGACCTAAAAGGGGGTTATTTGAAGGTCTCTTGACCTAAACGAGATTATTTGAAGGCATCACAACCTGAAAGGGGATTATTTGAAGGTCTCTTGACCTAAAAGGGGTTATTTGAAGGTCTCTTGACCTAAACGAGATCATTTGAAGGCGTCTCAACCTGAAAGGGATTATTTGAAGGTCTCTTGACCTAAAAGGGATTATTTGAAGGTCTTTTGACCTAAAAGGGATTATTTGAAGGTCTCTTGACCTAAAAAGGGTTATTTTAAGGTCTCTTGACCTAAACGAAACCATTTGAAGGCGTCTCAACCTAAAAAGGATTATTTGAAGGTCTCTTGACCTAAAAGGGATTATTTGAAGGTCTCTTGACCTAAACGAGATCATTTGAAGGCGTCTCAACCTGAAAGGGATTATTTGAAGGTCTCTTGACCTAAAAGGGATTATTTGAAGGTCTTTTGACCTAAAAGGGATTATTTGAAGGTCTCTTGACCTAAAAGGGGTTATTTTAAGGTCTCTTGACCTAAACAAAACCATTTGAAGGCGTCTCAACCTAAAAAGGATTATTTGAAGGTCTCTTGACCTAAAAGGGATTATTTGAAGGTCTCTTGACCTAAACGAGATCATTTGAAGGCGTCTCAACCTGAAAGAGATTATTTGAAGGTCTCTTGACCTAAAAGGGATTATTTGAAGGTCTTTTGACCTAAAAGGGATTATTTGAAGGTCTCTTGACCTAAAAAGGGTTATTTTAAGGTCTCTTGACCTAAACGAAACCATTTGAAGGTGTCTCAACCTAAAAAGGATTATTTGAAGGTCTCTTGACCTAAAAGGGATTATTTGAAGGTCTCTTGACCTAAACGAGATCATTTGAAGGCGTCTCAACCTGAAAGGGATTATTTGAAGGTCTCTTGACCTAAAAGGGATTATTTGAAGGTCTTTTGACCTAAAAGGGATTATTTTAAGGTCTCTTGACCTAAACAAAACCATTTGAAGGCGTCTCAACCTAAAAAGGATTATTTGAAGGTCTCTTGACCTAAAAGGGATTATTTGAAGGTCTCTTGACCTAAACGAGATCATATGAAGGTGTCTCAACCTGAAAGGGATTATTTGAAGGTCTCTTGACCTAAAAGGGATTATTTGAAGGTCTTTTGACCTAAAAAGGGTTATTTTAAGGTCTCTTGACCTAAACGAAACCATTTGAAGGCGTCTCAACCTAAAAAGGATTATTTGAAGGTCTCTTGACCTAACAGGGATCATTTGAAGGCGTCTCAACCTAAAAGGGATTATTTGAAGGTCTCTTGACCTAAACGAGATCATTTGAAGGCGTCTCAACCTGAAAGGGGATTAATGCTTCTAGCAAAGTAATTGACTGAGACATGCTTTCATACCTGTGCTCTGCTTACCTGTAGCTGTCGGAGAGTCTTAGATTACCGTTGCTGTTGGGGGATAGCTATCGAGGGTCTCATGCTACCATTGGTTCTGCTGGGGATAAGTGTAGCTGTCGAGGGATTCACGCTACTGCTTTCCTTTTGCTTGGTAGTTCACTGGTTTTGCTGAATGTTGGACGGTCTTTTCTCTTTTCCTTTCGTCGGTTATCTTTTGTGTCCTGAGCTTCACTTGGTAAGCCGGGGACTCTGCTTTTGTCTGTGCTTTGAGGCTACTGATCTTTGGAATTTTGCTTGCCAGGGAGCGGAGTTCCTCTTGGTGCTTTGGGGCCACTAATCATTGGAATTTTGCTTGCCGGGAGCGGAGTTCCTCTTGGTGCTTTGGGGGCCACCGGGTCCCTTGCGCACTGGAGAGACTAACATAGGTACGGCTTCTTTGTCTCAGCTTTGGCTGAGGGCCAGTCTTCGAGGTTCAGTGAGCATTATTGCCTGGATTCTTGGGCAGTTGGGGCTATTTTATTGACAATCATTGTTTGAGAGCTGAGGCTACCACTTGTTGACGTTTGCTGGGGAGATTGATAGATGTGGACTCCTTATCTCGGTTTATCATACAGAATAGGCTTTGGAGTCGTCGGATCGGTGATCTTTGTTGTACGGATTCCGGGCGGTGGGGCTCTTCTTTCTTTGACAAGCATTGCCTGGGGGCTGAGGCAACTGGGGCTCTTTCAGATGATGCTAGTGAGATCAGATGGCTGGACCTTTGGAGAAAGGATTCCTACGTATCCCTTAAAAAAAGGGAATCAAGCCGGTCATAGTTCTGGGCCTTATAAAGATAATAGAGGCGGAGTGCGCCACTGCGGGGTTTGGAATCTCTGTCCAAGATTGTGATTCGAGGGCGCCCTCACGATCGCATTACGATCACCTGATTATTGTACCCTGCGGGGGGAAAACACAACACTCTAGGCACCTAGCATTTTATTCGACTTTTTGCTTATGCATTATTAATCTTTAGTTGCACAAGTCCATCTCAGCTGGGGAGAATAGGGAAGTGAGGGTTTTTTGGCACAGATTGATGAGCAGATGTGTATGTAGCCATTATCTTTGTGAGGATTGTGTATGGAACGAAAGGTGTTTATAATGAGGTGGACCCTCTCCCGCGAGGTGGAAAAATGATATGGTGCGGCTAGGCAAGTCGGGGACGCTCCCGAGAGTATAGATTGCAGCGAGGTCCATTGCTAGTGAGGACGAGTGTATCGCGCATCTCGAGACGGCAAGCGGCGAGAGGGGGGCAAAGAGCAATCTGGTTTGGCGAAGCCCAGTTGATAGTGCAAAGAAATCTTGGAGGGAATCGATAAGGAGAGCCGGAGGGATACCTTAACCAAAGCCCCGGCTTGAGGATATTCCATGCGGCTTCATCGCGAGTAGAGTCATCTTGTGGCCACAGAGGCAATTCATCATTTCAAATCGTAGTCAATCCATTTGGACAAGACTCGGAAGTGTTAACGTGCAGGGGCACATCCTTCGAGGGTGGGAAATGAATCCCGAGTTCTGTGTATGACACTCTCGCTTTGGGTTTGACTCTTTTGAGAGAGTATAAGCATCACAAGGTGTGGAAAGTGTATGGAAGCCCTTGCTGACCGAAACGGTGTTTAGCTCTATCTTCCTATGATGTAGAAATAGAAGACTTTTCGAGACACTTGAAAACCTGTCTTATTCGTGATGATCACAAGGCTGCTTAAAACCCTTTATTGATGTTCGGGTTAGTCAACCGCCAAAGCTGATATGAGCAAATATTTTATATCAATCCTGAGGAGAAAGCCCACTGATATTGAGATCAAATTCGGAAGGATGGAAGGTGTATGGGCATGGTCCTTGAGGAGACCAGATTTTCTGAGATTTGTTCGTATTTGTGATTTCGACCGGACCAATTAAGGTTGCCTACGTTCCCCTCCTTACGAGGAGCTCAGGTCGCCGTAGTTCGGGCTTATCCCGAATGAAAAGAATGAACGATGAAGTTCGGGGATGTGAGGACCTTCAAAGATTTTAAGAATTGAAAAAAATGTCCTCTTAGAGTGTCGATGGGAGACACAGATGTGAATCCCCAGTGGGACGTCCACGGCAGGTGTTTGCGGAGGAGAAACGAAGTATGCTCACATGCAACGTCAAATGAATGGATGGAACTTGCACAATCTTCAATTAATGGTCCTTTGAGCCGGGATGGACTTGGCTCTGCTTCAAGCAATAATCTGTTTTAGATCCCAACGATATTGGACTGAAACTGCTATCCGCTAGTAACTGCGGCTGGGCTTCAGGGTTTCGATCGGTCTTCGGGTGATTTGGGATATCATGACCTCTTAAAATGAGAGGTCGGCTAGGCTTTTTGCTGACTGATCCTCTAAAGATGAGAGGTTGGCTCTTGGGTATGTGTTTGGGATTTCTAAGGTGAGGGGATCCATGCTTGCATCTTCAATGCCTCTAAGAATGAGAGGTCAATTTTGGCTTTGGCAAGGGCAAAGGTAAGGGTAATGGGAATGTCCTCTAAAAATGAGAGGATGGCTTGGGATTGGTTTTGGAAGGTGAGGGGACATCCGTGCTGTCTCTTTATTCACTCTGAGACTCCCTTTGAGTAACAACCGAATCTTCTTGACTTTCGCTTCTGAGAGAATCACTGGGGACTAGGCTCTCTTTCTTGTCTTTTCTTTTTTTTTTTTTCTTTTTTTTTTTTTTTTTTGTATTTTTGTCTCTCTTTTTTTTTTTTGAGAGGAGAATTTCAGCTAGTCCCCAGGTTGAATCATTGCTTTCTGCCGTTCTTGAGCTTGGAGACGGTCGATCTTCTTTTGCATCACGGGAGCCTCAAGGATGGTCCCTCTTCTTCTTGATGATGGTTAAACGGGTTTCAAAACATGCCGATCTTGAAATGAAGGGATATTATTTAGGTGAGGGTAAGGTGATGGTTTTCCTAGGGGTGAAAGGTTTCAACCGCGGTCCTACGGATACTCGAACGATATTGAGTCTTCGTTTGCTTGCTTGAGCTTACTTTGAGGAAGATCCGTGCAAATTCATCGAGCAACGAGATAGCGAAGACGAAGGAAAGCGAGTGAGCATATGGGAATCGAGGTGGGAAATTGGTAAGCCCCACTTTGGGAAGGATATCAGTCGATTTTCTCGCTCCGATCAATTCAAACATTAGTCATTTCAAAGTGTTGGTTGGTGAGCAGCACAAGTGATCATTTGGAATAAGACCATTTCAATTGATTGTAACGCAGGTGTACTAGTAATGTCTCGAGTCTAGCAAGAAGAGAAACAAATATTTTTATCACTGCAAAGCAAAATTGGTCCAACTTGGACTCGACAGACTCATGTCCGACAGTGGACATTCTAGACCCTACGAGGACTGATTGACTTCTTCAACATTGAGCATCGTTGCCATCGGTGCGGTGAGGACCCTTCTCGATCTCTTTGTCATTTATAGGTCGTCCTCCTTATCTTTAGCAAACTGAGCAAACCACCGGGCCTCCCGCTTGCGAGGAAAAATATCTTCAAGTGTAGCTCGCAACTCTTTGATGGACACACCTTTTACACTCTGCTGCTGATCCATGGGATATGAACTTTTAGATTCGTGGTCCATAGTCTTCTCTGCACCGAGCATTTTGGATTCCGCATCAGATGGACGATCACTCGGGCACTTGAGCTGCTTCCGCCTCGGGAATATGGACCAATGAGCGCTGGGAACGAGAGCGCACACCCAACTTGTCGTAACCTTTGCAAAGTTAAAGAGGTGAGAGCGTGTATAAGGCGGAGGATATAGAATCTTGAGATGATACGGGAGAGGGAAGAACGGGAAAGGAGACGGACTCGTGCAACACTTTATTAATCTTCAAGTAGAAATCGGTGTCTTTTAAGTCCTATGAACGGTTGGGAAAGGCTAACCCTTTATTTCACGCAATCTAGATCTCGGGGGAACCCTAGGACACATCATCCAAAAATACACCAAATGTATTGTTTCAAAATTAGTAATAGGCGACAGTACCTAAACAAAACCGAAGCATTTATGGGACGGACGAGTAGCCCCAATTTCTGGAAAATTTTGGGCAGCATAACGGGTATTCCTGAAGAATTTCAAGGAAAAATCCGGCATGACCTCTCGTCGATGCACGTTGACAAAGCGACATGATCTCTCGTTAGAACATGCCGTGGGAACGACATGTCCTTTCGTGAAACCATGTTGCGTTGACAACATGCCCACACGTGCTAGGGTTTGGAGGAGGTACGAAAGCCTTTTAAAAATTTTGAAGCAATTCATTTTAGTGTATTTGAAAATGTCGTGTCAAAACCAACCGTTTTGGGTGAGGTTAAATGTGTGGCGCCACCTATAACGCACTAGGGGGTTAGGTTTGATTTCAGGCGCTCAAGCGTAGGCGAATTTCATGGCCGTCCGCGATGCCGTCAATCGCACCCGAGGGTTCTAGATCTACGTGATGTAGTGTGCGGGATGGCTATGTTCCTTTATTTTGCGAAAAATGATTTTTTTTTTATTATTTTTTTATTTAGAAAGAAAAAAAAACAACACACACCCTCACACAGGATAAACAGGGAACAACAATCAATTGGGTCACACTTGATCCAAGGGACTGCCCTCAAACCAGTCTTCTGAAGTTATGTTCAGTGGCCACCCTTTGTCGCGTGACACAGGACAACCAGAGACAAAAGGTGTCGCACGACCTGGATGGTCACTGAACCAGCAGCTCTTCAATCATCAAATCAGCCCCTGTTTTACCATAGCCAGAGCAACACACAAGTACTAATGCACAAGAAAGAATGGCCACAAGCACAAAGGGCTCACAAGTTCCATAATCAACAAGATGTATGAATCACAAATGATTATCAAATAATGCACACAAAATGGATGTATTGGATGTTTTGACTAAACAAAAGCTTGACCCACTCAACACTTGAAAAACAGGTTTTCAAGTGACATCCCCAGCGGAGTCGCCACTGAATGTGCGCTCGCCCGAAAAAAATGGTTTCCGGTTTAAATGAAAAGAAGGAGTCGCCACGCCGTTTTAAGAGGAAACATTGAAAACCTTTTGTTTAGAGAGAAAACATGAGTTCGGAGGTCAGGTTACGTGTTGGGAAGAACCGAGAGTTCACCCAACACGCCTCGTCCATAGACGAGTCTTTCAATCAGAAACATCCAAGTAAATCCAAAGTGTGTGCAAATATTGATAATAAACAAAGTGTGATAAAATGCATCTTATTAATTATGGAACGAGAATTACATATTGTGAGCCCATTATTTAGGGAGGCCACATCCCTGATACAAACAATCTAAAACAGATTACAAAGGAAAAAGGGTCTCTGCAGATGGGTCATGTATGTCGCATGACACATCGCACCAGTGACCATATGTGTCGCGTGACACAGGATCACTTGGAGACGAAGTTGTCGCGTGACACATATGAGCCATCTGCAGAAACTCAACAATACGAACACAGAATCAACAGAAAGCTATACAGATCTAATAAATTAACTAGATTACGAATGAAATACAGAAACGAAACTAAATCAACCCAGGGAGTGTGGATATGGGTAGATCCACACCCCCTTGGGGTTCAAACACCAAATCCAATCAAATGATCAACAATATAAGCTCAATTGCACTGATTATTCAGATTAATTAAACAGAGAGATTGCGATTGGGATTCAGTAATCCAGATAGCTAGGATCTGATTACTGAATCCAAACAAAATTAAATGCTAGAATTAATAGAAATTAAGCAAGAGAGAGAGAGAGATTGAGTTTAGGGAATCGTTACCCTTGTTGCTTCCACGAATTCTATATCTAGTTAGATATAGAACCCTTCAATTCTTCACCTCTGATCTGGAAGGATTAAGGCAAGGGGCTCAATTGGTGTGGCTTGAGAATTGGGTTTGGAAGGGAGGAATTGGGTAGGTTGAAGGTAGGAGAGAGAGAGGTTTGTGTTTGGAGAGGTTCGTTACACTGCAAATCCTGCAGAGTAACAGTAGGCTAAAGTTGGGATCCATTTATGAGAGGGGGAGGGTCTTATTTATAGGCTGCAGTTGGCTGCCTTAGTGTGTCGCACGACCTTACGCGTCCTGTTTCCATGCCTCAAGCTATCGCGTGACACAAGGTGGCTCAACCGCTTTTGGCGCCAAAAACAAGTTTCTGGAACATTCCGGGAAAATACCCAAAAGGTCCAACAGGTTTTATTCCCAAGGGGTCCTTTGGCATGAATAATGTACCAAAAGGTACTTCCTTCGCGGGAAACTCATGAAACGTTTCCGGAAGTCTCGGGACAGGCCGGGAATTTACCAAAATGCCCCTAAATGCAGTTTTATTATATTAAAATGCATCTAAAAGGTTGCGAATTGGATTGGCGTACTTACACCTGCCACTGAGAAATCTCCAAACAATAGAGGAGGTGCTGCGAGCCTTCGAAACTCTCAAGAAGCGCTAAGAAGAGCAGCAAGCCTGGATCGTAGACACCCTGCGCCTTCGTGGAACCGTCGCTGTTCCCCAAACCGATGGGACCTTCATTCTCATAGAAGATGAAGAAATACATGCTCCCTCGGGTCCTCAAAGCTATCAGCAGGTCCCACCTTTGCCAAGCTACAAGGTCCCAGCAACGCAAAGCAGCTCTCGCTCAAAGCTACACTCAGGCATCAGTCAAGCAGCTCCGATATGCCCGCCTCAGCACAGTCAATTTCCTGGCCCTGCGCCCCAAGCTCAGTATCAACAGCACACATACGTGTCTACTCCACCAGATCCCAATGCATCTCGGTACCCCCCAGGATTCAATCCTCTGCCTCTATACGAGCCTCGCAGCCATAACCAAAAATCCCAATGTTTACCCGGGACGGGCATCCCAAGCGGATATCCCGACATCTCAAACCTACCACCCACTGGACTGCCACTTGGGGCTAATGAAACATTTCCCCAGTTTCCAAACACAACCCTTAGCGGTTCGGGCAATCACGCCCTCAATTTCAACAATCCAGGATACGGGATGGTATACACTCAACTACCTCCCCAAGACTCCCGAATGGCAATCCCATCAGCCAATCCACCTCCATCTTCAGTTTCCATCCCAGAAAACGGCAGCATGCCTCAGCCTACTGACCCTCACATGGCTTGGTTGGTCGAACAGATGAAGAACATGCAAGGCAAACTGGCCAACTCTCGGAAGGACTCCCTCATGCCCACGGATCCAAGCAAGGTGGTCCCACTCCCTCCAAAATTCAGAATGCCAGAGATGGAAAAGTTCGATGGGACCGAATGCCCAAAGAACCACATCGACACCTACATCTTGGGTATGAGAGCCAAAGGGGCAACCCCACAGCAAATGGCGGATCACTTCCAGCATTCCCTCAAATCCACGGCATTAAGGTGGTTCCTCAACGTGAAGGCGGAAAATCGCTCCACCTGGGATCAAATCAGAGAAATCTTCTTGGAGAAGTACCGCGCCAACCTTGAATGGGAAACCAATCGCCATGACCTGCAAGCCACCGAACAAAAGGATGACGAGCCTGTAGGTGAATTCTACAAGAGATGGAACTGGAAACTAAGCGAGATAATGGATCCGCTTTCCAAAGAAGAGCAAATGGACATCTTCCATTCCTGCCTCAAACCATCCCTGAGGGCCCTGATCAGTCACCACTTCTATCCTGATCTTCGCGCCATGGTCAACGCTGGGACCAAGTTTGAGAAAACACTGAGCATGCAAAAAACGGTGGTCAGTCCAGCCCCGCCCAATCCAATATCTGCCCCAAGCAAAGGAAGGGAGGTTGCCGGAGCAGTCCATTATATTCAGAATGGAGCACTACAAAGAAACGGTGGTCCCCCGAGACAACGACAACACTATGATAATTTTGGGATGCCCTTGAGCAAGGTATTCGATTGTGTAGTGAAGCAAGGTCTCCTCGAACCTATGGAAAATTACCAGCCCAAATTCCCCAATGCCAACTGGGATGTAACCAAGCATTGTGCTTTTCACAAGTACCACGGTCATGTAACCGACAACTGCACAGTTTTGAGGAAAGCAATTCAAGGATTGATTGAAGAAGGAAAGTTAGAGCGCCCCCGCGGCCCCAATACACTCTGAAATCCGTTCCCCAGAAATAATGATCGAGAAGCTTGGATTAACCTCCCGTCTCCTAGAGTCTAGCTTCGAAATAAAAGACCCCGAGTCTGTTGTGTTTAAGTTGGAGTCTCTCGAGTCGTCTGACGGCCTTACGCCTAAAGATTATGCGTTTGTAACAAAAACCGCACTTCCTTATGCTTTGAATAAAAGTTCGACCTTTCTGAGTATCCCCTCATTGCCACTTTAACAAATGATAAATTAACTAATCAAAAACAGTTAATAATGATTCACTTGGTAAAGACGCAGACACATTAATGAACTATGCATTAAAACAAATCTTTAAGCATGTTGTCAAACGAGAGGAAAATCGGGCCCAAACTGTCTAGAAGGTTCTAACCAAAATGAATTTGGGGACTGATAAAGAGCCTACAGAGACGCAAATCGGAGAATTCTCCATCGATACTTCGCCTAAGAATATCGAGTCCTCTTCTCCCTCCTACACTCTAAAAAAAACACAAAAGGAATCATACAGTCAAACCTCGTAGGTTCTAGTACTTTTCTCATTCAATCAAGTCCTCCTCGGACATTGTAATTAAGTCTTCAATTTTTCATACGCAAGTTTTCTTTCTTTTCTTGCTAGACTTGAGACATTATTTTGCACCCCACATTACATTTAATGAAATGGTTTTGTTCTGTGTGATCACTTGCATTGCTCAACAAATAACTTTCCAAATGATTAATGCTTTGATTAATTGGTGTGAGAAAGTCAATCGATAGCTCCCCATACACCTTACCAGACCCCACATAAAGGCCTCCATCCAGCCATACACTTTTCAAAACATGTCCCCACCATCACCTTGATCAAGTCAACGATGGTGGCAACATCAAAGGACAACAAAAGGTCCGTGCGCATCAAGAAAGTTCAAGTAGGGGCTTTCCTTCGCCCTCATACACTTCAAAAAAAAAAAAGAAATAAAGAAAGCTCAAGTAGAAGCTACACAAAAAAAGCTCAAGCAGAAGCTACAAAAAAAGAGCTCAAGCAGAAGCTTCACAAAAAAATGAGGTCAAAGACCCAGCACCAACGATCAAGAGGCAATGGATTCATTGAAATTGCCGTCAAATACGACTTGTCAAGGAATCACCTCAAGGCCCGTGCCTCATCATTCAACTTTTCGAGCCTTTTCATCAAAGGCCGCACAAATATGCATGTCCTGGCCCCAAAGCCAATCACGGTTCGGCCCCGAACTACATCGACCTGAGCTCCTTGTCTTAAGGGGAACGTAGGCAACCAGAAATGGTCCAGTCATAAACACCTACAAATCCACAAACCCGGTCTCGTCAATGACCTCTCCTATACATAAACCTTCTTTCACACCAGACCAACTCGATCCTTGATACCGGTTGACTTTCTCCTCATAATTAATCAAAGCATATCAGGTTTAATTGTTGAATAACCCGAACATCAACAAAGGGTTTTAAGCAAGCATGTGATCAATGTGAACAAATCAAGTTTTCAGATGTCTCGACAAGTCTTCTTTTTCTACAAAATAGGAAAATAGAGCTAACAATAATTTGGGGGCCCTAGGCCGGTAACTTAAATGGGGCCTTCACTGTTCTGGTAACAATAATTTCAGTTTGCACAACTAAGTATTTATAGATATATAATTAACAAGCAAACAGATTAATACTAAACTTTTTGACAAAATATGTTTAACAAAATCATGGGCATAACATACGACATATTACAAATTAAGTATTACATAAACGTCACTCTTCTAGCACATTTAGAAGCAAAATCAGTAATCAAAGTAGAATAATCAACTTTTTCAACTATGTTCTTCTCAATAGATATCATAGCTAACCCATTCAAACGTTCTTGAGACATTGTGCTTCGAAGATAGTTCTTTATCAACTTCAACTTCGAAAAACTTCTTTCCCCTGATGCAACTGTAACCGGAATAGTCAACAGGATTCGGTAAGCAATTTCCGTGTTTGGAAAACAACCGTTATTCTGTTTCAAATAATTCAATACTTGGATAGGTCCTCCTAATTCTGAAGGCAAAATATGTTTAAGAAGCTGCAACTCCTTAAAAAAGTCATCCTCATCCACATCAACTTGTCCGTTATGTGTCAAAATATTTGAAAGATTTTTGCAAGAACTTTTCAAACTTGTATCATCTGTGCATTTCTTCAAATCAAACAAGAAGCCAAAATTTCTTTCGTACTCACGAAATTGCTTGAATCTTTCATCAAGTGAGGTGAGAGCTTTGTCAACAATATACAAGAAGTACTCTAATCTGAAACTCTCTTGTGGAGAAAACTTGGCCTCTTCACTTGAAGCCTCATAAAAATGTCTTTTTCTATGGATCTGCCTTTTCTCACAAAAAACCGGCTCAATATCCATTTCTCCGGCAAGTTCTTCTGCTTCTCTTAAAGCATCATTGAAACCATGCTCTCTATATTCACGAAAGTGAGCAATAAGGCCCTTCAACTGATCTATCGCAACATCAATATGCATGTTCACACTTTGAAAAGTCTTACTCACAATGTTGACAGCGCACAGAACGGGGAAATCAGTGTCATTTGCACAACGAATGACTAAAGACATTTGTTCCTCATGACTTACATCAGGTGTACAATCAAGTATAACTGAGAAGTATTTTGCCCTTTTTATCTTTTCAATTATTGCGCTTTTCACCTCATCAGCAAACAACTGAATCAATTCATTTTGAATTTTGTGGCTAAGGTTGTGATATTGAATTTCCTTGTTTTGAAAACGCCGTAAGTGTTCTTGCATTACAGGATCAAACTCTGCAATCATTTCAATCATACTCAAGAAATTTCCATTACCCTCCTCATAAACCTTTTCCTTATTTCCCCTAAATGCCAAATTATTTTTTGCAAGACTTTTAACAACAGCCATCACTCGTATGAAAACTTGCGATTGTGTTCTTTCTTTCTCATAATTTGTTCTTGCACACTTTTATCAATTGTCTGATTACGCCTCAGTCTCGTCTCCAAGTCAATCCATTTTTGCATGCAAACTATGTGTTCATTGTTTGAATCATGTTGTTTGAGTCTGTTTCCAACATTGTGCCAATCTCTAAACCCGATACTAGTTAAATGAGAATCTCCCACTTTATCCTTGAAAAGCTTACAACAAAAGCAAAACAATTTATCCGAGGATTTTGAATACACAAGCCATTTTCTATCTTGTTTCTCTCCATTCGGCAAGCGGCGAGTATAATGAACATTTGAAAAATGTCGCTTCTTATCTGAATCATCCCTCGGATATTCAGATTCTTCCATTTCAACTCTTATTGGCCCTTTTTCTACCAACAAGTCTCTGAGATTATGATCAATTGACTTCCAATTATTTGGATCATAAATGTCTAAAGGTTCTCCATGGTCTTCTTGAGCTGGAGGAATGTCACTATTAGTCCCTTCTCTTTCCGGACCTTCCCCATGATCAACAATATTAACAGGATCATTAGGATTATCATTCACCGCTTTTTTGCACACCAAATTTTCAACGGGAATACTTTCACTTTCACCCAACTTACTAGAAGTAAAATATTTGTTAAGAGAACCACTTAAAGCTTGCGTTAATTGTTCTTGCTTTTGCCTCTTCTTCTTTTTTTCATTTCCAGAAGGATACTTTCGTGATGACATTTTGTCTACCTATAATAATTTCAACAAATTTAATATTACCAAACAAAAATATACACACAAGTAACAATAGGTAATAGCACAAAATAACCCAAAAATTCAATAAATAATTCTAATAAATCTAATAGGAGTATTAGTATATTACCTTCAATTCAAATTCAAGGCTCCAAATTGTTCAAAGTTTTGAGTTCCAAAATAAGCTTAAAGCTCCAAATTTTATTTTTCTATACAAATTCATCACTTAAATCAATTATTTAACCCAAAATCATATGCCCTAATTTCGGATAAAATAAATTTAATTTAACCCTAAATCAAAAGCCCTAACCCAAATCTAGGATAAAATAAATTATTTAACTCTAAATCAAAATCCCTAATTTGTTAGGGATTTAAAATTTTGGAGGATTTGAGATGAGAGAGAGAGAGAGAGGAAAAGTAGATGAAGGGAGAGAATTAGAGAATAGAAATACCTTGTAAAAAATGGTGCGGTGGCTTGGCGGCGATCGCAATTCCGTCGGACCGGACCGTCCGTCTCTTCCTCCGTTCCTCCTTCTTGGTTAAATTGTCAATTGTGATTTATGAGGCTGAGTTTCTTTTTGTGTGTGCGTGTTGTGTAATTGACCATATTAAACAATTGGCTTTTAAATTTATTTTCATTGAGGCCCCTCATTTTCTAGTATATTACCACTAAGTCCCTAAATTTTGGGGCCCCTAAAAAATGCAAAATTTTGGGGGCCTAAGGCCCGGGCCTCACTTGCCTTCAATATGGGACGGCCCTGACAATCAAAATTCAAAACTCAAATCTAAAATTTGCAGTGGATGGTGAGAGAGAAGGAGAGGAAGAGGGAGGGGTGACTGCGATCGATGAAGAGAGAGAGACAGGAGCGAACTCCAGATCTGAAACTTGTTCGCCCGGCGCCGAACAGGTGGAGGAGAAGATAAGGGGCGTGGGAGTGGGCTAGATGAAGAGATTGGGGTGTATCTGAGAGAGAAATGGATCGGGGGAGGTGAATAGACGGAAAGGAAGATAAAGGATGCTGGGAAAATGCTAGGGATAAGATTAGGGGTGTAAATGGTTCGGTTTAGGCCAATTTAAGGATCGAACCACTAGTAATTGGTTTGAAAAAATCTCAAATCGAACTGAGCCATGAAAAAATTCAAATCGAACCAAACCAAACCGCCATGGTTTGGTTCGAATCGCGGTTTGATTTAACGGTTCGAACCAGGTGTTTAAACCACAATTCAAACCACTGTTTAAACCATGAAATAGAACATTGCTTAAACCATTAATTAGAATATGGTTTCAGAATACACAATTCATTGTCATGTTTGTTTAAATTTTTCAGACATAACATAAATAAAAGATTCAGTATTTAAACACAATTTGAAATTGAACTTCAATATTTATGATAAAAACATGTCATTTGATTAATTGTAATGGTATGTGCTAAATAGTGAATTAACATTATTACAAGAAAATTAACCAAAAGAAAAAAGGGTTATGGGCTAAATCCCATTAATAGAATTAGGGGTTTTCAAATCTAAATGCAAGGTGAAAATGATATATATGCATATATACGGTTAATATCGAACAGTTTGTTGGTTTGGTTTATTGGTTCGGTTTGGTAGTTCGGTCTCGAACCGTGGTTTGGGGGTCCAAATCGCAGACCAAATCGAACCACAGGATTTGACAATTTTTTTAACCGAACCAAACCACTATTGCTTGAAAATCGAACTAAACCGCATGATTTGATTTGGTTCGGTTTCGAACCGCGATTTGAACCGAACCACTTGCACCCCTAGATAAGATATAATGTGTAGTGGGGGTATTTTATATGTAAATTTAATTCTAGGTCTTCAGTTTTAATAATTTATATTTCAACCTCACAGTTTTATTTTTAATTATTAATGATTGGTCAATAAAAATAGATTTCAATGATATTTTTTTATTTTTTATTTTCACAAATTTCTGTGTTTTAGAAAAAAAGAAGAAATTTAGTGACTAAATTGAGAAAATATCAATCGATAAGGATTATTAAGAACAAGTTAAACCTCTAAATGTGTGAACTACCGAAAATACCCCTTAAAATTTGATCACATGTGTCGTACATGATCATTTAATCGAGAAAAACTAACATCGTTAGTGATGGTACTAATGAATACAAAAAAATAAAAGTTGGATGTGTTGAATACACAAAAAAAAAAAAAAAGTTTGGTGGTAAAATTCACAAAAGGCAATAGTTGAATGTTTTTTTTTGCAATTTTTCCTATTTATTACTCCCTCTGCCCCGGTTCAAATGTCCCAAAATGGTCCATGGACGGAAATTAAGGAAAGTGATGTAGGAAAGAGAAAAAGTTTAAATGTTTTTTTTTTTTGATACCCAGGTTTCCACACGGACTAATCCCTGACCACTGCGCACCGGCCCCTCAGTATGCTAGCGGAGGTAAATCGCGGGATGTGCCCTATGTAGCCAGGGTGGCAGCACCCCTTATACTCCAGAGCCCCAAGGGAGCCCTCCTGCAAGGCATTTACATCACTCTTACATCACCAAATGGCTGCTCCAGCTGCTCCTGCCAAAAAGGCATTTACATCACTCTTACAACATCAAATGGCTGCTCCAGCTTTGCACCTGCCAAGATTTGAGCTCCCCACACTGAGGATACAAGCCAGCAATGCCGCTTCCTTAACTGCACGGATGTGCCCCGGAGGGCTCCTAAGGACCCTGAAACCAAGGTAGGAAATTAAGCCCCAAGAATTCCCTTGGGGGGACTCGAACCGGTGACCTCCCCTTCGGGAAGTCACCATTGTACCACTGGGCCAAGGCCCGTTAGGTAAAAAAGAAAAAAAAAAAGTTTAAATGTTGTGAGTATGAGAAGTGATGTAGGAAAAAGAAAGTGGTGTAGGAAATAGTTAATGGATATTTATTGTGAGTATGACAAGTGGGTCCCACAAATAAAAAAGTAATAAAAAACTTTATTTTTTTGGGTTAGGACATTTTAAATGGTTAAATGGGACACCCAAAAAGAAAAGTTGAGACACTTCGGCCGGGAAGGAGGGAGTATTATGTGTGAAGAAGTATAAAACTAAAGGAAGTATCTGAACTTCTGGTTTTAGAAGTATATATAATGAAATATGAAATATTTTGATAAAATATTATGTGTGAAGAAGTATAAAACTAAAGTATCTGAACTTCTGGTTTTAGAAGTATATATAATGAAATATGAAATATTTTGATAAAAGAACATTTAAGAGGTTTTTCAGAAAATATATACATTCATTTTGAAATAAAATTTTCTACTCAAATTAAATTTTTATTACAAAATGAATAATTTTTGCCACTAAAAGTTTTTTTTTTTTTTAACCAAAATTTGTCGATATTCATTTTATTATTGTAAACTATAACAAAAAAAAATATGAATCTTCACCGTAAAAAATGTACAATTAAAATGTATAAAAAGCTCTTTCTCTATATTTCCCATATTTTTTTCAATTATCTAACAAACCACATATGCAAACAGGCCTTGGATTGCAAGTTGAGAAGTGAAAGGAATGCCAGAATCATATATCAACTTATCACGAGCATTCTTCGCCCTAATTATCATAAATAACTTCTCCTCCGAGCAGATAATGAAAAATTCCAAAGATTTAAAAGCAATATAACACTAGCAAACCGAGTGCAGCAAAATTCTGCAAACTGTTATGTAGCTACATAAAACTAGCGGTCCAAAATGGAAGGTACAAGTTAATGGAATAAAAACCAGGCTACAATGTGATGCGAGTACATTTGCTGCAAGAAAATCCCTGGGGTTCGAGAAAGATTGTTATCAGCAAGCAATCCACCTTATAACTCAGTTCAATAATGTTAACTACTCTTCTTCTCTGTAGTCGGGATTCTCTTTCAAGATGACAAATCCTTCAAGAATGGGCGAAAGTGGAATATACCTGCACAATAAATAAACACCAAGTCAACATTTGACCAATACCAAATACTGCCCCGTCACAATAGATTAAGTGTAGTCAACATTTGACCAATACCAATTAACCTACAGTTTTCGTGTAAATGTTTTTGGGTGGAAATTTAGAGAATTAGAATATTTTTAAGCCATTTTCTTAATTTGTGTATAGTCAAATGTTAACTGGGACGGGGTGCTATATGTTCTTAATAAGCTTTAGGTTTGCAAAGCAAGATTCTAGTACTTCTCTGTAGCGAGTTCAGCCCTATCACCAGCAGCCAAGAGAACTGGAGTAGAATGGGTCTGGAAACCAGTGATGGTTTTTGGCCGGCCAGCCTGGCCCACAACATCCACGGCTTGCCCAACCCTCACTGGAACTGACAAAGGTTTTAGATCTTCATCGACTGTCAACAGCATTCTTGGCTGTAAGGAGAAAATACCAAAATACCATCAGATAGGAGAAGACCACTTGGCAAGTGAGGTGATTTTGGAAAATAATAAAAAATAAATACTATATAATAAATAAACCAACCTGCATAGATAAAACCAAGAAGTACAAAACGTAATGATATTTCCCCAAGATAATGGCTTTCATATCAAGACATGCATGTAGCAGAGTAACCAGCCCAGCCAGTGCCGTCCTGCACAGTAACAATTAAGGACTAGTTAAAACAAACAGGCCTGTTAAGTTCAACACTTAAGCAAACAACACTATGAGCATACTTTCCATTTATTTTCCTAAGCATACCAACTTGTTTTCTTTCTTTAAGATATACTCCCTCCGTCCCTAAAAGTTTGTCTCATTTGACTTTTTTGTTGAACTTTGACCACAAATTTACGAGAGATTAATCATGTTCATGAAATTCTAAAAGTTGTTGTTGATAATATTATTAATGATGAATTAATAGGAATTTTTAGAATTTCATGAATATAATTAAATTGTCATATATTTGTGGTCAAAGTTCAACTAAAAAGTCAAATGGAACAAACTTTTAGGGACGGAGGGAGTATGTATTTCTCATTCATATAACTAATTTTATCGGTTTCTGCCCCTTGTGGAAGGAACTTTAATTAACATGTACTCTCCATCCCCAAAATGGTCATATTTCCTTTTCCATTATTTTCTTTGTTTTCAAAAAGATAATATATAATATGATTATAACATTCAAGACAAATTTAAGCAAAGTACGATAAATAGCTGACTTTTCATATGCAATTATTCCCTTTCGGCAGTATAAGCATAGCACAAGGTGAAGTCACACAGATGAATATGGGTTTAACTTGACCCTTTTGGGGAAATGAAAAGTGTTATTTTAGTACCCCAAATCCAAAAATACATCAAAAATGTTAGCAAAGCCACCTCCGATGAACCATCATACAGATCAGTTCATATGGTCAGTGAACAAATAACCTGAAGAGACCAAATGTTTTATTGAAGTACTCAGTATACTCCCAGAAAATCATATGCATACAGTTATGACTCACTATGAAGAATAAAACAATTCTTTAGGAGGGGACTAAGTTTCACTAGGAAGAAACACGTACGGGGATAGCAAGAACCGTTCAGAATGGTAAGGAGAAAGTGTCAACAACCCCTTTCCCATATGTACAAGACCTTGAGCAATCCGAACCTGCATGTTTGGCAATACAAAAATTTCTTATAATCCGAACAAGGAGGAACCTTCCAGGAGGACATTACTTAAGAAACACAAGATTCCAAGTGTACGATTCTGTTAAAGTATGGAGACTTACACAGAAGAGAAGGCTGGCTTCTTTGTAGTAATAACTCGAAAGATTCCGAAGCATGGCAGCAATTCTTGCATTGTTGGTTCCTGCACCTATCAATCCCAAGGAGATGACAGCTGCCTGTAAAAAAAGGCATCAAGTGATTCACGGCTTTAGTAAATGAGTGTCCATTTTACTCCCTCCGTCCCAAAATGATAGTCCCATTTGCCATTTTTGTTTGTCCCAAAAAGATAGTCTCATTTCTAAAATTAAAAGGCTAAAATCAATGAACTTCCAAAATTGTCCCAAAAAAAAAGTGTTATAGGGAAGAATGAGAGCTCACGGAAGAAGAGGGAGAGAGAGAGAGAGAGAGAGAGGAGTAATGGAGTAATGATTAAACCTCATTAAGGGTTGTGATGTAAATGAAAATAAGTTGTTAAAATGTTTGAATAGTCAAACAGGATTATCATTATGGGCGATGGGAGTATATATTTTTCTAATAATACCATGAAGTAGTGGACAAATACCAACATACCATTGCTACTTCGGTATCTGCATCGTGACTAAGTCTACTTAATGTGTCCATCACATTGACCTATGAAAACAATAGATATATAAATACATCAGAAAAGAACATTTTTCGATTAAAAAAAGTGCACTGATATTAGCAACTGCATCTTCATTCTCCAGCAGCAACAATGATTACCAGCCTGGCCAACTCAGGACCTTGGCATATGCCTTACCTTCGGGTTTGATATGCAGAGAAGACCAAGCGCCAAAGGCACAGCCTTTCTAATATTCTGCTCTCCATACTGTAAAAGATGTTCCAGTGAGCGAATTGCCATCTCAAGCCCCAATTCTTCAGCCATGGCCACCATTGCTATTCCCAGAACAGCTGGTCCCTGATAAGTTTCACCCTTGTCGAGATGTTGGGCGCACTGACCGAGGAAGTCTTGGACCTACGGAGATAAGGAAAGACAGTCAGCAATCTCAATTTTGGCAAAAGAAGCCTTTCTTACTCGTATCAGTAACTATATAATCCCTCCATCCCAAAACAAATGACGCTGACTTGTCAACATTTTAAGAAATATGCTTTACGTATTTGTAAAATGCATGTACAATGGTAAAATTGCACGGACTCTTTCCTAATTTTGAAATGCGACATTTATTTGGGGACGGACAAAAATGAAAAGTGTAACATTTATTATGGGACAGAGGGAGTATAATTACACACCTTCAGGACGTTGCCTGTTCCAGCATAGGCACAAGATTGCAGTGTCATATCACAGTATTTTCTGATCTTTTCATTGAATGTCTTTGAAACCTCAGCAGTTGCCTCCACACTATCCTGTTAGACACCAGAAACAAATCACAAACACAATCAAATATGTAACAGCTGTTTTACTCCAGATGTATGAAACAGAAGATAATCTCCAGATATGTTGGGAAGAACAGATTGCAATTCAATGTACCTGCTTCCCTAGATAAAGAAGACCTAGCCCGAGAGGCAGAAGTCTGGTAAGGGGCTCCCCCAATTCAGCCTCACTGCGGTCCATTAATGCAAATATTATAGCCTGGGCAACCTCCTCATTGCAGGAACCGACATATACCAAACCCAAGGAGATAGCAGTGAATGCGATCACATCAAGAGGTGCTTTAGTATCGCTGAGAATAGGAGTCAACTTACTTTGGATCTGCAAAATAACAGAAGTTCAGTAAAGTAAAACAGAAGAAAAAAAAAGAGTAAATTTAACACTTAAAAGTCAAAATAAAGACAAGTCAACTCGGTTAAACATTACTCGACCTTCTTAATTAATGCTTACTCTAACTTGGTTTAAAGCAAAATATGCTCCATCTACAACAGTGAATGATTAAGCAGGACAGTTGACTTGAATGCAACTTAATCCAATAGCGAGGAAATGGTGGGTTTATCACACCATCTTGAGAATCCTGGATTCCAATTCTCTTTTTGAACTTAAACTCAAGAATCTTCTTGAACTAATTACTCCATTTTGAAGTTAAAGCACAAAGATATCCCATATCCCCATGTACAATAATAAATGAATTAAGACAATTGACTGAAATGTCACTTAATCCAATAGCAAGGAAATGGTGGGTTTAGCACACCATCTAGAGGACAATTGATTCCAAACGTTGAAATCTCTCTCTATCTCTCTCTCTCTCTCTCACACACACACAGTGAGCATCCTTCAAGACCAAAAGGAATGGTTCGGTATCAACTATATACTCCCTCCGTCTCACCTCAAACCGGACTAACATTTTGGACACGGTAATTAAGGAAAAGTAGAGTAGGAGAGATGTGTTGTGAGTATGAAACTTAAAATAGGAGAAAGAATGAGTGGGAGGAATAGTAAGTGGATTGATGTGAATATAAAAGTAAAGTCGGAGAGAGAATGAGTGGGAGGAACAGTGTAAAAACATTTTTATTTTGGGAAGTCCGGTTTGAGGTGGGACAAACGAAAATGGCAAAAAGTCCGGTTTGAGGTGGGACGGAGGAAGTATATATCAAGCAAACCAACTTTCAAACTACATTTTGTCAAATCCGTTTTAAATATGTTCACTCCTATATCTTATGCAGCAGTAAGACTACGAGCTGCACTGAATTCAAGTATTAGAAAAGGTAGCCGATGACCATGTTGTAAATATAAGAGAAGCAAAAAGAGCACTATAGAAAGAAACAGACCTGCTCATTTTGAGTGCCTGCGTATGCAAGACCCAAGCCCATTATAGCACCGATTCTAATAGAAGAATCTTCTTTATCCAAATATTCAGCAAGAAGTGCCAATGCCTGAAAGAACAAAGTGAGATAAATCAGGAAATATATATTAAATATGCTTTATGTTCACAATATATTCAGTTAAACTCACAGGATCACAATCATTTTTGATACCACAGTTGACAATCCCAACTCCTAATAATGCGCCTGCTATGACGTGGTTATCATTGCTGTGGAAATACTTGTCAATTTGGGCAAGGCCAGAATCAACATCCCAAAGCAAGATCATACCCTGCAAAGATAAAAGCACACAAATATAGATAGTCAGACACAAAAATATTGATTAAAGTCATGAGACTGACAGAGACCCAACATACCAGACTTGCAGCAGCACTGGCCTTCCCATGTTCTTTATTCTTAAATAGCCAATTGCCTGAAGAACCCCCACTTGATGCATCCGATGGGACAGTCATTAGTTTATCCTGAAATAAGAAAAGTGCTATTAGTAAAGAAATACAGCTCCTGATGACTAAATGCACATAAACTATGACATTACCTGCCCGAAGCCGGCGTTTACAAAAGCATTGACAAATGTTGCCGCCAGGTTCTGCCTTGCTGAATCAACGCTGGCACCAGCACTAGCACGGCCATCAAGCAAGTGCGCCTAAGAAACAAACAACCACCATATTTCAGAAAATTAGGAATATTATACAAGTATAAGACAAACATAATATACTTAGTCCAACAAAACTACGGAGCTTTGACACCATGAGAGTGTTTTTTTATTTGTTTTTTTCTTGTTTGGGTGGGGGGGGGGAGTTGTCAGTGGTCACAAGCAAGAACACATTCAAACTACTGAAGAAATATTAAATATCCAATAAACAGAAAGAGAAATGTTGGCGGGGCTGATGTAAAGAGTGCACAAGAACCAAGATGAGTATGGAAACCAACGAACAAAATTGGAACATCCCAAATAAGAGAGAACATTCTGGCGGAAATGGTGTGGAAGAAAGCAAAACCGTGACATGAAGAGCTTTCCAGCCAAATCCGCCACTTTTGGCCCTCTTTTCTATACACTATTCATGAGGAATAATACTTGAGTGTTGACACACGAAAACTTCAGTCTACAAACAACAAAATAATTAACAGCAATTAATGATCCAAACCTTGTATATATCCTCAGGAGATTTGGGCTCCATGACCTCAATATCACGAGCAAGGGTGAGATAGCCTTCACTTAATTTCGTATTATTGACGATTTCTTGCAATGCCTCCCTTTCATCATCATCTCTACACATGTCTTTGTCAAGCTCAAGACTCATGCCCTGCATAATGGAAAATTGCTAAGCAACCAAGTAAAGTTGATGCAAGCATTGTCTCTTTTCAAGTTGTCTTTCAGAATTAAAATACATTCATAAACCAGATTAATGGAGAAATGGCTGAGGTCTTCATGGGAAATCACATGAGTCACATAATCCTATTTCTTCAGACCAAAATGATGGGAAAATAACAATCTGCTCATAAACCAGGGGATGGTAAAATGGCAGAAATCACTAGGAAAATAATTCATGGATCACATAATCCCAGTTTTATGTCAACATTTTTTTTCAGAAAAAAAAAATCTTCTATGAACAGGAGAGCACAAATTTCTGAAGAGGAGAACTAATATATGCACACCCGGACACAATTTAGAGTCATAGGAATATTAAATATCTAAACACCACACCTTCTAAATAGATATCAGACCGAGATTGATTATCAGAAAAACAAAATATTTAGAAAAAAGAGCTAGACTCAATAACAAAGAGCATGCAAAAATTAATAAAAACTGCATACTTACATGTCGTGCAATGATGTAGCAAAATTGCTTTTTCAGTTGAAGATCATCTACAGCTGTAAAAACCTGCTTCACAAACTGACAAAGAAAAAATTGTTGTATCAGACCTAGACTACTAAAAAGAGAAGAAGATATCACTTAAAGCTCAATATTATAGTACTCCCTTTGTCCCAAAAATGAATGTCCAAAATATGTTCAAATTTACTCTAGATCAAGAGCACATATTGAAATTTTTTTTGGGAATTCATTTTGGGATGGAGGGAGTAGCATTTAGGATTAGTGTCCAATACAAATCTAGCTTCATTATTGCTAATATATAAGTTTCCATATCACATAACCAAGACAACTTTGAAACAAAGTAATTTATGCAACACTCACTGGCATTTTGTCAATGTATATCGCAATCTGAAGAGCCCTTGGGTATTCTTCAAATCTCATACACAAAGCAAATCCAATCTCCAAAACTGATATGTCATCTGGTCCTGGAAGGTATCTGCAGAATGTTGCGGTGAAAGCATAATCAGAATAAGACCAGCTTGGAAATAAAGCAGAAAGATACAATCGAGATCAACGAAATTTAAAATTCAAGAAGAAAAAAACATACAAAAGAAAAAAGACATCAAGAAAACAAATCTAAATAACTAGACTTATTTGAACATCTGATAAGCTACTTTGTACGTAGCTAGAAAATGTTAGCTCGTTTTACTGGGAAATTAATGTAAGTCTATGTTTCCTTTGTTCCAACATGGAACTGTCAATAACTAACTATCCATATTTAGAGTAAAGTATTTCAGATGTGCCCTCACAAGGCAGGATACGGTCATTTTGAAGAAAAATTTTGTGTTCAACCAGTTTTCTCCTCAAATCTCCCTTTTATCCTTAATGCTAGAGTGTTTACGACATATCCAATAGCTCATTCATATTGCCAAGCGTGCCCTCATTGAGGTCCACCGAAACGAGATGGTTGGTTATCAACAAGTGTGACAATCACAAAAAAGACACACATCAAAAAATCAGACAACTAAGGGGAGGGAGGACATCTTCTGGAGGGTTTGAAGAATCAGGAATCAGTAGTTAATGCTATCGGTATTGCCTCCTTGTACCTAATTACTGGTTTAAGCTAGAACTCTATTCTAATAATGATAAATCCTCTAAGCATCACTCACTAAAGAATTCACAGTAAATGATGTCAGAGAGAAAAATATAATATACAGATAAACAATAAAATAAGAAATCTTGAAATCTGAAGAACCACATTTACCTGGCTGCACTGGTGAGGTACAGGATTGTTCTTTTATAATTCTGGGCCTCGATGTACATGTTTATCATATCAAGGTTTTCAACCTGAATTTATGCACACGTAAGTTGCATATCAATCTCAAAAAGCAGCTCAGAAAGTATGTACAAGATAAAGGAAGACACTGAATACCTCCATCAGAAGGTCTACAGCCTCAGGTTCAGCATTGTGCTGCAATGCAGAAAGCATTTATTAGGAAAATATGGCCAAGAGACAGTCCCCACATTTCTAACTCACGTCACCATGGAGAAACATTTATTTGCAGAGAATTCTTCACTGTTGCGGTAAAAGAAAATTTTCAAGAACACTAAGTTATCATCTGAAACCATACCTTCATATGAAATTCAACAATCTGTTTTACAAGCTCCATTAGATCTTCTACTGGGGCATCTTCACTCTGAAATGGCATAAAAATTAAAATTGTATACAGTTACAGAATGTTAGCAATAATATTCGTACACATACTAATTAATTTTTTTTTGATCTTCTGCTCAACTACAAACTGTCATCAAAATAACATCAAAATATCATCAAACGCAAATCCCCCGTAAAAGAAAGTGAAAATCAAATGGAGAATATCATATGAGCCTATGAATACACAAGCACATATCCCCATCAGCAAGTCAACAGAGGATCACACCATAATTCTTCCAGCCACAAAAACAGCGGATTTCACCATGTACAGTTGCCACATATCAACCAGGATCATACAAGAATGACAACACCTATTTTCTGGAATTAATGATGTTGAAGTGGAGGATAATCTTTAAACAGTAAAACATAGAGGTGGTTTACGACCTTAGTCATTTGGTTTACGGCCTTGGTCCTCATCTTTTGGTTACTGTCAGTAAAAGCCCAATGATGACATTGGTGAATGATAGAGATGGTGTTACTAAGAAAAAGTGTCCTCAGGGTGGATGTATGGAATATGTTGTTCTCCAGAATAGTAGACTACAGCCAACTATATAAACACACCCGACATGGAAGGGGTAGCATACACACACATATAGACTACATTTTGCAGATTGAGCAATAAGAATCAAGTAAAGATTGCACGAAGAGATGTGATTTTGATGAAAATCTAAAATAACAAATTTAAAAGATATAAGCCCCTACCACACGTTTGGCATATTCATGTGCAATTTCCCCAGCCAAGTTCCTATCACAAAACAAAAGAACATTTGTTATATAAAATCAGGTGGATGCAAAAATGATAAGCAACAAACATAGTGGTCAGTTTTTATTTGTAAACGTGAATGCAAGCACTAGTGTGTATTTGTCTGTGTTTTTCCCCTAACAACATTGACATTCTCCTTTTATTTTAATTATAAACAATTCAAAGTTCTCAACCCACTGACTCAAAACCTTACATTAACATTCCGTGGATGTGCCAAACTGTTTAATAAACTAGCAGGCATTAGCACACTTGCAAAGATAGGTGCAAGATCGCAAACCTTTTTAAAGTGCATATTCAATGACACTGACAGACTCGTGAGCGAAAAAATTGAGAACTAATCATAAGCATAAACCATAAAGCCACAGTTTTCTTAAATACTAAAAACAAAAATGAATGGAGAGCAACTATGAAAAGAGATCATCTGGCCCTAATGACTTTTTGTATGCATTTACCACATCACCAATATTGGAGCTTCAATATTATCTTTTCACTTTTAAGTTGTAGGCATCAAAGTTTGCAGCTATAATCCCACTCCATACAAGGAACACGAGAATTCGAGGAAAAAAAAAACATAACTAGCTACCTTGCACGAGACAAGGAAGACAATGCTCACCTCACATACTCATGACCCCACGAACCAATATCACCTTCAGAACCCAGCAATCGGAACTTTAAGCTCTCCTGCAACAGTTATTGTGTGGAAGACATCAATTGCAAAACTATATATAGAAGGTAGAAGCATTCTAAAAACAAGAACAGTTCTAACATTGCAATAGAAACTACTCAATAGTCTCAAGATCATAATTGTGAAAGCCTAGCGCCTCCTCGCCCGCCTCGCCATTTCGGCGCATATAGAGGTCAACCGCCTTTTGGTTTTATGGCAAGCTGTTGTGCGCCTTTTTGGCCTAGGCAACACCTTTCTTGGTTATGGCGAGAGGTGTGGGGCGTCCGCCTTTGTCAAAAGGCATAATAGGCATATGCGTAATGTTAAACTAAGTCTCAAGGTATGGAATTATACGTTGGAAATTATATATTACCTTAATTTCATATATTACTCTCTTTTCTAGCATGGTTTAAAATTTATTTTCACGATTTTAAACGACTACTTGTTTACTGATTTGAACATCAAATGTGTTTTTTGTCTTATAATTCTCTTTTTTAAGGTTTTAGTTGCGTTAAGCTGCTATTACATGTGAAATTTTGACATTTATTTAATGAAAAATTCTTGTTCATAACATAACATGTTTAATCTTTGTTTATTATATCTTACATATTACATACTCCCTCCGTCCCAGGAAATGGTTCACCATTTTTGGCCCGGCACGCAAATTAAGAAAATAGGTGGGAAGGAAAAATGTTGTGAGTGTAATTTGAAAATAGGAGAGAGAATTAGTGGAGGAAATAGTAAATTTAAAAAGTGTTGTAAATGTAATAGTAAATTAGGAGAGAGAATGAGTGGAGGAAATAGTGAGTGGGTATAATAGAATATTAATAAAACTTTTCCATTTTAGGAAAGGTGACACTTCAAACGGGACGCCATTTTGGGTAAAAGGTGAAGCATTTTCTGGGACGGAGGGAGTATGTATTATTTTACTATTTGTTGGTTCTATTTTTTAGCTTTGCTAGCTTTTCGGCCGCCTTTCAACCGCCTCTCGCCTTTTCTAGGAACCTCTCGCCCGCCTCTCGCCTTTAACAACTATGCTCAAGATAGACCCACAATGTTGTGCAAGTATGTTATTCAAAACTAGGGTTGTAAACGAGTCGAGCCGAGCTTTGAAGTTTCGAGTTCGAGCTCGTATAAAAGTTATCGAGCTCGAGCTTTTCTCGAGCTCGAGCCCAGTATGGCTGTTCGAGCTCGGATCGAATCGAGTTTCGAGCTTTTCGCGAGCTGTTCGCGAGCATTTCAAGAGATGTTCGCGAGCTTTTCGCAAGCTGCTCGAACTCGAGTATTAACGAGCCGAGCTCGAGCTTGGGCTTATTTTTTGAAAAAAATCTAAAATCAAACGAGCTTTATCGAGCACTAATTCGAGTTGTAATCGATCTCGAGCCTAAACGAGCCTAAACAAGTCATTCGAGGACAAAATTCATTCAAGCTTTTAACGAGCTTAACGAGCCGAGCTCAAACGAGACGATCTCGGTCAGAGCTCGTCGAACATACGAGCCGGCTCGAAAAAAAAAACGAGCTTGAAAATCGGCTCGAGCTCGAGTTCACCTCGAGCCCACTCGAACTCAAGCTTTCACGAGCCGAGCCCGAGCCGGCTCGTTTCGTGTAACAGCCCTATTCAAAACCTTATAATATATATATATACATATATATACATATATATGTATATGTGCATTTTTTTTTGATAAGATATATATATATACATATATATATACATATATACTCCCTCCGTCCCACGTGAATAGACACTTATTTCCTTTTTGGGACGTCCCACGTGAATAGACACTGCCCAAAATGGAAAAGAATTTATTATTTTATATTCATCCTACCCCACCCACTCATTCTCTCTCTACTTCACTTTTACACTCACAACATTCTCTCTCTAACTATTCCTCCCACTCATTCTCTCTCCTATTTAATTCTTCATACTCACAACATTTAACTTTTTCTCTTTCTTACATCACTTTTCATTAATTCCTACACCCAAAAAGTTGGTGCCAAGTGAACCGAGACGGAGGGAGTATATACATATATATACATATATATATATATGTGTGTATATTATTTTTTTTGATAAAGATATATATATATACATATATATACATACATATATATATATATATATATATGTGTATGTATATATCTTATCTATATATATCATAATCCAACAACAACAACAGGGAGAAAGTGATTTGTACATTAATCATCGGAAAAAAGAATTGACATATCAAATACAAAATAAGCAGAGGACTTGTCATACCCGTTCACCTTCATATATATATATATATATATATATATATATATATACTCCCTCCGTCCCACGTTAGTTGAGACTTTTTTCCCTTTTGGACCGTCTCACGTTAGTTGAGACTGTCCAAAATGGCAAAGGAATCTTCACTATTTACCCCACTCATTCTCTCTCCTATTTCACTTTTACACTCACAACATTCTCTCTCCTAACTATTCCTCCCACTCATTCTCTCTCCTATTTAATTCTTCATACTCACAACATTTTCTTTCACTTTTTCTCTCACTTACTTTTCCTTAATTGGTGTGCCCAAAAAGTTAGTCTCAACTAACGTGGGACGGAGGGAGTATATATATATATCATAATCCAACAACAACAATAGGGAGAAAGTGATTTGTACATTAATCATCGGAAAAAAGAATTGACATATCAAATACAAAATAAGCAGAGGACTTGTCATACCCGTTCACCTTCTGCAGACATGGTCAAAGCCAAAACTGAAAGAATATCCGACAATAATTTCTGCATATTATAAAAGATAAATTCAGTCATAATGGTCAAGACTAATAAAAGGAACAAATGATCTCCAGCTAAACCAATAATCAGCACCTTTAGATCTGATTCGGCCATTGTCTCATAATATGCCTTTAGAGTTCCATAATGAGGACGCAAAAACTTCAACGGCTTTGGAACAGAAGTCATAGAGCTAGTCGACGTTCGAATTTCCTGCCTACAAGTAAAATCTGACAGTGAGTTTCATGAGCCATAGTCATTCATGCATTTACAACACTCTTCTAGTCCTAGAAGTCCATCTAGTGAGAATAACAGCTCATTGGCAAGAAATAATGAAGTTATCACATGGTCAAGGAGCTAGCGTAACAAATCATATGCAGATCAGGCTACTTAGTTGATCTACTAACACTAAAATCAATTGCAAGTGAGAGCAACGAAATGGACGAACGACTAATGGTATTCATTAGAGTAACCAAAATACATCAGCAGGAGCTGAAAGGCAAATGTCATTCAGAAAATGCAACCATCAAGAGACAATAAGGTACCGCATACTTGTTCATGTACATTAATCAACAACCTAAACACAAGAGGCAGAAGTAGAGACAAAATACAATGTGCTAATGAGTTCCGAAAATCCAGTCCTCATTCTGAAATAGGAGATGTGGATTTTATTCCACATCCATGGCGGAGGTAGGGAACGATCCTGAAAAGAAGTGGAAAAGGCTCCAATTGCAGCAAATAGTTTTTGCTAATTGGAGTGTTGGCTGTGAAAATATAAGAACAAACTCAGTTCATGCAACACGTTACACAATTGCTTGATAAGACGAAGAGGTAGAGGTATTGGCTAATGGAGTTACTAGAGGAAGGTTTCCGGGAGAAAAGAATCATAACTACAGCCTATTACCAGGTCTAAGAAACATGTGCACCAGGTGCTCAATATATTTACAACCAGTAATCGAAATGGATATGTGGACGTACATTTGAATGCTTCTGAAGAAGAAGAAACCAGTCAACTTTCGAGGAGAGAACAAATAAGACTCTTCCATGCCTACTACTCAAAGAAGGTCGAAGCAGAGGTAAGGAGAGCTTGACTCATATTGGGTTAAAGAAAGGTCCTCACGAAGATATGGAGTTAACATGAGCAATAGGTGGTACATGAAAGTCACTTCTCAGATAGGGCACATCTTATAGGTAGAAGTCTGTCAAGTTTGAATTTTATTGCGACCCTAAATAATTATTCAAGCAAATGTATCTATATAAAGCCTTGCAACTAAATACGTTAATAATGTGATAGAAATAAAATTACTAAGTCCAATGAAAAGCTTTACGCTGGCTGATCCTGGTGGTTTGCCTTTCGCTTGTAATTTTGTTAGACAAACACCAAGGGAGAGTCTATAAGGAAGACTAGAACTAGTGTCTTACCCGCATGTGTCTAACATGAAATGTGTATCCAATGATACAAAATCATTCACACAAGGATTTGGCAAATGTCTTGGGAGTACATACTACAATATATGCCCATGACCGATAGTCACAGACATACAATGAACCGAGTCTAACTACTTCTTTCTAGTGTGATTACAGGGAAACTAGCAGTTGAATTGCACTTGACTTACTTTCCTGGTTATTGATACTAAATTATTAAACAGATAAGAGGGGGCAGATTGTCACACTAATTAACTAGTTATGAAAGAACATTAACTTAGTAGGGGCATAGGGCCATCCCTAGCACAAATAATCTCCATGAAGACTTGCTCATACCAACAGCCGATATTATATATGGTAGCGAAATAAACCATTTCCTTCGCAGATTATTAAAAACCATCTGCATAGTGCAAAGCTTTGTAGGTTGTATTGAGCCAAACATGATACTAATCACTGAAAAAAGTTTGCTTTAAATTCAAATGTAATTGAAATTTTTGTGCTTATTCGGGTAACAAAAAAACAAAAAATAACATAACATAACATAACAGCTCAAGTGGAGTGGCTGCTGGGGTATCTCTGCTTTTGATTCAATCCCATCAATTTAAATCCCTTAAGGATATATAATCAATAAATATGCTTAGCAGATGAACAAACAAAGCACATAAGGGCAGGAGACGGTACCTCATGCCCTCGAGAGCATTTTTCTGCAACCCGGGATCGGAATCTTGAGCCCTCTCAACATACAACTCTAAGTTCTTCTTTAATTCCAAATCTTCCTCGGACTATTACAAGAATTAAACATCAATTTTCTTTCAAAGCAACATCATCAAACCTAATTTAATCAAAAAACTCAAAATTATAAATTAATCCAAAAACTTACGAGATCTTCATCCTTCTTATCATCTTTCTTCTTGGGATCCTTTGACGGAACCTTAACTGGAGCTTCTTCAAGTGGGTTGCCGCTTCCGCTAGCAGCATTAGGATCCTGTGCCGGCGCCATAGTTGAATCTTAGAGCTGAGTTACGAACTAGAGTATGAAGTTGATGATGGTGAAGGCGATGTAATCAAAGGGGTATTAGGGATTTCGAAACTAGCAGATGGGAACTGGAAAAGAAGCCTGAGAATTTCGTTTCCTCCAAGCAAGGGTTCTTCGTTCTTTCTCCCTCTCTCGATTGTTGAGCATAAATAGACGACCCAATGCGATAACAAATTCGGGTCGGACACTTGGATCTACCCATTTTGAAAGAATTTTGGTCAACTTTAACCTTCATACTGGGCAAATAGCACATTAATGCCCCAAAATTTCACACAAATTACAATTTAGATCCTAATGTTTCAATTTTGGCAATTTAAGCTAACAAAATAAATGAAAAATGGGTCAATTGCAATTTGGTGACCTAAATTTTACACATACTTGCAATACGGCAGCCAAGAGTGCAATTTAGTCAATCAATGCCCTAAGTTTGCAATTTTTAGCAAATTGGTATAAAAACTAACAAAATCGTTAATTTTTTGACGGGATTAAACACATGTGCACGGCACATGACTTTTAAAGGGGCATTTTTGTCATTTCGTGAGTATTTATTCAAAAGTGAGTCAAACATAATAATAATAATAATAATAATAATAATAATAATATAATAATAATAACAATAAAATAATAATAATAATAATAAAATAATAATAATAATAATATAATAATAATAATAAAATAATAAAATAATAAAATAATAATAATAATAATAATAATAATAATAATAATAATAATAATAATAATAATAAAACTCCTCCCTTTTCCCCCGGCCCTACCCACTTCCCCCATCCCAGTTTCTTGCTCTCTCCCACCCATCTCCGCCCCACCATCTCCGCCCCACCATCTCCCCTTCATCAACTCTTCTTCCTCCCTCACCCACCCACCCACCCCAACCCTTTTCACCCAGCTCCAAAACTCTCTCTATATATATCTGTCTATCTACTACTTCTTCTACCTTCGATTTATACCCAATTCGGTTTTTGAAAGTCAATAAAGATCGAAGTATTGTGATATGGTTTATATTTCGATTCTTAGTGATGGGTTGTTGATGGGCGGTGGTGGGATCTGGGTGCGGTGGTGATGCTTCTCTCTCTCCGCCATTTTTTCTGGCGAGGAGGTAGCCGGAGGCGAAGGCGGTGGTGGAGGTGGGGAAGGGAATGAGGGGAAAAAGGGTTGATCATTTGGTGGGGTGGTGTGGAAAATGGAATTTTAGGGGTCGGAGGTTGAGGGGACGAGGGAAAAGAGTCTTTAGGGAAGAAGGAAGGGTTGTGGGTGGTGGCAATGGCGGATAAGGGGTGGAGGACGCATGTTAGGAGGAGGAAGAAGATGAAGAAGGTGGGCATTTTCTTCGTCATTATTATTATTATTATTATTTTATTATTATCATTTTATTATCTTTATTATTATTATTATTTTATTATTTTTTTATTGTTGTTATTATTATTATTATTTTATTATTATTATTATTATTATTATTATTTTATTGTTATTATTTTATTATTATTTATTATTATTATTTTTTTATTATTATTATTATTATTTATTATTTTTATTTATTATTATTAATATTATTAATATTATTATTATTATTTTATTATTATTATTTTATTATTATTTATTATTATTATTATTATTATTATTATTATTATTTTTTTATTATTATTTTTTATTATTGTTTTTTTATTATTATTATTATTTTAATTTATGTTTGACTCACTTTTGAATAAATACTCACGAAATGACAAAAATGCCCCTTTAAAAGTCATGCGCCGTGCATATGTGTTTAATCCCGTCAAAAAATTAACGATTTCGTTAGTTTTTATACCAATTTGCTAAAAATTGCAAACTTAGGGCATTGATTGACTAAATTGCACTCTTGGCTGCCGTATTGCAAGTATGTGTAAAACTTAGGTCACCAAATTGCAATTGACCCAATGAAAAATCTAAAGAGCTTATTTGAAAACTGCATTTTCTACCCATAAAATTCAATAATTGTTTAGTTTGCCACTATTTGGTTAAAAACTTTACAGCTCTTAAAGCTTTATGTTTTTAACAGAAAATAACTTTGAAAAAAAAGACCACTTGAAAAAAATTCTTTTATCAGACCATCTACAATGGTTTTAATACCCAAACAACATTCAACACCTACTTTAACACTACACATCAGCTTCTCTCTCTTCCACCTTAATTCAACACTTCATTCAATTTTTAACCCTACAATAGTTTTGTTTAATAAAATTAAACATTCTTCCAACTCATCATCCTATACCCCACCAGGGGCGAAACTATGTTATAGAGGGGGGTCAATGGACCCCCTTGAGTTTTCCGTTTTTGCCACTTTACCCCCTTATACATTTACGAGATTAGGAACTTAAACCCCCCTGAAAAAATACAAGTAACCCCCCTCAATATTTACATTAATAACTCATTATATAAACTCAATCCATACAAGGCAAGGGTTAATTTTTCACTTCTCAGTTCACGCTATTGTTTAATTACGAGTTATCATAGTTCCGACCCTGAACGAAGAGACGAAGAAGACGAAAGCCACCACCCAGCCACCGCGGTGATCTTTCAAATGAACTTGAAACATACATTATGGATATGCGTAGCGATCTTGAATTTGCTAATGTGAAGGGGATTGGTGAGCTTGTTGAAATGATGGTGGCAAAGAGAAAGGATATTGTTTATCTTTTAGTTTATTTACTACTCAAACTTGCATTACTCTTGCATGTCGCAACGGCAACCGTTGAGAGAGTATTTTCCGCGATGAAGCTCATTAAAGACACCTTTACGTAACAAAATGGGAGATGCTTTGAATGATTGTTGATGTTATTTATAGAGGATGAGGTTTTTCAGAAAATTGAAAACGAAGATATTATGATGTATTTTAAAAAGATGAAGAATAGGAGACCATCAATGTAAAGTTTACATTGTAAACACTCTTTTTATTATCCAAGACCATGGAATTTGACTTTTTTGTTTCAATAATTATTTTTGTCTTTAATAACGAAATTTTAATATTTTTTCGTTACGAAAAAATTTGACCCCCGACCTTAAATCCTAGTTTCACCACTGTACCCCACCACTTTTATTTTATTTTATATTCTTTATTTTAATGATTAGTAAAATAATAATAATTGTTATTATCATTTATAATTAAAAAAATACTTCATACTTAATTAATTTTTTTAATTGCAATTAAATAAATACGAAAAATGACGATAATTATTTTTAAAACAAAGAAAAGTTACAATAAGCATACAACACAATAGGGTGTTATTTTAGTGGTTGATGTAGGAAGAATATCAATAGGGTGTTTATGTTTATAAGAAATTGAGTAGACTTCAAATAAAATAAAATACAGTTAATAAAAGTTGAGTGATCGAAATTGACGGACTTCAAATAAAATTAAATACAGTAAATAAAAGTAATACATCATTGCAGAAAAACGACATAAAGCTAGAAAATACACATTAAAGTAGTATATCATTGCAGAAAACCGAAATAAAGCTAGAAAACACACATTAAAAATAATACATCATTGGAAAATACAGAAAATTATTTTCCAAATAGCTCGACACCTAACATTTCAAAAAGTTGTTTGCTTCGATCATCAAGATGCTCCTTCTCACTTAACTGTAGCCACATTTTCATCTTTTTACATTTGTTTGCCTCCTTTAGTTGTGTGGCTATCTTGCCCAATCGTTTCAACACTTTCTCTTTGAATTGTTTAAATTATGTCCACTCTTCGTTTAACACTTCCAAGCCTACTCTCTTATCTTTTTTTTCTACTATTTTTCTTAGTTGCCTCCCTTCCCATAGGACGAGGAATGGATCCAATCGAGTTTGAATCACTTGATGGACCTTCACGTGCTCTCTTTCCACTGCTATCAGATCCCGTATATCCTCCTACCTGACTTGCGTAACGTGGTTGATCTTGAAGAGCATGCCACTCTTGAATCAAAGTAAAATTGTCATTGGTACTACTTTTATACAGTTCATGAGCTTTTCTCAATACGTCATTCTCCGACCACCCGCTTTGTTGCATACGCTTAGTGCTTTCATAAGCACCTATCCATTTGCCCAATATTTTGTTGATAAAATTATAATGATTTCTGCAGGCAATTAAATCACGGGGAGGGTCAAATAGGCAATGCTCGTTACAGTAATCCACAATTTTACCCCAATAAGGATCCCCTTTCTGATTTCTCCCGACAACATTGTCGGTTCCATATTTAATCCACCCACTAAGTAGCACTAAATTTTCTTCAGTGGTCCATTTGGAGTGTTTTTTGCGAGTAGTGGTTGTACCCTCTTCGGTTGGAATGGTTGAACCCTCTGCATTTGGAGTGCCTTCGTTACCATCGCTCATGCTACCAAGAGCCATTTGTGTTAAAAATTCTGGAAATTCTGATGCTCCAGAATAAGAAAAAAATTCATTTCCCATTGTCATATAAGGATGTTGGTCCCAAAGGTGGCAACAAGGGTGAAAAAGAGCTAGAGGGGGGTGAATAGTTGTTATAAATTTTTCGCCCTATTTTTGAAAATAAACCTACTACTTACAAAACCGCTTGCAGTGTATCAAAACCACAAGTAGGATTGCAAAATGCACAACAGAATTTCTTATGTATTAGAGTGCGGTTTAGAGGTGCAGTTTTCACAAACAGTAAATGAGGTTTTGACAAGATTAACTAAAAACATAATTCACAACAATGAATAACCTATATGAAGATCAAACAGATAAGGACAAAATAATCAGTGATGAACAGTAAGTAAAAATACAGAAATATAAGAACACAATATTTGGAGTTGTTCAATCATAAATGATTTACATCACTACCAAGATGGTTAGTCTTGGATTTTTTAATGATAGATTTTATATTAGAGTATGAGAGAGATTATAAAGTACAAGAATCAAACTCAGATCTAAAATCTATTCAATGAAAGCAAATTCTAGGCTATAACCAGTGCATCTCAAATGAATTAATCTATGTGATTAATCAAGTGTGTGTGTGATAAACAAGAATCAAGGCTCTTTGAATCTGTATGATATAAAGCTCAAGAAATCTTGGTGATACAAGGCTTGATTTTTGGGCTGGAGATATTTTCTTGAAGGAAGAAGATGAAGATTCAAAGGATTGAATATTTCTGGGAATAGCTTCAATCTTCTATGAACTCACTGTAAAATCAATTTCTCAAGCAATCTTCAAATGTTGAAGAATGGGGTATTTATACCCAAGCACCAAGAGAGTAGCCGTTATGATACAACTGTGCAAGTACTGTACTGGTGCGGTCTGATTGGTCCACGTGTCCACTTTTGTCCCTTTGTTCAGAAGATGCATATAAGACTAATCAGACCTCAGCTGTAATTAAGGAATGAAGGATATATGTCACCTTTTCAGAATCCTTGCAGATCGTGTCTGACAGTTATGTTGGTGTAATGCCCTAGGCGTTTAGTTATGTTTGACTTATAACTTAAACCGCTATGTAATCGTCTTTATCATTTATTATAGAGAATGTTTTTTTGGCTTATTATATGTTTTCATGTTTATTATAATAACATGCGTCCCTAGTTATTGTGAATGACTAGTATAAGTTGGTAATGGATAATCATGAAGATGATTATATGCATGTGATGCACATTACACTTATGGGTACTTGCTAGAGAATAAGTACTGGACATGACCTACCGATGAGATTTATGACATGGTCTATAGTCATATATGTCGTGATTAAATCTCATGATAGTCGTGTCATTGATATCCTTTGTACCTGAGATTATCATCGTCTTCCACATGATGAACATTGTGTTTGATGTAGTCTAACACTATCTTTAATAGGATAGCAATAAGGGCTATGTTGGCACGATTGGATTCTTGTAGGGAAGAATGATATGTCAAGATGGGATTTGTCCCTCTCGTTGAGAGAGATGTGTTGCTTGGGCCCCTCGATGAATGGTGTTGATGAAATGTGTGGCCACACTCAAGAGATTTGATAGAGATCAAATGTACTTGGATTATCAACATATTCGGAATCGAGAAAGCATTAAACAATATGAGTTGACGAGGACCATGACTCATGTTCAATTTGACATCGTGGACAAAGGGATTGTGACATTTGATATATCAAGGAATCAAGCTTTTATGTTATATTAATTGGGTGGATATAATAGTTTGCTAGAAACCACTTATATCTTGTGAGATCGATGTTTTTACTCACTACCAACATAAATATAATTCCTAAAGGGTCACACACAAAAGGACGAATTTAAAATTGGCTAAAAATTGGAATTTGGGACCTGAGACTATTGCACGGTCGTGCGCTGTAATTTGGAGCGCCGGTGTAAGATATGCTGGCTGGAGCGGCTGTACGTTAGTTTTTGGAGCGGTCGTGCAAAATTTGCACGGGCGTGCTTTAGAAACTGCACGGTTATGCATAGCGGCGCTAGAAGTCCGTTTTGGCTTTAAAAAAGGAGTCTTCTCCCTAATTGTTAGGGTGACTTACCAAGTATTAATAAGACCTTTATCCCAGCTAATAGATACATGAATTTTGAGTTTTAGAAACACAAAATCATTTATTTTGATTGAGAATCAAAGATCAAAAACACCCAAATTAATTTCATATTCAGCAATTGATTGTTGAATATCGATTCAACAATCGGAGGATCATCTAGCAATCATACAAGAATTGTTCTTGGTTCGTTCGCGATAGAGGGTGATTGCTTTATCACCAAAAGCTTTAAGACTTGCAATCGTTGATTCATCACAAAGATTAGAATAAGGAAGAAGAAGATCAAAGGTTCGACATCAATTCAAAGGTTGAATTTCAGATTCGATTTGAGATTCGTTTTGAGCAAACATAATCGCTACAAGATATGTAAATCTATTTCATATGTTTCTAATCTCTTCATGCTAGACGGATTCAAGACTAGGGTTTTGTTGATTTATAAAGTTCTTCCGCTGCGTTTGTAACCCCAAAACCCAACAGTGGTATCAGAGTCGTGTTTATCATGATTAGGAGTGAAATTGACATGCTAGATTTAATGCGATTAAATGCTTTACATGCTATATGCAATAGATCCATAATTTTATGTGTATTGTTTTGAGAAAATAATTATATGTGATATGACATAATCATGATTTATAATTGATTAATATGATTAGTCTTTTACATATGTTATTGACCTGTTTAATATGATTAATTAGATTAGTAAATTCTCAAAATTGTATCAAATTGTTTGATTGAAATTTTTTGTGAATCCCTATGTTCATGATTATGTACACATAAGTTTCATGTTACAACCATATGATGTTTGTTGTTATGTATAAAACCTTCTAAATGTTTAAGTTGTATGTCACCCCTTGATTAGAACACTTGTGAAATTTTAGGGTATTTTGATGTAGTTTTGACTTAGTTGGGTGCATCATTATATCTTAAATTGTGATCAAGATGAGATAATGGTTGATGTAGTTTTGACTCAGTTAGGTGCATCATTCCATGTCTCATACGTTTGAAAAAGGTTTTGACCTAATTGGTGCTTTCAAATGAGATTCGACCCAAAGCATAGATGAGATTAAAACATGTTTTGACATATGATGTCTAGAAATCTCATAAAAGATCTAAGAGTCATATATGATATGATTGATATTTTCTACCTATATAGCTTGATTTCGGGCATTGACTCAGTTAAACCAAAATCAAGTGAAATATGGATCTTAGCCTACTATGATTATATGATACATATTTGTATTTGAAGGTGTATAATTTAGTGGGAGTATTTATGAAATACATTATTTGCTCTTAGATGATAAATGCATTGATAGTTATATGTTTATTGTTTGCATATTTTATTGTAGTAATGGTGTAAGTACCCAAATCCGGATCGTCCAAATCCGTCAGAAAGTTAACCGAAATCCGTTAACTGGCCCGCTCCAGGTTAACCGGAACTCGTTAAACTCCCCGTTGTTGTGCCAACGAGACGTCCCGGGACTGCCCCGTGCATCCCGACGTCGAACCGTACTTAACACGTGTCATCACACGTAAAAGCACGGCTTTCCCTGAAAAACGCATTTTTCGGCACTTTCCGGGGGCGTTTCGGACATTTCCCGGACTGTTATTTTAAAAAACGGACAAAACCGGGACCGGGGGACAAAATCCCACATGGCTGGTGACTCAGAGGGGCACGTGGCAGCCATGCCACCTCCCTCTAGTCACCCTTCAATCAAATTCAAAGGGAAAAGACCAAAATACCCCTGATTTGCAAGCCAAGTCCGTAGGACTCCTTTTGTGCACATTTTACGAAATTGCCAGCAAGTCCTTCAAATTCTCAAAATACCACAAAACCCCCTGGATTCAGGCCAAGTCCGTCCGGACTCCTACTGCAATTTTCACCCTATAAATAGAAGTTGCTGTCAAAGGCAAGAGGACAGAAAATTAACCCCAAAAATCACCACCCCCCACGGCCTAAGCTGTTTTCACCCCTCCCGAGCTCCCGTTCTGTCTCGATTCGCGTGAAATCTTCGTATTTCGGTCAAATACGCCCCTTACAACTTCGAAACAACCTTTCGAATCACTTTCCGTGTCCCGTACACACCTCCCGAGCCAAAGGAGTCGACCCTAGCCATAGGTATAACTCCCTCTCTAAATCTCCCGCCCGTCTCTGTTTACGCGCCGCCGCTATAACCATTTCGAACGTCGTTATTGAAATGTAGACGCCTCCGTCTAACGGGGTCCGATACGTTTTAGCCACTCGATCCTCTTCTCTTTCCGTAAGAGAAGTAATCACGGGTTAAAACGGCGTTCCGACCCCGTTCCGTTTACTTTTTATGTCATTTACCATTCCGGATCGATCGATCCGTTGATCGTCATTTACAATTCCGAGCCGTTTGGCCTCGTTGATCGTCATTTACAATTCCGAGCCGTTTGGCCTCGTTGATCGTCATTTACAATTCCGAGCCGTTTGGCCTCGTTGATCGTCATTTACGAATCCGGATCGTTTGATTCCGTTGATACCGCACTTTAAATATTGTCATTTACAAAGTCCGATCCGTTTGGATCGTGATAGTATTTACTTTTCAAAGTCCGAGTCGCAACCCGATTCGTTGATCGCATGTCATTTAATACGCATTTTTCCCGTAAAAATCGTTAACAATGTAATGCCCGGTTCAAAACCGGAGTTCGTCCGTCGAACTCTCTTTCAAAACGCGTGAAATGACGTTCGGCCTCCGAACGCTCATCTTCAAACTCAAAGCCGCCATTTGACACTTAAAATCATTTAATACGCATTTTTCCCGTAAAAATCGTTAACAATGACTCGCACGGTTCAAAATCGACGTTTGCCACGCAAACGCTCATTTCAAACTCAAAATCGACGTTTGCTACGCAAACGCTCATTTCAAACTCAAAATCGACGTTTGCCACGCAAACGCTCATTTGTCTCAAACCGACGTTTGTCATTCAAACGCTCGTCTTTTCAAAAGTCACCTAATCAACGTTTGTCATTCAAACCAAGATTAAGCTTGTCATTCAAGCCCCCATTTCAAAAGACACACACACACACACACGATTTCGAGAAAGGTAGAAAGACTCGTCATGCGAGGCGTTTCGGGCGATCTCGTAATACTCTACCCGAAACGTAACTTGACCTCCGAACCTAACAATCTCTCGGTACAAAAAGCTTTTTACTCGTTTTTGCCGCCAATAAAAATGATCCCTTTTTCAAAGCCTTTTCCTAAGTTTTTGCTACCAATAAAAACGACACCTTTTCACAATAGCCGTTTCTCAACGTTTGGGCTCAAAATACAAAAACCACGTGGCGACTCCTCATTTTGTTCCTTCCCATGAAGCGAGGTCTCGTACACCAACCCTCCGCGAAAGACAACCGCCTTTTCCGCGCCCCCGCCCGCGCGCGAAAAGATCGGGTAATTTCGATTGGCGACTCCGCATTTGGGGAAAAGATACTTTTTCAAAACCGCCGATGTTTTCTAAAAGCCTTCCGTGGGTCAAACTTTCGTTTACCCTTCCTCGTTTCGTGTGTGTGAGTTCCTTTAAACCTCGAACGGTTTTTGTTTCAAAGGCATTACATTGTCAACTTTTCAAAATCTTACCATGTTTGTGCATCCCCATTCACGTTTGATTTTCATTGTTGTCTTATGAACTGTGCATCATAAATTCTTTAAGACACATTCTGAAAAATCTCTGTTTTACTCAGAAAAAGAATTTTAGTGACCGCACACTACGCGCACTTGCCGCCTCGGAACACCGCACTACACGTGCACTTGCCGCCTCGGTACACCGCACACTACAACCCCTAACCCGGGATGGCCTTATCGGGCCAGCACTCCGATTGGCTCCGCGTATGCCTTTCGGGCGCACGGGGTCGTCCCAAACATCCCATCCTAGCCCGTGTAAGCCATGCACTCTTTGTGTCACACTTTGTCCAAGACCCCGCTGGTTTTTGGCTTAGCTCGTGTCATAAAGCCTAAGTGTATGTTTTTCACGCCGGCCCCGCTCCGAGTCAAGCTCGAGAGTTTGAGACCGAAGGTCGTTCCCGACCCGAAGTCTTGAGCTTTTCAGCCTTGACTTTGACGCTGAGCTCGCCGAAAAATATACCCGAAGGTTCAATGTGACGCCGTGTCACCAAACCTCGCCGTATGTATCGTACCAGCCCACAACTTGGCCAACGCTAAAAAGCTAAGGTCTCTCGCACAAGCGAGTCAGAGGTCATGCCCAAATTTTGGCACGATCCCCGCCTTAACTTAAGGACGTTGACTTCGACCGTGGCCCGTACGTCACACACGTTGAAAGTTTGCGTGATCGCCTAGCCTTAAGTTCACTTTTTCCTTTGTCGGTGGAACTCGCTTGCCTTATCGACCTCGCTCGGGATAGTCCGTCCCGAGAAAGATGATCTACAATGGAAACGAGGGGCTTATAAGCGTAGTGACGAGATCCACCGATTAGAGATCTAGGATTAGTTGCGAAAAGAAGACACGCTCTTTTCCAACCAATTAGGACTCGAGAAAACGTGCTTTAAGTAAACGTTAATCGGTAATCGCACATTGCACAAGCCCGAAAACCTTGAGCCAAATCCCCTTTTCCGAAGCCTAAACCCTTCCTTTCGTTCCCCGCAAATGAGCGTAAAGTGGTTCGATTTCCGGCCGCCGCCTTGCCAGATCACGCGATAGCAGCGGCGTCGACGGTTCTTCGGTTCCCTCGGTTCCTCGGCCCGGAATTTCCGACATGTCTAGCTCACCGAGAAATCGTGACGGGGAAGGACCCCGCCACCTAAGTATATGACATTGGAATAAGCCATCCGGCTTGTGAGGTTCACAAGAGGCGTAAAGAAGATCGAGTAATTTCATGGTACAGCCTTTCCGAATGAGCGTGGTATAGCGGCTATCCCCGCCAGACGGTACTTTTGTCCTGGGTCGAGGATGACGATTCCCGAAACCAGCTCACCAAACCTTCAATCAGGTTCCTCCCCCGCCAACTTACGGGATGCCTTCCAACCAAGGAAACAAATGACCTAGGCTCCATGTTGCCACCTCTCAGTGGCAACCCCGTCAATTTTGGTCGCCTCAAAGGCTACGCCCATCACTCAATATCACCGGCCGCACCGTTGACCATCTCAGGATGCCAATATCCCTCAATACCCTCCCGTGTTCGTCCCGTTGCCTATACACGAATCTCTAAACACCGGGACAAACCCCGATACGCCGTAAAAGGCTCCCGTATATTCTCATATACCAAGCCTTCCACCTCCAATCACTACCGCTCACGTGGTAAAGCACCCGGCGCCGAGCCTCACACCCACCACCGGACCCAACCTTAGCCTCGGATGGTCGAGCGGATGAAAGACCCGAAAGCCACCATGAGCACCTCAAAGCAGAAACGCTCAAATCCACAGATCCGGAATGGTCACGCCTCTCCCCGCCAAGTTCGAATGCCGGAGATGGACCGATTCGATGGAACCGAATGTCCTCAAACGCACGTCGACACCTACGTTCCGGCATGAGAGCAAAAGGAGCAACCCTCCAAAGAAATGGCCGACCACTTCCAAAGATACGCTCAAAAGTTCGCTGTTACGATGGTTTCGAGGGTCAAGCTCGCGGATCGCCACACTGGGAACAGATCGCAACATCTTCCCCGGAGCGGCATGCATCCAACTTAGAGTGGGAAACAAGTCGCGAGGACTTAATCACCACCGAGCGTAAAGCGGATGAAAGTGTTGGGGAATTCTACAAGAGATGGAGCCGGAAACTCTCCGAGATCATGGAGCCACTCTCCAAAGACGAACGTATGCGGATCTTCAAGTCCCGCTTAAGACCGTCCATCGAAATCTCATCGGGCCACAATTTCTTCCTGCATCTCCGGCCATGGTCAATGCCGGCTCACAGCTTCGAGAAGGATCTCAAGGAAAAGTTGGCTACCGCATGCCCATACGTATACCGCTCAACAGCTGCATTCAATCCCGCACCGGCCCCCGGCAAAGTGGAAAGATACGTCCGTCAACTACGTCCATCGTGGACAACAATCGGGTAATGTAAACCTGGCCCCACAAAGCAACAATTCTACTCGTAAGTACTGTCGTACACTTCGACAAGTTGGACATGCCACCGAGCAAGATGCCGGAAGGGTTAATCAAGGAGGGTCTCCTTAAGCCCGTTGCCAATTATAAACCCAAAGTTCCCGTAGCCAATGCGGACAAGAGCAAATCTGCGCCTTCCATCGCATCACGGCCATACCACCGACAATTGTTTGGGGTTACGATACGAAATCCGTAACTTGATAGAAGAAGGCAACTTAGAGCGCCCACGTGGGCCCAATACAGTCGGGAATCCTTTTCCGAACAATAACAGCGTGAATTCCATTGAGTGGGTGCCCAAGAAGAGTGCCACGTAACCAGCTCCGCCTCTTTCACCTGAATCCTCCTCTAATGTCCACATCGCCTACGATGTTTGCGATCGCTCCGCCGCCCGGGAGTACGAGTCTCGAGAAACCGTCCGAGCAATCCTCCGAGAAAACAAAAGAAGAAATCCTCTCAACAAAGAATCGAGAGAAAGATACGAAGCCGGAGATACCAAAGTGTAGGTACACTTGGAGAACCCTCCGGGAGGTTCGACTACTACGTCTTGTACTCCAGCCTGGGCCCTTCTTTGCCTCCAGTGCCATGCGGCTTTAGAGCGAAGGCGGGAAAGCCGAAAAGTCCCGCTCAAACCAGAATCTGGCCCCCGGGACACTGGAATACCTCGGATCTTGGTAATCTTATCGCGCCGTAAGCCCAATCCTCCGCGGGATCAGCCAAGATTCAATTTGTCCAGCTTTCCGAGCTCGGACCGGTAAAGGAAGATCAAGGTCGGCCTTGGCAATCGCACTCGATCAATGTGCTAACCAAGGGCGGCAACCGCCACAGCAGCCTCAACACACTCCCCGAGGTTCCAAAGAAAGGCTTTACCTCGCAAGAGGAAGACAGAAACGGATGGCCGGATGACTCTCCTTCTACGGATAGAGACGAGATCTACGACTCCCGCTCGTATGGCAAAGCATGATCACGTTACGTGACGAAGACTTACCGAGAGACGCCTGGGCACAACGAAGCTGCGTACATCACTCTCAAACTCAACACCATATCACTCCCTGAGTATTGGTAGATAACGGGTCAGCCCGTTAATGTCCTCCCTCTCAAAGCATGATGCGAGCTCTCCGCATCCATGAAAGCCACCCGATTCCGTCGCCGGACTATCAAGGCCTACGACAACTCGTCTCGTCCCATCCTCGGGGACGGTGACTCGGGAACTCGGTTCGAAACCCAAATGGTGCCAAAGAAAATTCCACGTGATGGACATTCCATCCGAGTTCACGCTCTTTTGGGACGCCCTTGCTACACCACATGAAAGCCATAGCTTCCACTCTCCATCGCGTCAAGTTCATTAACCGGCAGGGAGATCTTGAAGTCATCCGAGGGGATAGTTTCCTCATAGGAAACGAAGCCGAGACAAGAGCTAAGCGTGTCCGCACTCGTGCACCGGGTTACCTCCTTCGAATCAACCAAGGGACTACCGGGGCAAATCTCATCGTAATCCTCGTAGTCCGGAGATGCCAACTATGTAAACGTACTCGAGCAAAGTGCACCTCAAGCGCCCGATACATCAAGTTCAACTGTCATTTCCAACATTTGGAGGCAGATTGGAAGGAAACGCCGAACATCGCCATGATGCGGGCACATAAACCCCGCCTCCAATCGGAGATTCATCAAGCATTCTTCAAACTCATTCTCTCGGCCCCGCTGTGCGAAGAGATCTTTGTAATAAAGGTCGACAAGTATCGTCATACTCATCTCGACCGTATGACCGTCGTATGGAAGGTCCTCCACGAGGGATTCCCTCTAAGCCTTTCCTCTCAAGCATGGGGTACGAGATTTTCCTAGCCGCTCCAACAACGCAACCGACGCAATACGTCCCCTACACTGGATTGAACGGTCGATGACGATGAATCTGGACTCTCCGGAGTCGAAGATGCGGCATCCGCAAGCGCACCTCTCGCATTCACATGCTCGCTTTGAGGACGGAACTCCTTCCGATCAGTGTCACCTACGACCAAGGTTCCAATACCATGGAAATTGTCAAGCTCAATGTCCAAAGCATGTGCAGCCTATCCGATAATTGGAAGCACGTGATTCACGCAACGAGGAATCCTCTCGATCAAGTGAATGACGACGACTTCGTCAATATCATCTATTCCGTATATCCCGATGAAGCCAAGGATCCCGTCCTTGTTATCGATTCTCGCAACACCAAGGTCACCTCGATGACCGCTCGCTCACGGTAAACGAGGCATTGGCCAAGCGAGCTCGTAGCTCATCCCTACTTCCGAGTACTGCCCCTGGCAACCGGCCCGTGCCGTCGCCAAGCTTATACCCTCAAACGCCGCCAAGGCCAAGGGCAACAAATAAGGAGACCAAGCTCCTCACCCCGCTACAAGTCGATCAACCTCGGGAACGCTTCCGGCAAACCCACCCCGAAACATCTCGTGAAAGTCTTCCCCGCAAGGCGTAGCCGCCTTCCGACATAGGAAATGACCACCTCAAAGATCAACATGCTCCAGCTCGATTCTACTCCCACCGTCACGGCCCCGGATTCGACATATCCCGCTGGGCCGATCGCTAGCTTTGATAGACTTGGCGATCGAGCGAGATCACGAGACCGTCAACATTGCGAAATTCAATACCCCCGTGGGGTCAATCAAGCGTATATGGGCAAACTTCTTGGTGATCGAGATCAAGGAAGGCCGCATGGAATGTCCCACCCGACTTCCTTCGTCAATGTAATCCAAGTGTTCCCGCCATTCGGCGATTTGAATGTAATCACGGTTCTCGGGACACTAGCCAGACGATGCGCACCTACGGAGATCGCCTAGGTCTCGCAAGGAAAGCCCTCATGGAACTAGCCGCTCAAGAAAGTCGTCTTTGGGACGAAGACCAAGCTCGAAAGACCTACAGTGGACCAAGCCCTTAAAGTGTCACAGCAGCCTGCATGTAAAGCTAGAGGCCACTCTAGACCCGCCGACCTCAAGAGTTTTGCTCATGGCAACTTCCCCGACTACCGTCCTGTTCTCATCCAACCCCTCTCGCTGTGCAAGGGTGGTCAACGGTCCCAATGACCTAGGAGATGGAACGACACAGCGTAACGAATCCTGCCGCTTACCTTCCCGAGGAAAGCAAGTTCTCTCGTGAAAGCGACGATGAAGAAGATGAAACCATTCTCTTCCAAGCCAGGCATGAAGTCAACAAAACCGGACTCCCAAGGGTCCTGGGAGGATGGGAACGGATCATTGCCGCACTCAAATTGAAAGGCCAACTCAGGGAGGAAGGTCTATTTAAAAACAAGAGGAGGATGGAGATTCGTCTTGAGCAACTACTCGTGGAAATTCCACACCTACGCATTCGCTTACGTAAACGATCAAATGGGACAAAGAACTACCACATGGGCCGATGTTCGGGAAGCCGTGTACTCACCTTCCGACATACCCGCCACTCGTATAAAGCGTAGGAGAAAACTCTCCCGATGGAGGTTTACCTAGACCGCCGCACGCAGCTTCAAAGAAGCACCGGCTATTCTCACATGGGAAGAAACGCAGCACTCACTCTCGACGCAGCTCCGCCGCAAGAAGGTTGATCTGGGCTCAGAGCGGAGGAAAACTAGCAAACCATGAGTATCGCTGCACCCAACTCCAGAATGCCCCGAGTATGCTCAAGAAGAAGGAAAGGAACGCGATATACCGTGAAGAGATCAAGGAGACCGTTCGCTAAAGCCGAGAACTCTCCAACCTCCCCGGAGGGTTAGCGACGCACGCCCGCCTGTGCAACCACCGTTGTGCACCGACATTCGAACAATTGCGCCAAACTCAGGCTACCTCCCCGCAGAGGCATCCAAGCCGATATCCCCGGGGACAGAATCCGTCAAGCTGCCGAAAGCTCCCGGAATTCATCCACGATCAATGAGTTGAGGGAAGACATATGTCCCTATGCTACGAGGAATCCTCCTCTAACTATGGCTCAACTCAGCAGCACTGCTCGAAGGGACCAAACCCGATGTCGGCGTTCTAACCCGATCGGGTCAAATCCATGCATTACCACCTAAGGCCACCAAAAAGCCGACGGAGCCGTAATTGCAATCCGGCCACCCGAAGACGCAAATTCCTTGAAAGAGGACCCGATCCTCACTCACTCAAGCGCACTCAGCGAACATTTCCCTTTGGTCTCTCGCTCACCTCCTCTTATCCTCACAAGCTCAAGCTAGAGGAAAGCCCGGCCCGTACCATGGTCCCCGTGGACGCAACCCCGCATGAAGTCATTCAAATGATTGGCAACATCCACTATGGCAACATTATCACCTTCACAAGATTTGGACCTTCCAAAATTTGGGGCCGATCACAACGAGCCGCTCTACATCACACCCACTGACGAGCGTCGCCTTCCCCGCGTGTTGGTAGACGGAGGTTCCGGAATGAATGTCTTGCCCGCCAAGATGATGGACCCGCTTGACATCAAGCCCATGCATCTTAAGCCTTCACCCACACCGTCAAGGCCTATGACTCTACTTCCCGTAGCTTCTCTGGGTTGCTACTCTCAACATCTCGGTTCGGCAAGCGGGTGATCCTCACCGAATTCCAAGTGTTGGATATTCCAATCACTTTCACAGCCCATCCCGGGGCGTCCCCGGCCGCATCAAATCAATGGCGTGGCATCCACCCTTCACCAAGGCCTCAAGTTCATGCAAGGCAACGAGCTAACTACGCCTACTACGGCGACGTGTCACCACCGAGGGGACCAAAGACTAACGACATTCCAAAGATTGGAAATCAAGCATAATGACGACATGCCATTAATCGGATTCACTCTAGAGACCTCCAAGATCCAAATATGCAACGTGGACCTTCCACTGTCTCACGATCGATTCCTCCCGCCATGAGGATGATGAAACTCATGAACTTCATCCCAGATCGGGGCTCGGCAAAAGGCCGCAAGGCCAACACCAAGTTATTGAAGTCAAGGACCACACCACGGTCCAGGGGCTTCGCTACGTGCCAACACCGGCCGACATCAAAGAAGACAAAAGGCTCGCCCGCACCAAGGCAAGCACTCGCAAAAGGGGAACCTCCGACGGCACACCCACCTCCGACCTTACATGCTTTGACCTCGCTCATTACTTCACCAAGGGAACCGACAGAACCGAGGGGACCAACAAGGGAACCGACACAGAACCGAGGGGACCGACAGGAACCGAGGGACCGACAATGAACCGACAGCCAGAATCGAGGGGACCGACGGTGGAACCGATGAAGATGAGAAAGAAGCAGTGGATAGTCGCACCAAGACTACAGGAAGAATGGAACAGCCTAGCACGGGACCTCAAGCGTTTCGTAGGACTCAAAGCTAATCCGATAAGGGGAGCGTTCCTCGACATCACAGCTCTCTACCGGGACCAACCGCCACCACACCAAAGATGAGTACACATTCAAGGGAATCCTGCACTTGGAGGAGCAACTCAAGGTACTCTCCATGGGAAACAAGTTGTTCGGATCAGCCGCCGAGGCCACATTCGAGACAAGAAGTCCAAAGCGTAAGGAACCGTAATTCATAGAAGACGCTCTCAAAGGGACCACTCTACGTAGTCTGTTTGAAGAAGTCATGGAGTTGCCCAACTTGATCGACTGGGCTCCGACAACAGCATGATCGCCATGATAGGGACAGCAGGAGCCAAGCCTCTCGATCCCCGCACCCTTATCAAGCATCCAAAGAATGCCATCAAGAATTGGGTAACTTTCACCGACCAAGGGCAAGCCAGGCAGAATTGGAAGACAAGCCGGGCCCGCACCCACATCTCCCTAAACCCGGTCTCAAACCCTCTCGAGCCGCCTCCTTGTCGAGTCCAGCCCTTCCGAGTCATCCAACGGCCTTACGCCGAGGACTATAATGTTGTAGCTAATCATGTATTCCCGTTCTTGTTTAATGAAAAGTCTCGACCTTTCGGAGTATCCTCTCATTGCCACTTTAACAACCGATAAGTTAACAAACAACTTAAAAGACGTTAATAATTCAATTGATAAAGAAGCATACATTAAACGAACAATACATTAAAGAAGTTCTCGAGCGTGTAGTTGACCAAGAGGACAACCGGGCCCAAGCCGCCGAAGAGGTTATGACCAAAGTGAACCCGGGGCCGTGCAAGAGCCTAAAGAGACACAAGTGGGCGGTTTCTTCGCCGATCACGAGGAAAAAGAAGCCCCGATAAGCCTCCTCCGGGAGTATGTTGACGTGTTCGCCTCGGTCATATCAGACATGCCAGACTCGATCCTTCAATCGTGGAGCACGTAATTCCCGGATCCCGAATCCAAGCCTGTCAAATGTAAGCCGCGCAAGATCAAGCCAGAGTGGTCCTTGCAAGTTAAAGGAGAAATTGAGAAAATGCTCCGAGTTGGTTTCATCAAAGTGATTGAGTACCCGACTTGGCTCTCCAACATCGTGACGGTCACCAAGGCCAACGGAAAGGTCGATGCTGCGTAGATTTCCGGGATCTCAACAAGGCCAGCACTAAAGCTGATTTCACACTGCCTAACATCGACATGATGGTCGACACCACGGCAAATTTCGAAGTAAAGTCCTTCGTGGACGGGTTCGCCGGATACAACCGTATCAAGATGTCCGAGGAGGATCGTGCCAAGATCGCCTTCACCACTCCACGGGGACATACTGTTACACGGCCATGCCGCTCGGTTCGAAGAACGTTGGGGCTACTTACTGGCGGGCCGCAATGTGCCCTCTTCCATGACATGATTCACAAAGAAATCGAAGTATATGTCGACGACATGATCATCCACTCCAAGGGATCGACATGCCGCACATGACAGATTCGAGGAAGTTCTTCAATGTACTCGTAAAACACTCCATGAGGTTGAACCCGGCAAAGTGCACCTTCGGCGTCAAGCGCGGCAAGGTACGGGGTATATGGTTACGTAAAGAGGTATCGAAGCCGATCCCAGGAAAATCAAGGCCATCATCGACATGAAGCCGCCTCAAACCCCGACAGTAAAAGAGCTTCATGGGAAGACTTCAAGACATCGGGCCGCTTCATCAACCAGTTGACATCTCTCTGCGAGCCCATGTTCAAACCGATGAAAAGAATGCCGACATCAAATGGGACTCCGAGTGCCAAACGCTTTCGAGAAGATCAAGACCTACTTGGTTAATCCCCACAGTGCCCGCCACATGAAGACAAGCCACTACTCCCGTATCCGACAAGAATGTACACGTCAATCGGAGCAATGCCGGCACAAGAACAGAAAGATTCCAAGGTTGAGCATGCAATCTACTTCGTAAGCGAAAGCTTCAAGGAAGTGAACTCACTACTCAACATCGAGAAAACTTGTACCGCCTTGGTATGGGTAGTCGGGAAACTGAAACACTACATGCAGCCGCATTCGCACTCCCGGTCTCCAAAGTGGACCCCGTCCGATATCTCTTTGACAAGCCATCCCCGTCAATGCGGCTAGCCAAGTGGTCATTCTTCCCGGCCGAGTTCGACATCAAGTACATGGTCGGAAAATCAACAAAGGGCGAGTAATGGCGGATCGCCTTGCCGACTTCCCGAGCAAGTGAACCTAAGGGTCCCGATCCGCAATTTCGGACGACGGAATCTTTTCACTTGACAGCCGCAAACCGCCGGCAACTCTTCTTCGATGGGGCAGCCAACAAGAAGGGGAATGGCATTGGAATGCTCCTTGTCGATCCCAAGGACGAGCATACTCCCATAGCCATCAAGCCGAATTTCGAAGCAACCAACAATGCAAACAGAATATGAAGCCTGTGCAACAGGTTTGGAAGCCGCCCTCGAGCGCAACAGCTTAGAGCTGGATGTATATGGAGACTCGGCATTGATCATCAATCAAGTATCCAACAAATGAAAGACGGTAGATTCCGGCCTTCAGAAGTACCACGCGTACATGGAGGAACTCATTGCTCAGTTCAAGGACATCTCTTTTCACTATTTGCCAAGAGACAGGAACCGCTTCGCAGACGCCCTGGCAACCCTCGCCTCTCTTGTCGAAATTCCCGAAGGGAAAGCAGTAAAACCCCTCAGAATAGGCAGACGGGAAACACCCGCCTATTGCTGTGAGATCGAAAAAGAAAAAGAAACGATCGACGAACCCTGGTACAATCAAATTTACCAGTACCTCCAAAGCGGAGAAGCTTCCTTCACAAGTGAAGATGGAAAATACAAAGAAGGGATCAAAGCCAAAAACATGATGGCATTAAAATGCCTGGCATCCCATTTCGTCATTCTGGGGGGTATGTTGTACAAGAAGCGCCACCAAGGGCCACTCCTTCGGTGTGTAAACAAAGAAAAAGCCAGCGAGCTAATGAACGAAGTTCACAACGAAACCTGCGGTCCGCACATGAACGCCCGAGCATTGACACAGATCATTCTCCGTATGGGATACTTGTGGGCACCTGACCCGGAACCTAACACGTGTCCCGAGTCTTAGAGCCCAAACTCCGAAATCCCACCTGAACTTTTTCAAAACATTAACTTGACTTGAAAAGAACTAACTCTAAACTTGGGAACATCTCCACTTTGGAGGAAAGGGAAATAAAACATAAACTAACTTTCAAACCAAACTTATTTACAAACCTTTACAAAACTCTATCTACTACCATTTTAACTACTACTTACTTGGTTTCCATATTTACAAAAGTTAAACCATATTTTACAAATTTACATAACTTGTTCTATTAACAAACTCCAACAAAGGAGTAACAACCAAAATACAACCATCTAACCATCAACATACCCGACAAACCCAAAATCAAGCACAAACTCCGTACCGGCCTCACTGCCCTGGTCCTCCTGTCTCAGTCCGATCTAAAACATTAAAGGGAGAAGGGTGAGAATAAATCTCAATAAGTTATTATGCAATGAATCAATATGCCAAGTAAATGCAACACATATAAGGTGCATATAATCACGTTGGTAAAACCATAAACACTTTCCGTTACCTTGGTTTACCTTTTTCCCGTCTGACCAATAAGTCGTATCAAATTGGAAGATAAAACTCCAAATATTCCGTGAACACATGTCCACCAGAATCAAATCATATAACGGAGATAGCTACAAATATAACTCATCTCTTGTGAATCGGCCGATTGCATATTCACGTCTTATAAAACCCATTTTCCAGGGAAGATATAAGACTTCAACATTCATATGAACCGATCGCACATATTCATAGAAGTTGAAACCCCAATCTGTGGGCCACGTAAGGAAAGGCCAAAGATATAATGTAGTCCGAGCACCTTATGGAACTATTTCGCATAAGTGATCGTACTCCATTATACCCCTACATCACCGATTAACAACATTCAAGCACATATAAGCTACTTGAATAAAATCCACAACATGGGATAACAACCACAATATATATATATATAACATGGTAAAACATACTCATGTTCCATCGTCAATATAGTGCAACATTCATATTATACACTATATATATATAACAATTCATTCATATGAACTCAAATGAAGTAGGATGATATCATATATTATCCCTACATAGCCAATATGCTATAATCTATAACTTTTATAAAGGTCCCAACTTCATTTACCAAGTTGGAATCACTATTGTGAAGTTATAATTTATGGTTGCGAAGCATTTTCCAACCCATTTTTAAAGTACTTATACTATTCCATTTTGATCAAGTAAAGTATCATTGTGTAGCTAAAAGATTCTACTTTAATCTAAGTTAAAGAGTGTTCAAGTTGGTTCTCGTTTGATTAGGTTTACAAGCCTTGGAAACAGCTTCAGATCCTGCAGGGGAGGGCACGACTCGTGCCCCAGGGCACGACTCGTGCCCCTTTTACCCTCTTCTGAGACTGGCGTCCCCTCCTATGTCACGACTTGGTTCAATACAAGGGACGACTCGTCCCCACGTGCGAAAGTCGAATGCATTTGCTACAGCGCCAGAATTCATACCAAATTAACCCCAACCCAATTTGCTCTGTTTTCCAAGTAACCAAAACAGTACCAAAACTATCATTACCAACTCCAATCCATTCCATACCCCTTCTACACTAATTCAATACCAAGAAACATCATTTTCACATCATACTTGACACTAATTTACCATGCAATGACCCTTGATAACACCATTAACACTAAATATGTATATCAACCCATTTACTTGCTATTTCAAAACCCATTTCATGAAATTCAACTTACCCAACTTCAAAACCCATTATTTCCACTTCCAAAGTGTTTCCTTTTTATAAAACATGTTCACCAACATCCATAATAACCATATCAATGATTTAACAAAGGTTTGAAGAAAATACATAATAACTTACTTGAATGATGAAAATAAAAATAATTTATTGAGTAGCTTCAAATGATCTCCTTGCTCCTACGATCAAGAATCCGTCCTTTGTTTTGAAAATAGAGAAGTATTGAAGTCTAGAGAATTTTTGGAAGAAGAGGGTTAGGGTTTTGGGTTTTCTCTCATGGATGACTAAGGAAGAAGAGGCTGATGGAAAACCTCTCAAATGAGGTTTCCTCACATATATTCCATGGATATTAACACCAAATTACCAAAAAGCCCCTCACTTAATAATAACCCAAATTAACCTCACTCTTACTTATTAACTTGGTAATTAAGCATATCACTACAATTAAGATTTTATTAAAATTATAAATATTATAAAATCATTATCCACTTTAGAGTTTATTCCATTTAGACCCTAAAACATTATTTTTAATTCATTTTCATCCCATTTCCACATAAGTTAGTTAATACCCATTCTAACTTACTAACTTCAAGCAAACATACAATTAATCACAAGAAGTCAAATAAAATCATATAATGCACCAAAATAAAATACTTCCACCCGAACCCCACGTGCTTAACGAGTAATTAATTAGTGTCTATTATCGGGGTCGTCACACTCACTCCCCCTTAAAGAAAATTCGCCCCGAATTTTAAGGAGACTTACTTGAACTCTCAAATAGAGAAGGATACTTCTCCCTCATCTCCGATTCTAACTCCCACGTAGCCTCTTCAATCGAATGATTTCTCCAAAGCACCTTCACTACCGGAATGCTCTTAGTTCTCAATTCTTTCACTTGGAATTCTAAAATTCTTAAAGGCTCTTCTACATAAGACATGTCGGCTTGGATTTCCTCGGGAGGTGAACGCAAGATATGAGAAGGATCGTGACAATATTTTCTAAGCATAGACACATGAAAGACGTCATGAAGTGAAGAGAAAGATGGAGGTAACGCCAAACGATAAGCTAATTCCCCAATTTTCTCTACAATCTCAAACGGCCCAACGAATCTTGGAGCTAACTTCCCTTTGTTCCCAAACCTTTTAATCCCGGTCCTAGGAGAAATTTTCAAGAAGACCAAGTCACCACTTTGAAAAGATAGATCTCGTCTTCGGTTGTCGGCGTAGCTCTTTTGTCTACTCTGTGCCGTCTTCAACCTATCTCGAATCACTTTAACTTTCTCTGTTGAATCCCGAACCAAATCCGGACCCCAAAGTCTAGCTTCCCCCACTTCATCCCAACATATAGGAGACCTACATCTTCTACCATACAACGCTTCATAAGGAGCCATCTCGATACTAGATTGATAACTGTTATTGTAAGCAAACTCCACTAAAGGTAGATGATCTTCCCAAGATAACTGAAAATCCATCACACATGCTCTAAGCATATCCTCTAGAATCTGAATAGTACGCTCCGACTGCCCATCTGTATGAGGATGAAACGCCGTGCTGAAACATAACTTAGAACCCAAAGCTTCGTGCAAAGCCCTCCAGAATCTAGAAGTGAACCTCGGATCTCTATCTGACACGATACTAACTGGAACCCCGTGGAGTCTAACAATTTCCTTCATATACAACTGAGCCAATCTCTCCATCGAAAACTTTGTTGACACGGGAAGAAAATGAGCCGATTTCGTCAATCGATCTACTATAACCCAAATGGCATCCATCTTCTTCACGGTAAGAGGCAAACCAGTCACGAAGTCCATTGAAATCCCTTCCCATTTCCACTCCGGAATCTCTAATGGTTGAAGTAATCCCGCCGGTCTTTGATGTTCCGCTTTTACTTGTTGACACGTTAGACACTTAGATACAAACTCCGCTATTTCTCTTTTCATTCCATTCCACCAATATCCACGTTTTAAATCTTGGTACATCTTCGTGCTACCCGGATGAACGGCGAACCTGGACTGATGACCATCTTCTAGAACCCTTCTCTTGATCTCCGGTGATAAAGGAACGCAAATACGACCTCGGAAAGTAAGGAGTCCATCTCTATTCAAAGAAAATTCCCCGGTTTTACCATCTTGAACTTGTCCCAAAATTTTCTTCAATTCCGGATCTATAGATTGAGCTTCCATCAAATCTCCGTACAAAGTTGGAACGGCTCGGACATTCGCAAAAAGCAACTCATGCATTGACTCCCGAGAACTCAAAGTTGATAAATAAGCCTTCCGGCTAATCGCATCCGCCACAACATTCGCCTTCCCCGGATGATATGAAATCACGCAATCGAAGTCCTTCAAAAACTCTAGCCATCTTCGTTGTCTATTATTCAACTCCTTTTGTGTAAATAAATATTTCAAACTCTTGTGATCCGTGAAAATCTCAAATCTCGCTCCGTATAGATAATGCTTCCATTTGTGCAACACAAAAATAATTGCAGCCAACTCCATGTCATGTGTAGGATAGTTCTGCTCAGCCGGTGATAACTTTCGAGAAGCATAAGCAACTACTTTCCCATTTTGCATCAACACACAACCCAAGCCCTCCTTCGAGGCATCACTAAATATCACAAAATTCTCGGAACCATCTGGAAGTGTAAGAACAGGAGCTGACGTCAACCTTTTCTTCAACTCTTCAAAGCTAGATTCACACTTGACATCCCACACAAATGGTACATCCTTCCGAGTCAACCGAGTCAACGGAGTTGCAATACGAGAAAACCCCTCAATGAATCTTCGGTAGTACCCTGCTAACCCAAGAAAACTTCGAACCTCGGTCACAGTTGAAGGTTGCTTCCAACTGACAACGGCTTCGATCTTGGAAGGATCAACTGCTATTCCCGAACTAGAAACAACATGCCCCAAGAAAGATATCTGCTCGAGCCAGAATTCACACTTACTAAACTTGGCGAACAATTGCTTTTCACGGAGAAGAGAGAGGACGATCCTCAAATGAGTCTCATGTTCCTCCCGGGACTTAGAATAGACAAGAATATCATCAATGAACACCACAACAAAACTATCCAAGTAAGGTTTGAAGATACGGTTCATCATATCTATAAATACGGCCGGAGCGTTAGTCAACCCAAAAGGCATAACCACAAATTCGTAATGACCATATCTAGTTCTGAAAGCTGTCTTGGAAATGTCATCAGGCCGAATCTTCAACTGATGGTATCCGCTTCTCAAATCAAGCTTTGAGTAAATAACGGAACCTTGAAGCTGATCGAACAAATCATCAATGTGCGGAAGAGGATACTTGTTCTTTACAGTGGCTTGATTCAAAAGACGGTAATCAATACACAATCTCAGAGTACCATCTTTCTTACGGACAAATAAAACAGGAGCCCCCCACGGTGACACACTAGGGCGGATAAACCCCCTATCTAACAATTCTTGCAACTGAGTCTTCAACTCTTTCAATTCATAGGAGCCATTCTATAAGGCGCCTTAGAAATAGGTGTGGTACCGGGCACTAAATCAATGCAAAACTCTACCTCACGATCAGGAGGCATAGAGTACTCGGTAGAGAACACATCACCAAACTCATTTACTACGGGAACATCTTTTAATTCCGGGGACTTCTTATTTGAATCTACCACATAAGCTAAATAACCCGCACACCCTTTTGAAAGTAATTTTCTAGCCTTTATAGCAGAAATAACATGAATACCAAACAAAGACTTGTCGGCATCAAACACAAAAGAAGGCATTTCAGGGATATCAAATAAGACCTTCTTTCTACGACAATCAACCATGGCATGATAACGACTTAACCAATCCATACCAAGTATAACATCAAAATCCCGGATTTGTAACTCTACTAAATCCGATGGCAACACATGCCCACAAATAACCACATCACAACCATTGTATATCACAGAAGAAGTGAGGCACTCTCCCATAGGAGTCGACACCTCAAGCACATAAGGCATAATATCAGGTAATTTATGCAATGCAAATGCAAAATGAGACGCAACAAACGAATGGGAAGACCCGGGATCTATAAGGACGCGGGCCTTAACTCCTGAGACAGGGATAATACCTCTAATGACTGCATTAGGATCAACCTCCCCTCTACCTAGGGCAAAGACTCGACCTTGAACTTTATCTTTAGGCTTGCCTTCATTATCCCTTTTAACTCCACCTCGTGGTCCACCTTGACCACTACCCGAAGCTTGCCCTCTCAACTTGGGACAATTCTTCCTAAAATGTCCATCTCCTCCACATTCAACACACTTCCCCAACTTGCGCCAGCATCTCTCTTCGGAATGACCCAGCTTCTTACAAAACTCACAAACAATCCCAGACTGTCTTGAAGGAGTACGAACCACCGGAGTTACCACAATTCCACCTCTTGCTACTCCTGGATTTGGAAATCTTGTTGGCCCTCTATTCTGCCCCGAGCTTTGCCCTTGGAACCGTTGTTTGCTTCCACTTCCGCCTTCTGACTTGCCCTTATGCTCCTCCATATCATTCTCAATTCTATATGCTCGATTCACCGCTGCTTGGAAGTCATTGAAATCATGTGTCAATAGTTGTTTACGGAACTCCAATCTCAATCCTTTCACGAACCTGTATACCCTTCTTTCTTCATCCGGTACCAAGTGTGGACAATAACGAGCCAACTCTGTGAATTTGGCTGAGTACTGCGCTACCGTCAAAGTCCCTTGCTCCAATCTAAGGAATTCAACCTCCTTCCGATCTCTAGTCACCATTGGAATGAAGTGGTCTCGAAACTTACGTGTGAAATTCTCCCATGTCCTCGGTATATGCTCTCTATCCCAACTATCTTGAACGATATTCCACCAATGCTCTGCCGCTCCTTCTAGCTTGAAGACCGCGCATCTTACTTTCTCCTCATCCGGACTTTCCATCGCCGCAAAGATTTTGTTCATTGCCTCTAACCACCTTTCCGCCTTCACCGGATCAGGATCACCATTGAAACTAGGAGGATTCATCTTCACAAATTTCTCAAGTCCGTGCCCTTGCCTCCCTTCAGGTTGTTGTTGAGCTCTTCCTTGATTAGCCATATTTTGTAAGAAGATTCTGAACATATCCATCATCTCTACGTTCGGATTACCATTGCCCCCTTCATTACCAACATTCCCTTGAGCTCTATGTTGATCATCTTCATTTCCCACCATTATAACTAACACCTGCATCAAACACTCGGCGTCAGTTATCACACACTCCCCCTTAAACTAGACATCTACCCTTGACCTCTAGACGAGGCTCTGATACCAACTGTGGGCACCTGACCCGGAACCTAACACGTGTCCCGAGTCTTAGAGCCCAAACTCCGAAATCCCACCTGAACTTTTTCAAAACATTAACTTGACTTGAAAAGAACTAACTCTAAACTTGGGAACATCTCCACTTTGGAGGAAAGGGAAATAAAACATAAACTAACTTTCAAACCAAACTTATTTACAAACCTTTACAAAACTCTATCTACTACCATTTTAACTACTACTTACTTGGTTTCCATATTTACAAAAGTTAAACCATATTTTACAAATTTACATAACTTGTTCTATTAACAAACTCCAACAAAGGAGTAACAACCAAAATACAACCATCTAACCATCAACATACCCGACAAACCCAAAATCAAGCACAAACTCCGTACCGGCCTCACTGCCCTGGTCCTCCTGTCTCAGTCCGATCTAAAACATTAAAGGGAGAAGGGTGAGAATAAATCTCAATAAGTTATTATGCAATGAATCAATATGCCAAGTAAATGCAACACATATAAGGTGCATATAATCACGTTGGTAAAACCATAAACACTTTCCGTTACCTTGGTTTACCTTTTTCCCGTCTGACCAATAAGTCGTATCAAATTGGAAGATAAAACTCCAAATATTCCGTGAACACATGTCCACCAGAATCAAATCATATAACGGAGATAGCTACAAATATAACTCATCTCTTGTGAACTGCTGATTGCATATTCACGTCTTATAAAACCCATTTTCCAGGGAAGATATAAGACTTCAACATTCATATGAACTGACTGCACATATTCATAGAAGTTGAAACCCCAATCTGTGGCCACAGAAGGGGAAAGGCCAAAGATATAATGTAGTCCGAGCACCTTATGGAACTATTTCTCATAAGTGATCGTACTCCATTATACCCCTACATCAGCTGATTAACAACATTCAAGCACATATAAGCTACTTGAATAAAATCCACAACATGGGATAACAACCACAATATATATATATATAACATGGTAAAACATACTCATGTTCCATCGTCAATATAGTGCAACATTCATATTATACACTATATATATATAACAATTCATTCATATGAACTCAAATGAAGTAGGATGATATCATATATTATCCCTACATAGCCAATATGCTATAATCTATAACTTTTATAAAGGTCCCAACTTCATTTACCAAGTTGGAATCACTATTGTGAAGTTATAATTTATGGTTGCGAAGCATTTTCCAACCCATTTTTAAAGTACTTATACTATTCCATTTTGATCAAGTAAAGTATCATTGTGTAGCTAAAAGATTCTACTTTAATCTAAGTTAAAGAGTGTTCAAGTTGGTTCTCGTTTGATTAGGTTTACAAGCCTTGGAAATGCTTTCAGATCCGTAGGGGAGGGCACGACTCGTGCCCTGGGGCACGACTCGTGCCCCTTTTACCCTCTTCTCGAGACCGGCGTCCCTCCTCATGTCACGACTTGGTTCAATACAAGGGACGACTCGTCCCCCTGTGCGAAGTCGAATGCATTTGCTACAGCGCCAGAATTCATACCAAATTAACCCCAACCCAATTTGCTCTGTTTTCCAAGTAACCAAAACAGTACCAAAACTATCATTACCAACTCCAATCCATTCCATACCCCTTCTACACTAATTCAATACCAAGAAACATCATTTTCACATCATACTTGACACTAATTTACCATGCAATGACCCTTGATAACACCATTAACACTAAATATGTATATCAACCCATTTACTTGCTATTTCAAAACCCATTTCATGAAATTCAACTTACCCAACTTCAAAACCCATTATTTCCACTTCCAAAGTGTTTCCTTTTTATAAAACATGTTCACCAACATCCATAATAACCATATCAATGATTTAACAAAGGTTTGAAGAAAATACATAATAACTTACTTGAATGATGAAAATAAAAATAATTTATTGAGTAGCTTCAAATGATCTCCTTGCTCCTACGATCAAGAATCCGTCCTTTGTTTTGAAAATAGAGAAGTATTGAAGTCTAGGGAATTTTTGGAAGAAGAGGGTTAGGGTTTTGGGTTTTCTCTCATGGATGACTAAGGAAGAAGAGGCTGATGGAAAACCTCTCAAATGAGGTTTCCTCACATATATTCCATGGATATTAACACCAAATTACCAAAAAGCCCCTCACTTAATAATAACCCAAATTAACCTCACTCTTACTTATTAACTTGGTAATTAAGCATATCACTACAATTAAAATTTTATTAAAATTATAAATATTATAAAATCATTATCCACTTTAGAGTTTATTCCATTTAGACCCTAAAACATTATTTTTAATTCATTTTCATCCCATTTCCACATAAGTTAGTTAATACCCATTCTAACTTACTAACTTCAAGCAAACATACAATTAATCACAAGAAGTCAAATAAAATCATATAATGCACCAAAATAAAATACTTCCACCCGAACCCCACGTGCTTAACGAGTAATTAATTAGTGTCTATTATCGGGGTCGTCACAATACTATTGGATATCAATGGAAACAGACTGCATCCAGTTCGTCCGAAGCTGCGACAAATGTCAACGATTCTCCAACCTCAATCACATCCCTCCTCACGAACTCTATTGCATGACTACGCCATGGCCTTTCGCCACATGGGGAATCGACGTCATCGGCAAGATCACTCCTCCAGGGAGCAATGGTCACAAGTTCATTTTAGTCGCAGTCGACTACTTCACCAAATGGGTAGAAGCCAGATCGTACTAGGTACTGAATTCTAAGAAGGTGGCCGAGTTCATCCGAGAGAACATCATGTGCCGATACGGAGTGCCCAATGAGATCATCTCCGACAATGGGACTCACTTCGAAGGAGATTGTGACCAACTACTGACCGAATTCAAAGTCACACGTCACAGGTCTTCTCCTTACAGACCACAAACTAATGGTGCACTAGAGGCAGCCAACAAGACTCTCACCATGATAATCAGAAAGATGACCACCAGAGGTCGGGACCGGCCCGAAAAGCTACATCTAGCCCTCCGGGGATACCGAACATCGGTCGAAACCGCCACAGGGGAGACTCCATTCGCACTAACCTACGGAATGGAAGCGATGTTACCCGTGGAATTGGAAATTCCATCCCTCCGAGTCCTCTTGGAAAACGGGATCAATGAAGTTGAATGGCTACAGAGCCATCACGACGAACTTGCTCTACTCGACGAGCGCAGATTGAAAGCCATGGAACACACTCGAGCCTACCAGAGCAGAATGGCACGAGCATTCGACAAGAAAGTCAAGATCCGAGACATCAGAGAAGGCGACTTGGTGCTAAAGGAAAAGCCTCCTACGCGGACCAATCCTCGGAAAGTGGGAGCCTACCTCGGATAGGACCGTTCGTGGTATAAAGAATCTTCTCCGGAGGAGCCATGAAGCTAGCAGATTTGGACGGAAACCCTTTCGTTAACCCCGTGAGCGGAAGCAAGCTCCGCAGATACTTCGTTTGAGGAAGAGCACGAGTCAACTCTCCTTCCCCATACATCGTCCCCCTCGGCAAATTAAAGTGCTAAAAGAGTAATACCCAACTTTGGATACATTCCCGCTAATGATCCAGGTAAAAAACGGTCGCACTTCTTTTGTCTTTGTTTTTCTCAAATTCACCTAAAGTGTCGAACTACGGTGACTGAGCCCCTTAGTCCAATTGTAAAAGGGGAACGTAGGCGGCCATCTTTGGTTCGGTCTAAAAAACAAAAAAATACAATAAGCATCAATTGCTTGTGTTTCGAAAAACTCTTTTCATTTAACCTACAAATTCATAACGGTTAAAACATTCTTTGATGAGTTCAAGCACGGTCAACTCTTGACTCGCTACACGCTAGTAAAACTACAATAAAACATTAATCAATTAATGTGTACGCAATGACAATGGGTGGATACTGACAGCAAGGTCAACCTAGTTTCCCGTACTAGGTCCTTCATCCTTCTTCCCCTTCCCTTTTCCCCGGCGAGTGTTCTTCACCTTCGCGGGAAATATTCCGGTAGGCCTTCTACGGCTCGGGGACTCTTCCCCTCACCTCCGTTAAGCTTTGTGGCACATCAGCCAACGCGACCCTTTCTCTAGCTCGTCTCGAGCCGCCTCGCTTCGAGACATCATCATAGTGCTTTGATTGGCCTCCCGATCGGCATTTATCTCATAATCAGCCATGGCATCGCGATACGATTCCTGGGGTTAGCCTCGCTTCTGTCCTCCTCAAGGTCGAGTTGTCCAGGTGATTCGCACCCAGCGGCTCACTCCGTCTCCACAAGATAGCCATCTGTGTCTCCCTATACACTCTTCGTACCAATTCAGATCTTGCGTCGACGAACGGTGCCCTCTCTCCCGGTGAAAGAGAACCACGCGGGGAAAGGACGCGTATTGCCACCATGGTGATCGGCAATAGCGTCGAAGGATCTTCCATCCGCAGAGATCCCACCTCAAAGGTAGCGGCATAACTCGGATCGGTCGGTGGCACTCGCTCCGGCCCGTCTTGCCGCGAGAACCAATGATGGAATATAGAAAGACGTGCGAGACGGCCAGACACTCGACAACCAACGAGACCCTCTGAGCGGTCCTACAAGTCCTCAGTAACTTCCAATGGGGAACCCACCATCGCAAGTGATGCGTGCAAAGTCTGCCATCGAGCTCCGGCTCGGCCGATCGCCCCCTATCACCGGAAGGACGTCGCGAGAAAGACCAAGCATCACAAGACATTGGCACCTCGGGCATCATCTGCAACCTCTCCTCAACCACATGGTCGGCATAGCGGGACTCCCTCCCTACATGTATCGGCTACGGTCGCCATCCGGCCTATGCCCGGGAACGTCTCGCCCAAGACCGGCGGCACGATGTCTCCCCACGCTCGGCCTTTGCCTCACTAGGTCCGGGGACTGTGATGGCACACACCCGCAGACGTGAATGTGAACAGAGTAGCAATCGCGCACTGAGAGCAAGCAGCGTCCCACGAAAAGACGCTCCCTCGGCTCGGCAAATCTTTCGGGCGGTCCCGAAATGTCAACATAATCGGTATCTGTATCGGCATCCCGTATGCTTCCCAGTAGAGATACCGAACAAAGACACTAGCTTCTCAATAGTGGCCATGCCACCGGCATACGGAAGAACTAGCTATTCCGTCTCGGGTCCTCCCGAGAATGGCCCGAAAATCTTCAAACGTAGGAGTGATTTCGTTGTACGAAAGGCTGTACACATTCCTCCGTACGTCCCAGAACCGAGACGCGGCTCTCAAAAGATCCCAATCGGCATGAGCTCCTTCAAAGCCCAAACAGATTTAATCCGTAATGACCTTCGAAAAACCTTTTGTTACGCCTCGTGTGGTTCCGTACCCACGACGGCGAAAGTTGTCCAAATATCGCTCTTGCATCAGAGATGATAACTTGGGAAAGGGAGCCATGTCGAGAAAATGAAGGGAACCTTAAGAAATGGAAAGGAATTGATGGATGAACAAAAAACTATGCGCGGTTTCTTAAACAATTGCAAAGTGGCGCAATTTAAAGAATCTGGAAATTCACTCCAAGTCCGGCCGGATTTCCTCTCAAGTAGCTTGACTTGGTCAACTCTGCGGCCATTTGCCCCTAAATTGGAAACATTTCCAAGCAACTCCTGTTCACTCCTTTGAGAAATCTGCGTGCTCGCCCATGGTTTCATTCAACAAATATCAATATCCCTTCCGCCCAGGGCTCGTGCAACGGTGCAAATAATTAAAAATTAGTGCATACATGCTTAATTTTTGACCCGTTCAATTTTTAATGCATTTCTCATTTTATTTATTTTTGATTAACCTATTTGCTTATTTGCCAAAAATAACGAAGGTGATCACAGAATAAATATGCGAAGTACGAGTTAGCCCCACGGGCGCCTTTTTGCAAATACGGTTCAAATCAAAATTTGTTCTCGACAAATACATGCATTTTGTCTAAACAAAGCGGTAAAGAAAGAAAACGGTAAAAAGTAGGACTACTCGAGTCTGCTCGTCATCCGTACACTCGACGTCTTGCTCCGCCGCTGCCGGATCCGTCGCAAACAGGAACTCGCCAAACTCCTCCTAGGGAATAGGCGAAGGGCCTCCTCGAGTACGCGAACTCGAGGACTCCCCCTCTCGCGCCCGAGTGCGCGGAAGAAGGAGCTCCAAATCCACTGCGTTCCGCCCGCGAACCGGCTAAACCCCTGCGTAAAGTCCTCCCCACCGGCGTGGGAGCGGGCGAATCTCTCGGCCTAGACGGCCCCGATCACGGACATCCACGCTCCTCAGGAACCGCACCGCATGAACTCCACGAGCCTCCTAGCATAGGCGGACCACTCCGTCCACCAGCCTCATGGCGTCATTGTACGTACGGCCGGATACTGCGAACCGGGAAAGTCATCGAAAGCAAGCGAAAGTACGGATACAACATTTGCGAAATGCTACTATCAAATGCGAGAAAATCAAAAGGGTGCTCACCGAAGCATTGGGGTCCGCCTGTATCGTGGTCTCGGCTCGGCGGAGCGGGATCACAAGTCTCCTACGCGAACCGTCCGGCCCCTCGTACGCGCCGGCCTAGCTCGCGGGACCGGAAAATCTCGAGGACCTCCGGGGACCTCGCCCTCTCTATGTTGTACTGCGGGCTCCTCGGCCTCATCCTCAAGAAAACATCATAGGCGGCCCCGCTATGATGTACTCGGTGTAGTACACGCCTGTATGTACCCCTCGGCTCATCCATCGGCATCTCAGGGGATCTTGCATGTACAAAGGAGGATCCACCGGCACCAAAGGAAGGGACTCCCGGCCTATGCCGACGAGTCACCCTCTCCCCGGATACATGGCGTCACGGTGAAGTCCCACCGGGAGCTTCGCCGCCGTGTAGTCTCGGCGGCACCCGAGCGACGACATCGAACCTACTCCACCGGGTCACTGGATCCTCTCGAGAGAACTCCCGGTTCGGTGCGAGACACCTCCTCGTACGACACTCGAGTGCCAACTCTCGAAGAGACCGCCCTCTTCGCTTTCTTCGCCAAATCGGCATGGCGGGGAACAGGGGTCGGCACGGCTCCTTGATGTCCCAAGCTGCGGACTAAACACCTCGTAGCACCGGACACCGCCAAGAGAATGGAAAGTTATGTCGCCTACAAAGCGTATACATACGAGTACATAAAAGAGGCAAGGAAGAGAAAAAGTACGTAAACTTACATCCAAGACGGGCGTGAAGCGGCTAAAGGAGTGCTCCTCTCCCCGCGAGAACAGTCCGAGGGAATGGTAGAGCTCGGCCGATCCGGCCTCCCCACGCAAACCCCCTCACGGTATCCAAGTCTACCAGCGACCCGAGCAAAGGGAAGTGACAAGACGTGTCAGAAGTCGGGAATAAAGTCGCTGACAGCGCAAACCAAAGGAACCCTCGAGCCAGGCGCTCCGCGGTCATCCTCAAGGACCCAGCCAGATAAGCGGCGACACCCGCCTCCAGATGCCTCTCCATCGGCCTGTACCGAATGCCTAAGCCCCTGGCATCGGTAATATCAAAACCCAGCAGCCCTGCACAACCGCTCCGGGTATAACCGTCAACCACACTGGCGTGTTGCCATAAGTCGGCAACCCGGTGATAGCGGCAAAATCCGTGGGAGTCACCGTCGCCTCCCCGTACGAAATGGAAAGTGTGGGTCGTATCCTACCGGTACTCACTCAGAGCAACATACATAGACCTGGCCCTCGGCGTATCAGCTGTCGCAGCCACAGCACTGATGAACCCAGCCAACCCGGAGTCAAGCACCAGCTGCCGCGGACTCCTCTCTCCCTCTCGAGCCACGTCCGGGATAATATCCCACAATGCTCGCACCGCCTCAAAGGCACCCCGACTCTTCTGGTTGTGAGTATCAACCTCCCCTGTCCCCTGCAGGCAAGCAAGACAGAAGCAACGTCAACAGAAATGCACCAACGCATGTCAAAAAGGATGCAATGCAAATACGGTTCTCATTCATTTCCTACGAATATTCCCATCATTTCGAAAACTCCGTCGAATCCGGAACTTTCAAAACATTTCAAAAACTCCGTCGAATCCGGAACTTTCAAAATCTTTTGAAAACTCCGTCGAATCCGGAACTTTCAAAATCTTTCGAAAACTCCGTCGAAACCGGAACTTTCAAATCTCTTTCGAATTTTTCGAAAATTTACTCCGTCCCGAATTAAAGCTACTTTAATTTTGGAAAATGCATCTAGACATGGAATTTTGCAACCAAAATTTTTATGTCATCCACCCATAGTGTCAATTGAACTACATCCTAGTCAATTTCGACAACAATTCATGGCAAAGTCAAAAGCCCCAATTCAAGCACCAAAATCCCTAAGTTCATTCCTAGCAAATTTCTAACATTTAAAGAATGCGCATTCTTAAAATTAATGGAATTTGTAAGAAACTTACTTGTCTCTCGATCCCATCCTTGGAGTTGTGTCTATCCCTCGCCGGATAAAACTCCGCCGGATTCAATGGATGTGCAATGGTTCGAATGGTCCGAACCAATCGAGTTCTTTCGTCATCAGTCCTTCCGTGGCGAGCCATTGGTCCTCCTTCACCTTCCATAGCAAATTTCCTTCACAAATTCGAGCAAAACTTGCAATTTGGGTTGGAATTTTTCTCTCTTTTCTCTCCTCTCTCGCCGGCAACAATGAAAGAAAATGACTTCTTCTTCCTCGGCCTCGGCGCTGAATAGGGATTTGTCAAATTCAGTAAAAGTCCGGCCGGACTCTTACTGCACCAGAATTTTTTTTGCCACTTTGGCCCCTCAGTTTTTCGCAGTTTCAATTTTACCATTTTTGGCCCCCAAAAGTGTTAAATTTCTCCCAGTTAGACATTTCTAACACCCCATCCCCTGAGGATAAATTCGAAGTTAGTTTTCACTAACGCTCGTCTCCAGACGTTAAAATTCCTAATTGTTTTTACCATCAATTATATTCTCAATCGCGACCTTTCACGGTCCGATTTCAAGTCTCAATCGCGACCTTTCACGGTCTGATCTCAATCCTCAATCGCGACCTTTCACGGTCCGATCTCAATTCTCAACCGCGACCTTTCACGGTCCGATTTCAAGTCTCAATCGCGACCTTTCACGGTCCGATTTCAAGTCTCAATCGCGACCTTTCACGGTCCGATATCAATCCTTAATCGCGACCTTTTACGGTCCGATTCAAATTCTCAATCGCGACCTTTCACGGTCCGATTTCAATCCTTAATCGCGACCTTTCACGGTCCGATTCCAATCCTTAACCGCAACCTTTCACGGTCCGATTTCAAGTCTCAATCGCGACCTTTCACGGTCCGATCTCAATCCTCAATCGCGACCTTTCACGGTCCGATTTCAATTCTCAATCGCGACCTTTCACGGTCCGATCTCAATCCTTAATCGCGACCTTTCACGGTCCGATTCCAATCCTTAATCGTGACCTTTCACGGTCCAACCTCAATCCTTAATCGCGACCTTTCACGGTCCGATTCCAATCCTTAATCGCGACCTTTCACGGTCCGATTTCAAGTCTCAATCGCGACCTTTCACGGTCCGATTTCAATTCTCAATCGCGACCTTTCACGGTCCGATTCAAAGCCTCAATCGCGACCTTTCACGGTCCGATTTCAAGTCTCAATCGCGACCTTTCACGGTCCGATTCAAATTCTCAATCGCGACCTTTCACGGTCCGATTTCAATCCTTAATCGCGACCTTTCACGGTCCGATTCCAATCCTTAACCGCGACCTTTCACGGTCCGATTTCAATCCTCAATAGCGACCTTTCACGGTCCGATTTCAATCCTTAAATCGCGACCTTTCACGGTCCGATTTCAAATCCTCAATCGCGACCTTTCACGGTCCGATTTCAATCCTTAATCGCGACCTTTCACGGTCCGATTCCAATTCTCAACCGCGACCTTTCACGGTCCGATTTCAATTCTCAATCGAGACCTTTCACGGTCCGATCTCAATCCTTAACCGCGACCTTTCACGGTCCGATTCCAATTCTCAACCGCGACCTTTCACGGTCCGATTCCAACTCTCAACCGCGACCTTTCACGGTCCAATTTCAATTCTCAACCGCGACCTTTCACGGTCCGATTCCAATTCTCAACCGCGACCTTTCACAATCCGATTTCAATTCTCAACTGCGACCTTTCACGGTCCGATTTCAAAGTCTTAATCGCGACCTTCCACGGTCCGATTTCAATCCCCCATCTCGACCTTTCACGGTCCCATCTCAAACAGTCAATCCCGACCTTCGCGGTCCGACCTCCACTCTCCTATCGAGACCTTCGCTGTTCGTCTTCCCGGCAACAGCAATAAGCCCGAACCCCAAGGCACGAACGCCTTGCAACAATCCCTCTTCGGCCATCCTCGTAAGCCCGAACACCTTTTCACTTCAGCAAGTGAACATTCATCTCCCCGGCCGCCAGTCGTAAGCCCGATCGTTCCACCTCAGCGGCAGTTGCAATAAGCCCGCACAACAATCCCTCTTCGGCCATCCAGGTAAACCCGAACGCTCATCCCAGCAGATAAACTCGGCAACAAGCAATAAGCCCAGACCCAGGCACGAACGCCCTCGTCGGCATCGCAGCTTCGGTTTGAGGCGCCACACGCCTCGAAGGTTTCGAAGTCCCAGGTTCGACGCCTCCCAACGGTTTCCATTCGGTGCATGTGTACCTCGCGAATGGTCTCATCCAGTTTAGACGCCTCCTAACGGTCTCGCTCGAGTCAAGGTCCCCATGCGCGGCCCTTGCCCCCTTTCGAACTACGATCGGCTTGATTCCCGCTCGGGATACGTAGGGAATCCTTTCCGCTAAGGGTCCAGCCATCGGCCGCCTGTCTCTTTCAAAGTAAGGCATCCCGATTTGGATCCTTATCTTTTTCAACGACCCCACCTCCTTCGAAAGTGACGTCGCTGAGGGGCTAACTGTAAGTACCCAAATCCGGATTGTCCAAATCCGTCAGAAAGTTAACCGAAATCCGTTAACTGGCCCGCTCCAGGTTAACCGGAACTCGTTAAACTCCCCGTTGCTGTGTGTAAGTACCCAAATCTGGCTCATGCCTTCCGGTTAATTTTTCCGGCAATTCCGGTAATTTTTCCGGTAATTCCCCGGATTTTCCTAAAGTTCCGGAGCAATTCCGGAACTGTTCCAAGCCTTTTAAGGGCTGAAGGAAATGCTTGGTGATTAAGAAACACGTTTTTTCTTAATCCCAAAACCCTTTTAGAAGACTGCCACCTTGCATGGTTCTAGAAAAATCCAGATTTGGCTACTTATGTCGTGCGACATAACCAGCCAGGAAGAGTTCTAGAACCATGCCACCTTGCATGTTTCTAGAAGAATCCAGAAGTGGCTACTTATGTCGCGCGACATAACCAGCCAGGAAAAGTTCTAGAACCATGCCACCTTGCATGTTTCTAGAAGGAATACGATGGCTTGTTATGTCGTGCGACATAACAAGCCCATGCAGTGGCGACCTATAAATAGAGGCCTTCACCTCTCATTTTAACACACCTCCTCCACCCCTCTCCCCTCTATAGGGAATACGCTCCGAAGCCTCCTCTCTCCTCACATACCCCCAAATCACTTCAATCCTACCAAACTAATCACACACACACTTCCCACACACACACACACTTCCTATACATCAAGAACTCGAGGTTCTCAAGGATCCAAGGCTCGAACTCCCGCCTCCTGAGGAGGACGCTAGAAGGCTCCTATATCTAACTTGATATAGGAGTTGTGGATCTTCAAGGGTAACGAGTTTCCACCCCTTTTCCACTCTCTATTTTCCTTTGAATATGAAAACTATGTGTTACATGCATTGATAATGTAGTATTCTGATTAAAGTTGCATGCTTTAGCTTCATATTACCCAGATCCACATTTTATTTCATTACATTTCATATAAAATCTTTGTTTTGACTTGGTTTTGCATGAACACTCAAGATGAGTGTGGATCCCTCATATCCACACCCTCTTGAAGTGTTCATTATCAATAAGCATGCTCTCTGAGATTTGTTTGTGAAGTAACTTGACCATTTTGGTGCCTTGTTACCTCTGCAAATCTCAGTTATTTAGGCTTCTGCAAAATGGCTTATTATGTCACGCGACATAGGCAGCCTATGTCGCGCGACATACATAGCCAGTTTGCAGACTCCTTATCTTTTCAAATCCTGATGTTTTCCTTTTCTAATGCACCAATCCGCATTTAAACTAAAACATTTGCATACGAGCAAAGATCATTTGCATTAAAAGGATATCTTTTCACCAAAATGACATCTTTGCTTTAATGGTGCATCCTTTGCACTCAAAAAACCACTTTTCACATTAAAGATGCATCTTTTGCATTTAAAAACTCATTTTCATACTCAAAATGCATACTTTGCATTAAAAAAATCATTCTTTGCCATTTTCATGCATCATTTGTGCATTAAATGCTATTTTCCAACATAAAAATACATTCTTTACATAAAAATCTTTTCTTTGCACAAAAAGGCATCCCTTGCAACCAAAAGACATTCTTTACACTCCAAAAATGCCATCTTTTCACTAAAGTATCATTTTTACATGCATTCCCCCATGTCCCCATTAGCAACCTTGGAACGGACCGGTGTAAAAGTTCTCATCTTTGCATCGTTCCTTCCATTAAAGGTTCCATATCTCTTTAGAAAGGGACACCTTGAACCCTATATCTCCGATTATCGCTTGAGAATGAGTATGAAGCCTCTATACGAGCTCGACCGTCTTAAAGCGTAGGATTGATGGGCTAAGGACATTCCTTCCTAAAGAACCTCATCTTTGACCAAAAGAGAGTCATTCTCTCGATCACGCAAGTCCCGAGGGTCCCGAGGTTAAAATGCGATGATCACAAGTCATAAGATGAGGACGGGATCATAATCCCAAATACATAAATTCCAAGGAATCCCGAGCGACAACCAACAAATGGTTTGTACGTCCGGAAGACAACTTGGGACATTCCCCCTTTATTTTCAAACACATGCACACAAAGAAAGCACGCAAGCAAACACGATTAATGAAATCTCGGGAGACTTGCTCCGGCAAGGCACTTTGGGTGAACGCCAAACGTTCTTCCCAAGGGGTAACTTAACCTCCGAACCCATAAAACCTTTTTTTCAAAGTTTTGAGGTAATCAAAATGGCGTGGCGACTCCGTTTTTCAAATAACTCGGATGTCTTCAAACTCGCGTGAATTCCAATAAACAAAAATTTGGGGCACACATTCACAGTTTGGCGACTCCGCTGGGGAAACCCAAAGGAGAAAAGCTTTATTTTCAAAACAAAAGTCGATACTTGGTATATAGGTGGACCCCACTTACCCTTCCTGTATCGCTCCCTAACCCGGGGCTTGGGATAACCAGGTGGTTTAACAATCCCACGTACCAGTATCCCTTTTTCGAAAAAAATAATTTTGAAAAAAAAAAATAAGAAGAAAGCTTTTCCCTTTGAGCGGGTTAGACTCCCATCGCCGATTTCATTAATCGTGCTTGCTTTCTTTTACCATGCATTGCATCATTTGCATCTTGGAATCTGTGCATACTTTGAACGGGAAACAACCCGAAAAATAGCAAAAGGAGTGGAACCTGGAAAATTGATCCATGCAGTCGTACGGCTCAATCCTCATTGGATTGACCGGGCGACCTCGTGGCAATTCCACCAGGAAAAATCAGGGTTAACTGGCGATCCTAGCGGCTTGGGGCTATTCGGCTCCATGACTGACTGGGGCTCCCGAGAAATTTACGATGCTTATATGTTGCATTCTCCCCGTCCCGAAAATCATTCCTTTAAAACACATTTATGAAAATCTCTGTTTTAACTCAAAAGGAACATTTTTAGGAGACCGCACACTACGCGCACCTGATATATCCTGTACACTTTTGCACGCACGTCCTTCAAACCCGAGGGTGGTTCCAGCTGCAGTCACGGACAGCCTTACGATGCTCCCGGGCGCGCACGGAATCATCCCAACCTCCCCATGGCAGCCAGTGTCGACCAATGCACAGTCCGTGTCACACGTTTCAAAAAACCGTGACTTTTGGTTGGTTTTTGGTCTAGTCCATGTCATATAGCCCAGTTGCATACCCACGTAAAGGTCAAGCCTTAGCTCATAACGGAAGCCAAGATTTTCGCTCAAGCGAAATTCTGCCGAAATTCCGACAAGGAAAAATCGGTGGGATCTTGACTCCGACATTGACTATTGACCTTGACCCGCACGAAATGCGTAAGAGTCAAGACCGAGTCTTTGCCAAAAAATCAAAAGATTTTTCGCTCAAGCGAAGCTCTGCCAAAATTCTGATAAGGAAAAATTGGCAAGATCTTGACCGGCATTGACTTCGATTCTGACTCACGCACTGCGTATGCAACGAAGTTCAATGTGACACTGTGTCATCCGGCTTTTGCCGCCCGACCCATGCCTATTATATTCTCGGACATTACCGAAAGTCAAAAAACCGTCATTCGCTCAAGCGAAACTCTGTCAAAGATCCGTCAAGGCAGAGAGACGAGACTTTCCCGGTATTGCCTTGACTATAATCCGCATCGCTCGTGCGTTAAAAGGTCCTATGACCCGCTAGACCCGATAGGAGCGTTCTTTACTCTCGGTCGGTGGGATCCGCGTGCCCTATAGGACCCTCGCCCGGGCCGTCCACCCCGGGAGGTCGAAATACAGGTGGAATACGAGGGGCTTATAGACGTAGTGACGGAACCCACTGATCCAGGATCTAGAGTAGTTGTGAAAAAGAAGGGCAGAACCCCTTTTCCAACCAAATAGAAATAAATAAAAGACATTGTTTTAAGTAAACTTGAACAATTAATGTAATCATAATTGCATGTTCCTATCTCTGAAATCTCTAATCGAGACCTTTTTCGGTCCGATCTCCGTTTTCCTCATCCCGACCTTTCATGGTCAAATCCCTAATCGAAACCTTTTCGGTCCGATCTCCGTTTTCCTCATCCCGACCTTTCATGGTCAAATCCCTAACCGAGATCTTTTCGGTCCGGTTTTTGATTTTCTTATCCCTACCTTTCATGGTCAAACCCTAATCGAGACCTCTTCGGTCCGATTTTTGATTTTCTTGTCCCGACCTTTCATGGTCAATCTCTAATCGAGACCTCCTCGGTCCGATCTCCGATTTCCCGACTCGACCTTTCATGGTCAAATCCTTAATCGTGACCCCCTTCGGTTCGATATCTACTTCCAATCTTGACCTTTCAAGGTCTCATCTTTTCCGATCAATTAGGATTAGGAGAAAATGCGTTTCGAGCAAAAGTTAAAACGATAAGGGCATGTTACTTGAGCCTTCAGCCTAAACACTTACCTTCGAGTCTAAACCTTACCTATCCCCGAGTCTAAACCTTACCTATCCCCGAGTCTAAACCTTGCCTATCCCTTTCCCGCAGCGAAAAAGAAGTGAGCGAGTCGGGTCGGCGGTTTTTCGGTTCGAACGGTTCATCGGCTCGAGAGTCGAATGGCGATTTGACGGAGCTTGAGTGAGGGTATGGGAAATCGATGATTAGGAAGGAGGAGTTAGTCTGGCTTTGGAAAATGCCCAAAGGATCATGAAGAGCACTGTCATTGCTCATCGGTGCTCTCCGCAATGGAATCCAAGTAACAATTGAGTCCAGCGGTTCTCTGGTAGTGGTCGAAGATGAGACTCCAGTGGCCATCTCAAGTCCCCACCTATAACCAATACCTTCCTCCATCCACATATGATCCCTTGCCAAGGACCACTTCTCCTCGGTCCTTTCCAACATCCTGCACCATCGTGGCCCCATTGCCCTCGCCTTCTCAAAACGGATTGGATTTCACCCCACTTATCCCTCGGTCTCAAGAATACCGCCGGTTTATGCTCCAACCTCACATAATCAGGTTTGAGATATGTGGCTATGTTACGAAGCCCCTATACCCGCTGAATGTGATCATGAGTTGCCAAAGGATGAACCGAGTTTTCACTGTTACCTACCGGACTTAATGAATTCAGCCGTCGGTTCGCTACTACAAGTCCTGTTGCCGATTCGGTAGCCCAAGAGTCCCCGTTGACCCCTATGTGGCAATGTTGATGGAGCAAGTGAAACAGATGCAAGAGAAGCTTGACCTCATGGTGAGTATCAATACTCCCTTGACCCAAGATGTCGGACTGTGCAAGGAAATGACTCCACCGAGCATAACCCAATACCAAGCGACAACCGTACCTGGCTCGGCACCGGTACCTCACAAAGGAAAGAATGTCTGACTTCCTTCACCAAATCCAACGGTGGAACCAATTGGACAATGGGAATGCGAGTCTTGAGAATAACAAGGTCCCCCGAAAACCTCGCTCCTTTCACTTTAACAATACGTAGATGCCTTTAAGCAAGATTACGGAAGAGCTAGTGAAAGAAAAAGCGATAAAGCCACCGGAGAATTGGAAACCCGGGAACCCCGGTATCGAATGGACGAGACCAAACCTTCGTCTTTTTCACAATTATCATGGCCATAACACTGATGATTGCACCCATTTGAGGCATGAGATCCAAAAGTTGATAGAAGATGGGAAGCTTGAGAACCTCCATGGGCCAAAGACAGAAAGTTATGACAAGAGGTCAATTCAAGAAGTGCAAGGTCAGAAACGTCGCCCGATGATTTTGGGATGCCCATGAGCAAAGTTTTCAACGATTTGGTGAAACGAGGCCTTCTCACACCTCTCGAGAATCATAAGCCAAGAAACCCAAGTAGAGTTGACAGGGCTAAGTTCTGTGAGTACCACAAGCATTATGGTCATGTGACAGACAAGTGTGTGGAGCTGAAGAAAGAAATTCAGTGGCTGATCTACGAAGGAAAGCTCAAGCTCCCTGGCAGTCCAACCCGCGAAGAGTAACTAGACTAGGGTTTACCTATCCTTAAAAAAAAAAAAAGGAAGAAAAAGAAAAATAGTCTCTCAGTCAACCTTCGTAGGTCCTAGTATTTTTTCCTTTCAATTAAGTCCTCTACGGACATTGTATTGAATCTTCAATTTTCTATAAAAAGTCTTCTTCTTTTCTTGCTAGACTTAAGACATTATTTGCACACCTACATTACATTTAATGAAATGGTTTTATTCTATATGATCACTTGCATTGCTCAACGAACAATCTCTTGAAATAATTCACGTTCTGATTAATCGGTGTGAGAAAGTCAACTAATGCCATCAAGCCATACACTTTCCTTACCCCACAAAAGGCCTTCATCAAAGCCATACATTTTCCCAACCATGTCCTCACCATCACCTTGACCAAGTCAACGACGGCATCATCAAGGGATAGCAAAAGGCCACTCAGCTTCGAAAGATTGACCCCGTGTCGACAACAACCTAGGGGCTTGGCTTAGACTTCAAGGGTATCAAGAATGTTCAAGCAGGGGCTCGCCTTGGTCCTCGGGTGCTCTAGAAAAAAAAAAGGAAAAAGAAAAAAAAATGTGTGTAGTGCAAAAAGAGTAATACCCAGCTAGACTGAAAATCCCAGAAAAGGGCAGTCTAGGCAAAAAACAGGGTTGCACATATATATAAAAAAAAAAAGAGAAGAAATCTTGGTGCAAAAAGAGTAATGCCCAGCTAGGCTGAAAATCCCAAAAAAAGGGCGTCTAGACAAAAAAACAGGGTTGCACATAAAAAATAAAAGAAAAATGAGGCCAAGGACCCAGCGTTACCAATCAAAAGCTTGACGGACAGGCAAGACCAAAGCTCAAAAAAAATGAAAGTTGTCGACAACAATGGGGCGGTCGAAGCGAAAGCAGAAGCATTTCATAAGCCTTTAGGCATATGCAAGTCCTTTCTCCCCCAATGAAAGACGAGAATCAGAAAGCTATTGGAAGCACTCGTCCAAGAATGACTTGGTCAAGGAATCATCCCGAGGCCCATGCCTCATCATCCAGTCTTCTCATCCTAGCCTTTTCACTAAAGGAACCACAAATCCCAAAGCCCAAACACAGTCCGGCCAAGGCCGAACTACGACGACCTGAGCTCCTCACAATGAGGGGAACGTAGGCAACCAGCAATGGTCCGGTCATAAGCATATCCAAATTACCGAAAACCCGGTCTCATCAAATGACCTCTCCCATAGACACAGCCAGATTCCAGAAAACCCGGTCTCATTAACGACCTCCCTATACACAAACCTTTTTTTTTTCACACCAGCCAACTTTGATCCGCGACACTGGTTGACTTTCTCCTCATGATTAATCAGAATGTTTGTTCATATCGAGATTAGTGGTTGAATAACCCGAACATTAATAAAGGGTTTTAAGCAATCTTGTGATCATTGTAAATAAAACAAGTTTTCAGATGTCTTGACAAGTCTTCCTTTTCTACATCTTAGGAAAGATAGCGCTAAACACTAATTTTCTATCAGCAGGGGCTTCCATACACTTTTACCAACCTTTCTACGCTTATGCTCTCTCAAAAGAGTCAAACCTAAAGCGAGTTTTTGTGCCTACGTCAAATAAGGCCGTCAAAATAACACAAAATCGGGATTATTCCCACCTTTTGAAAAAATATGCCCCTGCATGTACATATCTTCCTAAAATTCTTCTCTTTGTCTGCGTCTCCTTAAGGTTGACTGGTTGACTAAAAAAAATAGAAATAAAAAAAAAAGAAAAAGGATAGGTTTTCCCTCTTCTGCTACAATTCGCATTAGGACTGCCTCGAAAACTCTGTCAAAGCATTCCTTTAAACTGGGGATTCTTTAGCCATTTTCGGGGTTCGCATCGGGTTCTTTACTAGGTCCCTAGATGGGTTCAGTTTTGTTCAGATCAACCTCAGGATCACTTCCGCAGTACCAGTCATATTGGGATTTTCGCTAGGTCACCAGACTGGGGCTTCGCCAAGTCACTTCGCTTGCTCAGCTCATTCAACCGGGGCTTTGCCAAATGAAAGGATCTTTACTGGCTTTAGTAAGATATTGGGGCTCTGCAGAAAGTTTTTCCTCGGACAGGAGACTCAGATAAGTCACATCCATCCCTAGAAGAGAGGTTTGGTCACTTCAACATACGCTTTGGTTATAAAAGCTTGTCGGCATCGGCTTCAAGCGCCGAGTTTAAGAAAAGAACCTTAGTCAAGACCCGAGGTTTAAACCCGAGTCTCGGCCAAGAAGGAATTCTCGTCCACGTTGACAACAAAGAACAGTTCGCCCGCACCCAAGGGATACAACCCCACCTGTTTGAAACCCGTCTCAAACAATTCCCAAATACATTCCATATGTATATCCAAACCCAGTCCCTACCATGTTTCCAGAAAAAAAATCACCCCTAGGCTCAAGTAACGTGCCAATTGCTAATGATAACGTTTTCTCCCAAAAGCGCCTTCGTTACTTCCGTTATAACGAGGTAACTCTAGGCGACAGTTTCCTAATTGTCAAAACGTCGAAAATCCTAGACATCGTTCCTAACTGTCTAGGTAAAGTTTGAACTACGATCAAGGCTTGATTCCTCCGGGATACGTAGGTAGCCTTTCATAAAGGTTCAGCCATCCGACCACTTTGGTCACCTTTTTCTTTCTCCACTCTCCAATGGTGCGTAAGCCCTTTCATGAGAGTCCAATTTTCTGACCACTTTGGTCACCTCTTTTGATTTGGCACTTTCCTAGGAAGGATTGGTTGTTTGACCTCCTAGGTCACCCCATTTCCATCCTTAAGGGACCAATATCTCTTTGCCATTGTCCTAAGGAGACCAGGTTTGTGACCTATTTGGTCACCCAATTCCAACCTGTGTCAGCAATTCCAGTCCAAGGCCAAAAGGTAAGAGAAGTGCAGTCTTGGCTACTTATGTCACGCGTCAAAACTGGCCAGTTGGCTACTCATGTCGTGCGACATAACAAGCCACATCAGACATCAGGCATCAGCAACTTCCTGTTCTCCCCAGGGCAATCCCCGACTTGTCAATGGCTGTAAATACCACCCATCCACCTCTCAAATGCATAAGGAAGGGTTCATTTACCCCATATACACTCATGCATTCATTTACAAGCTAAAAATTCATCCAAGTCATCCATTCAAACCATTTGTACATACAAAGTAGATCAAGTCCAAAAGTTGTGCATAAAAAAATAATAACATGTGTTTTCCCCAAAGGGGGTACAATAACCAAAAGCCACAAATGTCTAGGGAAAAAGGGGCTACTCTGAATCATCCCCATCACCCTCCTCATCTCCATCCTCGTCGTCATCCTCAGCCTCCTCTGGCTCATCGTCAGGGTCGTCCGAAGGTGCCTCGTAGGCTATGGTCCCCGTGCGATAGTAGTCGTCGAGCTCGGTGATAACAGTGGAGTCAAGCTCATAGTCCGTGGCCGTCTCAGCTCCACCATCCTCATCCTCATCCTCATCATCATCGTCAATCTCAATGGAGTCCGTAGAGAGGCACATTTGCAGTCTTTGTCCGAGGCGTCGGTCCTCTAGTGCTCCCCGTGGTGCCCACGTCATCGAGCGGCTCTTCTTCCTTCTCGGTTGGCCAGGTGGAGAGATATCAATCGAACCCCGTGGCCGGCACCGATTCTTCCAGAAACTCATGCCTTTACGGAGCTTGCCAATCATGCCCACGCGCCGGTATATGCCCCGGTCAAGTGCCCGTAAGCTCGAGCCGACACATTACAAGCGAGACATAACAAGTGTCAAAATGCGGTTCTTGATAACAAAAAAGAGATGCAAGCAATCCAAAGAGGCGTAAGGAACGTACTTACAGATCTAGAACCTCGCGGGAGCACGGATGAGGATGAGTCCGGGACATATCAATGTGAGCTCGCCTCATGCGACCGCCACCCTGATAATCAATGAAAGTCGGGGCAAAGGAGGTCTAGCTACGTAGCCGATCGAAGGCCCCGCGCTATGAGCGCTAACCAACCACAGTGGGGAGGTGAAGATGCACGGCCACGTATAAAGTATAGTCCCCCTCCCGTGTGTAGAGATGTCTTTGCGCCATGCCTACAATCGGAGCATCTACATTCGCCAACCGGCGAGGCAACCACATCCTAGCCGGAGGATCATCGGGGATCCGAGCGTGCCTATTCGGCCCATGCTTTGTCTATACACCCTCTCTCCTAGATACAAGGCATCTCAGGACAAGCCCACTAGTAGCTTGCGACACTCTGTGAAGTGCGCAGCGTGATCTAAATCCAAAGCGCCATAACGGCCAGTCCAGGGGAACAAGCTCAGCCTCTGTGGAATCCCTCTCAGGCATGTCAGCGTGTCATGATACGAGGCAGTAATCCTGCACCTCGAGCCCTCCGGCGTCTCGGTGCATTTCTGGCATCCTTCGTCCACCGACGAAGAGCAGGAAAAGTGGTGGCAGGAAACACATCCTTGATCTGCCACTCATAACAGCCAAAGTACTCGAAGGCCCAAGCCTGAAAAGGAGAAGAAGAAGTAAAAATAGGGAAAATAAGGGATATAATGAAATGCGCAAAAGAAAAGTGATCAAGGTGAGAGAATACCTCGAAAGCCAGATGAAAGCAGGTGAAGTACTTCGCCTTCCCTCGCCGACGTCATCTAGGGCCAAATACATCTCGCCTAAGCCTCGCTCCCCAGACAGATTCCCGACGTATCCCGTGCTCTCGGTAGCTCCAACGGTGAAATCAAAGCAGTAGATGCGCTGTTGATGAACAAAGATGTCGGAAAAGCCTACCCATACAAAAGCTCTAGCCAATCTCTCGGCTCTCACCCGGCTCTCAACGGGATCATCTACCACGGTGTAGTCCCCGCCCGCCCCTCAATCGTGCCATGTAGCACCCCAACTCATATCCATTCCCCTTCTTGATCCGGGAACGAAACCAAGTAAGCCCATAAAATCATCATCGCAATAACCGGGCTCAACTCCCTGTATAGGCTCCTCTATGTAGAGCGGCTCATCCGTAAAAGGCAGTCCTGTGATGACCGCAAAGTCCAGTGGAGTGACTGTCGTCTCACCCCAAGAGAAGTGAAACGAATGTGTAGTCTCCCACCAATACTCTCTGAAGGCCCTCACCAAGTCTACACTCCTCTGAGTGTCTCCAATGGCCCTCGCCATCTCGAAAAATCGTCCTAGCCCGACAGCATAAATCATGCCCTTAGGCGAATGTATCTGGTCCTGGCTACCCGGCAAACTCTGCCATAGCCTGCCAATCGCCTCCGGAGAGCCACGGGTGCGTAATTTCTGCAAGAAAACATGGCACAAGTATCAATATTTCGTGCTATTTCAAGCAAAAAGTAGGTCAAAATGGATCAATGTATGGCATGCATTTACGCATTACATTTCCTAGATTCATTCATGTTCACAGGCCAATCCATATGAAGTTCAAATGCAGTCTGAAGAAAAACTCAGTTCAAATCAATTTCGCACAAATTGAAAATTTTTCAAAAAACCCTAGGTTTCTTACCTCTTCCTTCTTCCGAACATCCGAAGTATGCTCATCGAGCTGTGGGTAGAAATCTCCTCTTGGTGCTTCCGGAAGAAATGGCCGTTGATTCCTTTGCACCCCTTTCTTCGAGTAGCTAAGTTGGCATGTTGAGAAGCCCTCTTGGTCGGATAGAGCCTAGGAGGCATTTTCCAAGTTGAATCGAACTAAAGATTTGTTTGATTTCTCTAGATCCCTCTCAAATCGCCCTCTGAGGTTGCTCTCTCTCTTCTCGCCGTCGCCTCCCTCTCAATTTCAAGTCTAAATTAATTTCGTAATGGCGATCGTGCGATTTTTAATAAATCTGTCCACGTGGCTGTTATGTCGTGCGACATACTAAGCCCCCGTGGCCGATTTTTACAATTTTGCCCCGAAGGCTCCATTTTACAATTTTGTCCCCCGTAGGCTTCTTTTACCCTTTTATTGCCCCTGGCATTTTCAATCACTTTCAATCCAGTTTTCCCTCTAGTGCCCCCGAGGCCTATTTTACAAATTTACCTCTGTGATTCAGTTTATTTGCTCTTGGCATTTTCAATTTTATTTTTCAAATAATCAGGGTACATCCCAGTTTTCTTTACAAAAAATTATTCGGGTGCGTCCCACTTTTCTTTACAAAAACTATTGATTCCTTTCAACTTCTCTACAAAATCCAACCTTTTTCGCAATCTCCGTTATTCCGTTATAACGGGATAACACTAGGTGACAACCTCCGAATTGTCAGAACTCTAAACTTGTGCTACCTCTATCCGCGAATAGTGAAGTATGCCCAAGTCATTCCAAGTCATTTCAACTTGTGCTACCACTATCCGCGAATAGTGAAGTATGCCCAAGTCATTCCAAGTCATTTCAACTTGTGCTACCACTATCCGCGAATAGTGAAGTATGCCCAAGTCATGCCCAAATCATTTCAACTTGTGCTACCACTATCCGCGAATAGTGACGAATGCCCAAGTCATTTCAAATTGTGCTATCACTATCCGCGAATAGTGACGCATGCCTAAGTCATTCCAATTTGTGCTACCACTATCCGCGAATAGTGATGTATGCCCAAGTCATTCCAATTTGTGCTACCACTATCCGCGAATAGTGATGTATGCCCAAGTCATTCCAACTTGTGCTACCACTATCCGCGAATAGTGACGTATGCCCAAGTCATTCCAATTTGTGCTACCACTATCCGCGAATAGTGATGTATGCCCAAGTCATTCCAATTTGTGCTACCACTATCCGCGAATAGTGACGTATGCCCAAGTCATTCCAATTTGTTCTACCACTATCCGCGAATAGTGAAAGTCATTCCAACTTGTGCTACCACTATCCGCGAATAGTGACGTATGCCCAAGTCATTCCAATTTGTGCTACCACTATCCGCGAATAGTGACGAATGCCCAAGTCATTTCAAATTGTGCTACCACTATCCGCGAATAGTGACGAATGCCCAAATCATTTCAATTTGTGCTACCACTATCCGCGAATAGTGACGAATGCCCAAGTCATTTCAAATTGTGCTACCACTATCCGCGAATAGTGACGCAGGCCTAAATCATTTCAATTTGTGCTACCACTATCCGCGAATAGTGACGCATGCCTAAGTCATTCCAACTTGTGCTACCACTATCCGCGAATAGTGACGCATGCCTAAGTCATTCCAACTTGTGCTACCACTATCCGCGAATAGTGACGTATGCCCAAGTCATTCCAACTTGTGCTACCACTATCCGCGAATAGTGAAGTATGCCCAAGTCATTTCAACTTGTGCTACCTCTATCCGCGAATAGTGACGTACGCTCAAGTTTCCCAACTTAAGTTACCTTTATCTCCGTCATAAAGAGATAGCGCCATAAGCTCTAGCTTCGTCAGGTGACAGCCTCCGAATTGTCAAAATCTCAAGGATCCTAGACATCGTTCCTAACTATCTAGTGATGCTCGAACTACGATTATGGCTTGATTCCTCCGGGATACGTAGGTAGCCTTTCATAAAAGGTCCAGCCACTCGACCACATGGGTCACCCAATCCGTCTCGGCATTCGCCAGATTGGATCCTTTTCTATCGACAACCCCACTCGCCCTGCAAGTGACGTTGCCGAGGGGCTTCTGTAAGTACCCAAATCTGGCTCATGCCTTCCGGTTAATTTTCCCGGCAATTCCGGTAATTTTTCCGGTAATTCCCCGGATTTTCCTAAAGTTCCGGAGCAATTCCGGAACTGTTCCAAGCCTTTTAAGGGCTGAAGGAAATGCTTGGTGATTAAGAAACACGTTTTTCTTAATCCCAAAACCCTTCTAGAAGACTGCCACCTTGCATGGTTCTAGAAAAATCCAGATTTGGCTACTTATGTCGTGCGACATAACCAGCCAGGAAGAGTTCTAGAACCATGCCACCTTGCATGTTTCTAGAAGAATCCAGAAGTGGCTACTTATGTCGCGCGACATAACCAGCCAGGAAAAGTTCTAGAACCATGCCACCTTGCATGTTTCTAGAAGGAATACAGTCATGGCTTGTTATGTCGTGCGACATAACAAGCCCATGCAGGCAGCCTATAAATAGAGGCCTTCACCTCTCATTTTAACACACCTCCTCCACCCCTCAGTCCCCCTCTATAGGGAATACGCTCCAGAAGCCTCCTCTCTCCTCACATACCCCCCAAATCACTTCAATCCTACCAAACTAATCACACACACACTTCCCACACACACACACACTTCCTATACATCAAGAACTCGAGGTTCTCAAGGATCCAAGGCCTGAACTCAGTCTCCGGAGGAGGACGCTAGAAGGCTCCTATATCTAAATTGATATAGGAGTTGTGGATCTTCAAGGGTAACGAGTTTCCACCCCTTTTCCACTCTCTATTTTCCTTTGAATATGAAATCTATGTGTTACATGCATTGATAATGTAGTATTCTGATTAAAGTTGCATGCTTTAGCTTCATATTACCCAGATCCACATTTTATTTCATTACATTTCATATAAAATCTTTGTTTTGACTTGGTTTTGCATGAACACTCAAGATGAGTGTGGATCCCTCATATCCACACCCTCTTGAAGTGTTCATTATCAATAAGCATGCTCTCTGAGATTTGTTTGTGAAGTAACTTGACCATTTTGGTGCCTTGTTACCTCTGCAAATCTCGCTTGTTTAGACTTCTGCAAAATGGCTTATTATGTCACGCGACATAGGCGGCCTATGTCGCGCGACATACATAGCCGCTTGCGACTCCTTATCTTTTAATTTGCAACTGATGTTTTCCTTTTCTAATGCACCAATACTGCATTTAAACTAAAACATTTGCATACGGAAGCGGCATCATTTGCATTAAAAGGATATCTTTTCACCAAAATGACATCTTTGCTTTAATGGTGCATCCTTTGCACTCAAAAAACCACTTTTCACATTAAAGATGCATCTTTTGCATTTAAAAACTTATTTTCATACTCAAAATGCATACTTTGCATTAAAAAAATCATTCTTTGCCATTTTCATGCATCATTTGTGCATTAAATGCTATTTTCCAACATAAAAATACATTCTTTACATAAAAATCTTTTCTTTGCACAAAAAGGCATCCCTTGCAACCAAAAGACATTCTTTACACTCCAAAAATGCCATCTTTTCACTAAAGTATCATTTTTACATGCATTCCCCCATGTCCCCATTAGCAACCTTGGAACGGACCGGTGTAAAAGTTCTCATCTTTGCATCGTTCCTTCCATTAAAGGTTCCATATCTCTTTAGAAAGGGACACCTTGAACCCTATATCTCCGATTATCGCTTGAGAATGAGTATGAAGCCTCTATACGAGCTCGACCGTCTTAAAGCGTAGGATTGATGGGCTAAGGACATTCCTTCCTAAAGAACCTCATCTTTGACCAAAAAGAGAGTCATTCTCTCGATCACGCAAGTCCCGAGGGTCCCGAGGTTAAAATGCGATGATCACAAGTCATAAGATGAGGACGGGATCATAATCCCAAATACATAAATTCCAAGGAATCCCGAGCGACAACCAACAAATGGTTTGTACGTCCGGAAGACAACTTGGGACATTCCCCCCTTTATTTTCAAACACATGCACACAAAGAAAGCACGCAAGCAAACACGATTAATGAAATCTCGGGAGACTTGCTCCGGCAAGGCACTTTGGGTGAACGCCAAACGTTCTTCCCAAGGGGTAACTTAACCTCCGAACCCATAAAACCTTTTTTTCAAAGTTTTGAGGTAATCAAAATGGCGTGGCGACTCCGTTTTTCAAATAACTCGGATGTCTTCAAACTCGCGTGAATTCCAATAAACAAAAATTTGGGGCACACATTCACACTGTGCCAACGAGACGTCCCGGGATTGCCCCGTGCATCTCGACGTCGAACCGTACTTAACACGTGTCATCTCACGTAAAAGTATGGCTTTCCCTGAAAAACGCATTTTTCGGCACTTTCCGGGGGCATTTCGGATATTTTCCGGACTGTTATTTTAAAAAACGGACAAAACCGGGACCGGGGGACAAAATCCCACATGGCTGGTGACTCAGAGGGACACTTGGCACGCATGCCACCTCCCTCTAGTCACCCTTCAATCAAATTCAAATGGAAAAGACTAAAATACCCCTGGTATACAGTCAAAGTCCGGCCGGACTCCCTGTGCACTTTTCCTGAAATTGCCAGCAAGTCCCCCAGATTTCCAAAATACCCAAAAACCCCCTGGATTCAGTCCAAGTCCGTCCGGACTCCTACTGCAATTTTCACCCTATAAATAGAAGTTGCTGTCAAAGGCAAGAAAAAGGAATTTTAACACCAAAAATTCACTACCTCACGGCCCTAAGCAGTTTTCACCCCTTCCGAGCTCCCGTTTCGTCTCGATTCGCGTGAAACCTTCGTATTTCGATCAAATACGCACCTTACTACTTCGAAACAACCTTTCAAATCACTTTCCGTGTCCCGTACACACCTCCCGAGCCAAAGGAGTCAACCCTAGCCATAGGTATAACTCCCTCTCTCTAAATCTCTCATTCCGTCTCGGTTTACGTGCCAGTCGCTATAACCGTTTCGAACGTCGTTATCGAAATGTAGACGCCTCCATCTAACGGGGTCCGATACGTTTTAGCCCCTCGATCCTCTTCTCTTTCCGTAAGAGAAGTAATCACGGGTTAAAACGGCGTTCCGACCCCGTTCCGTTTACCTTTATTGTCATTTACCAATTCCGGATCGATCGATCCGTCGATCGTCATTTTAATTTCTGTCATTTACAAATCCGAGCCGTTTGGCCTCGTTGATCGCCATTTACAAATCCGAGCCGTTTGGCCTCGTTGATCGTCATTTACAAATCCGGATCGTTTGATTCCGTTGATACCGCACTTTAAATACTGTCATTTACAAAGTCCGACCCGTTTGGATCGTGATAGTATTTACTTTTCAAAGTCCAAGTCGCAACCCGATTCATTGATCGCATATCATTTAAAACGCATTTTTCCCGTAAAAATCGTTAACAATGTAATGCCCGGTTCAAAACCGGAGTTCGTCCGTCGAACTCTCTTTCAAAACGCGCGAAATGACGTTCGGTCTTCGAATGCTCATCTTCAAACTAAAAGCCGCCATTTGACACTCAGAATCATTTAAAACGCATTTTTCCCGTAAAAATCGTTAACAATGACACGCCCGGTTCAAAAAACCGGAGTTCGACCTTCGAACTCCTTTTCAACTCAAAATCGACGTTTGCCACGCAAACGCTCATTTTAAACTCAAAGTCGACGTTTGCCACGCAAATGCTCCTTTCAAACTCAAAACCGACGTTTGTCATTCAAACGCTCGTCTTTTCAAACAAAGTCACCTAATCAACGTTTGTCATTCAAACCAAGATTAAACTTGTCATTCAAGCCCCCATTTCAAAAGACACACACACACACACACACGATTTCGAGAAAGGTAGAAAGACTCGTCATGCGAGGCGTTTCGAGCGATCTCGTAATACTCTACCCGAAACGTAACTTGACCTCCGAACCTAACAATCTCTGGTACAAAAAGCTTTTTACTCGTTTTTGCTGCCAATAAAAATGATCCCCGTTTTCAAAGCCTTTTCCTATGTTTTTGCTACCAATAAAAATGACACCTTTTCACAATAGCCGTTTCTCAACGTTTGGGCTCAAAATACAAAAACCGCGTGGCGACTCCTCATTTTTCCTTCCCATTAAGCGAGGTCTCAGACACCAACCCCTTCGCGAAAGACAACCGCCTTCGCTCCGCGCGAATCCGGGTAATTTCAGGAGGATTTTGAGGGGTCTGACTTGCGACGTGTATTATCTGGGAGAGAGAGTGACGCGCCAGCATGGCGTGAACTCGCCTTTGATGGCTCCAGTGGAGCCTCCCGCCGACATGATGCATCCGAGCGAGAGGTCGGAAACCTGGGGCAATTACCGAGGTGGCCAGCACTTCTCGGCATTCGTGGCGATTGAGCAGTATCCGGTATTTATCTTGAGGAGGTTGAGGATGCCCCAGGTCCTTGAGAGAGAGGGGTTAGGGATCGTACGGTACCCGCGGACGGACTTTTCATTTGTCCAGGATGGGGTCCGATTGAGGGTGCAGATCCCTCAGCCTGAGCGGCTTCCACGAGCTTTTCAGCCTCGTCCGGGTATGAAGGTACGGCTTCTCCTTCCCACCTCTTTTTTTTTTGCTTCTGTCTTTTCCTTTCTTTCCTGTCATCATTTTTCGCCTCAACTGTTTCTGACGCTTTTGCTTCCATGCAGTTTCCGGAGGTGGTCGTGGAGAAGCTGACGAAGCAGGTGATCGGGGCTAAGAGATTCATCAGGAGGATGGTTGCTTGTGGAGCCCCTCAGGCTAGAGCGAGGCGAGCACAGCCAGCGCCTGTCGAGCGGGAGACTTCCCCTGAGCCTTCTGAGCGTTCTTCCGAGACTCCTCTTTCTCCTCTCATAGATCCTAGCATGGTGCTGCCTTTGGACCACGTCATTCTCGGGGATCCGTACGGGCAGGGGCATGTCTGGCATCACGGTGGGTCTTCTTCACACGTCCAGGAGTCCGACGCATTCACCTTCGGATATGACTTCTTTGCGGATCTTGGTCTGCCGTATCAGAGCGTGCCGGTTGGTCCTGACGAGCCTTCTTCCGGGGATGAGGACGATGATTCTGAGCCCGAGACATTCATGGCTACCGAGGAGGCGGGCCCGAGCCGCAAGAGGGGTCGGGGGAAAGCACCGGCCACCGAGGATTCTGATTGACTTCTGAGATTGATTTCTGGGACTGGGACTGGGATTGTACTTATTCAGGCAGATACATTTTATGCACACATTTTTTTTTCTCTTTTTTTTTTTTGGAATGTAATAATTTAGGATTTTATTTTATTTTATCTATCATGAATGCAATTTTATATGAATGCATTGTTGCATGAGCCCCGGTTTTTTGGCAAGGGTGTGAGTATTTGGTATGTGAGCTGTTTGGGTAGGCTTTGCACAGGTTTCGAGCAACCGGGATGAAAATATTCCTCCGTGGTGCAGCAGTTTGGACTGTTGCAGATTTTTTTCTGGTGATGGCATTTATGTCCGCGCGGATAGGACAGTTTTCTGACATTGTCCTTTAATTTTGCTTCAGATCTGGTTTTCCTTTATTTCAAATTCAAACACCTTCTTCAACCACCAGTTCCAACAGCCATTTTCGGGGAGAAGGAGAGAAAATCTATGGAGAGAATTGTGAGCATGCAAAATCCACCCAAATTATCCAAAAATTCTCAAATGCAATTCTTCACCAAGTTTAAAGAGTGGTGCCGGGAGATTATGCATGAGAGGAGGCCATTCTTTGAAGAAAGGTACAAGATACGATGCTTGTGGTCTCTCAAGGAATTGATTCCGGATTATGAGCTTTTGAGAGCTTCTTCCTCATTTTGGGACACTAGAAGGCATGGTTTTTGCTTCTCTTACAATGAAATGGTCCCGACTGTTGAAGAATTTTGGGCTTTGCTTGGTGGTCCCGAGGTAGAGGAGATTGCAATTTCTTTGCCCGGAGAAGCCTCTTTTGTTGACAGGCTGTGCAACCTTCTTCATCTTTCCCCGGAGGAAGCACAAGGTATGATCTGTGGTCCCGATCATTTTAACATTTCTGGTCTCCCTGATAGATTTAGGGGCTTAGGCTTGGTGGATGATGCCTATTGGGATGCCTTTGCACTTTGCATGTTCGGGACCTCATGGTTTATTCTTTTGGGATCTGTCATCGGGCTCTGCTAGATGTAGTCGTTCACTGTCGCTTGGGCAGAGACGTTGTACCCTTGATCTTGGGAGAGACTTTTCATGCTCTCGACAGGCTGGCTACCGGGAGGCGGTATATGCACGGGGGCAGCCCGTTTCTCTTGACTTTGTGGCTGATGGAGCGCCTGGGGGTTCTTCGGGAAACTTCTGACATGATCAAGCCTTGGAAATTTGCCAGGAGAGGGGTTTTGGTGGATTTTGATGATCAGGGCTCGTGGGAGCGATGGATGGCTGGTCGCCAGACTGAAGATATCAGATGGTCGGTGCCTCATTGGCGAGTGGAGACTCGGAGAGTACTTCAGGATGGATCTCCCGTGGTTATGCTTCCGGGGCTTTCTCAGTCCAGCTTTTACATTTCGGCTTTGGTTCTGAGACAGTTCGGCTTGGAGCAGGTTCCTTTGGAGGACTTTGATGATATAGCCACTAGGGTGGTGGCTTCTGCTTCTATGGAGGATCCTTCGGTGTTTCCCTTTCTTTCCCGAGTATGGAGGTATGACGTCTTTCCTCCTCGGGTTATCCTCAGGCGTCCGAGACCTGTGTTCTTGACCACTTGGTACCTGGATTGGTACGAGAGGCATTTGGGAGAGACTCAGATGGCTATTTTGAGACGGCGTGAGGCCATTGTGGGTGCGGAGGACCTGACAGTTTCGGAGAGGAGGAGGGCCGAGGCGAGGGCCAACCCTCACGACAGGAGCGGAGATGTTGTGACCGACTATGAGGCTTATGTCAAGAGGCAGGAGAGGAGGACCCCTATGTTACCAGCTCGGCTACAGGATATGAGAGATGATGCTAGGGCCACTAAGGCCCTGACAGAGGCTGGTTTGATAGATCCTGTTCCTATACCAGAGCTTGGTAGGAGGAAGACCGACATCTTTCCTGTTCAGAAGAAGAAGACTCGAAGGGGGAAGAAGAGGGGAGAGGCCAGTGCGAGTGGCTTGGAGTGACCTTGAGGTTTCCGAGCATCCCTTTCTTGTCGTAGCAGACATATTAGTTTGATTATGTATCTTAGTTTTCTTTTAGCAGGTTGCCAGTTGTAGGAGTGAACCGGGCTTAGACTCATCAAAAAGTTTTTAACTGTAATGAATATGTGAATTGCTTTAGAGTTTTTCGAGACGCTTTCATGGTCTGATCAGTGTATTGATGTCAAAGTATGACTTTTATTTGTGCTTTAGACCGAACCGTTTCCGGCTGCCTACGTTCCCTTCGGACAAAAGGGCTCAGGTCTCCGTAGTTCGACCCGATTTTTTTTGTTTTTTTTTGTTTGTTTTTTTTTTTTTGATTTCTTTTTTTTTTTTTTTTTTTTTGTTTTTGTTTTTTTTTTGGTGCAACCCTGTTTTTTACCTAGGCCGCCCTTTTCGGGTTTTCAACCTAGTTGGGTATTACTCTTTTAGCACTCCTTTTTTTTCTTTTTTTTTGACTCAGTGTTTTTACGCGTAGTATCTGCGCAGCTTGTCACCATTCACTGGGTGTACAAAAGGATTTCCGTCGAGGTGTGCGAGTTGCATGGCTCCTCCGGAGAAGATTTTTTTGACGACATATGGCCCGACCCAGACTGGCTCCCATTTGCCAAGCGGGTTGACACGGACTGGGGGCTTCTCTTTCAAAACGAGATCACCTTCTCGGATCTCCCGATGCTTTACTTTCTTGTCGAAGGCTCTGGCCATTCTCCCTTGGTAAGCTCGGATATGTTCCATGGCCTTTAATCGTCGTTCATCTAGCAGGGCCAATTCATCATGGCGACTTTGGAGCCATTCGACCTCATTGATCTGACTTTCCAACAGTACACGGGGTGAAGGGATTTCTAACTCGATTGGGAGTACGGCTTCCATCTCGTAGGTAAGAGCAAATGGTGTTTCCCCGGTTGCCATTCTAACTGATGTCCTGTAGACCCAGAGTGCCAGGTGTAGTTTCTCGGGCCAATCTCTGCTTCGGACAGCCATTTTTCGGATGATGTTTTCCAGAGTCTTGTTTGCTGCTTCGATGGCTACGTTGGTTTGGGGCCTGTAGGGAGATGATTTGTGACGGGTTATTCTGAATTCTGCCAGCATCCTGTCGCATTCCCCTTCGAAGTGGGATCCATTATCTGAGATGATTTCGGCTGGCAACCCGTATCTGCATATGATGTTTTCTTTGATGAAGAGGGCTACTTTCCTTGAGTTGAGGACCTTGTAGGATTTGGTAGGGCATCCTTTTCAGTTCCTTCGAAGAAGCCACCAATCTGCGTCTCTTTAGGCTCTTCCGCAGTTCCCAGATTCACACTTGTCAAAATCTCTTCGGCAGCTTGGGCTCGATTTTCCTCTTTCCGAACAACCTGCTTAAAGATTTTTGTTCTTTTTTTTGTTTATTTAATGTGTCTGCTTCTTTATCTAATGAATCATTATTAAATTTTTTTTTTAATTATTAATTTATCATTAGTTAAAGTGGCAATCAAGGGATACTCAGAAAGGTTCGTCATTTCATTAGGAACGAAAGGAAGTACAGCGTTTGTTACAGACTTGTAGTCTTCAGGCGTAAGGCCGTCGGATGACTCTAGAGACTTGATCTCGACATTGAGGGACTCAGAAGACTCTAACTAGATTGACACAAAGGGACGGGGGACCAATCCAGGCTTGGTGATCATTTCTTCTTTGGTGGTGGACGGGCCTGAGAGAGTTTCCCGATCATTGTCAGGGGCATCAGGACTCGGGAATTGTACTGCTTCTGTCCTCCTTCCTCGATCATCGCTACCATCTCTTTTACTGAGCTGAAATCAATCAAAGTTCCGGCACTGACCTCTTTCCCCGAATAATCGCGCATAATCGGACCATCCCAATCATCTGAAAAGACTTCTGTGACTTTGGCTTTCGGCACTGTCAATTCAAACTCAGGCTTCGGACCATCCTGGGCAGTAGTAAGCTTTTCGAACTGTTCCACCAGGCTTGGCACGCCTCTAAAAGTGTACTCACTCTTCATGGTAGTGGTAGCCCCGGGTATCTTGGGTAGGTCCAGAAACATTCTACGGACCGGGTTAGCTTTGGCTCCCCTGAACTTGTTGAGGCTATCTTGTAGCTTCAGCCACCCTTCTGTAGAAGTGGGCTCTGTGATGTTAGCCGGTTGTGTGGGACCCTTTACAAAGTAGTCAGCCAAATTAGGACTGAAAGGGAGAGATTTAGGATTGTTGATCGGGACCCTTCCTGTGATAGCTTCTTTCCTTTGTAGAGCAAATCCTTTTTCTTTCGCAGTGTCCACTGAGGAGGCCTCATATCCCAGGCCGTGGCGAGTTTTCTGTCCTTTCACCTCGATGAGTTTGTGAGTTCCTTGTTGGTGCTTCCCCAGACCGAGGCCAGGTATATAGCTCATCTTTCTCATCATTTTCAAGACCGGAGGGATTTTATCCCGAGTGATCGTCAAATCTATGTTGCACACTTGGGCTTTGGGAGGCTCGACAGTGAAGCCTGTTAGCATGAGACCTTCCTCATCATGTTTGATTTCCAGAATAGGTATTCCACCTGTATCTGTGCCCTCCAAGGTGACTAAATCCCCGTAAATGGTTGTAAGGTCCCCATTCGAGACGAATTTCACACACTGGTGGAGGCTTGAGGCGACCCCCTTGACTTGATGCAGCCAAGGTCTCCCCAATAAGGCATTAAAAGTGATCGGGATGTCGATAACCTGGAATTCCACAGGTATCAATTTCTGGCCAAACCAGAGGTCCAAAGTAGCAACTCCAAGGACTGCTCGAGATGTCGAGTCGTAAGCTTTGACTGTGAGGGGGGAAGGCTTCAAGTCTGTAGTCTTGATATCAAGCAAAGCTCATGATCTTTGCCGAAGGATATTCATTCCGACCCATTGTCGACCAGTGACCCGAGGGAGGCGTCGTTCATCCAATTGATTGTGATGAAGAGAGGCTCGTTATGATTAGCCCCAAATTGAGGGAGGTCGAGATCTGAAAGTGATTATGTTCCCGTAGTGGATGTTTCCAATCACTGCACCACATCATCTGGGAGTAGCATCAATAGGGACCAAGGTGCGGGCCAGCTTTCTTCCAGCTTTTAGCTTATGGGGATAGGATGAGGTGAGCAGGACCATAGAGAGATGTTGGCCCGTGTTTGCTTCAACTAGGTGAGCACGGGATCCTCCTTTCCGGTCGAGCTTCACTGAGTCTTAGCATAGGGACGGCGGTTCTCCTCGGTACTTGATCTGTGGCCTTTATCCGCCTTGGGATTCCTTGGTAGATTTGCTCGGATCGGGTCAACAGTTGACTTTCCGCATCGTTGCTTGACTAGATTTCTTCAACGCCGCTAAGGTCAGCCTTTTTGGCTATCGCCTTTCGGTTCCGACGCGAGTCTAGCAACGGGTGAGGCCGAGCCGGACCTGCCTTTCTTCCCGGGCGGCCCTTATAACCGCTTCCCAAGTCACGTGCTTTGAAGTCCGGGGTTGTGTTGTTGCCCTGGATAGCCTACGAGCTAGGGCATCCTCCGATTCGCTTCCATATCCCGCCCTTGCTCATAGTTATCATACAACAAGAGTCGCTATTGTCGGGCTCGCGGCTTTTCGATCTCATCCCCTATAGTAGTGCAACCATTCTCGGTTCCTTTCGTAATACTCGTAGGGAGATGATTATAGCACTCGTGTGGGAGGCGCATCCTAAGATCCGGTTAACTTCTCTCGAGCCGACATACATTCGGGGAAGGTGACCTCTTCTTGGGTAACCCTGACAAGGAGTGTTACTTTGTTCCGGGGTGGATTTGATCTGACCATGGTTATTTTCTCGTTTGGGCGGATGGGAGTTAGTTTTCCTCTCTCAATCAGATCTTCGACTATCAGCCTGGATCGGACGCCTGAAAACCCTTTCCCCAAAGCATGGTTGGCAGTGTTGAACTCTAAGACATCCACGTGCTCAGACCCAGGAAACTTCATGGCCTTCTTGTCCTCGGTTTCATATTCTTCGTCTTCCGAAGATTCCTCATCCTCTGAAGTATCCGGACATTAGCCACAAGTACATCTTACGAGGTGCAGTTCTTGGGGGCCCGTCCCTATTTGACTTGCATTTTCTGGTGGTTCTTCATCGTCGCTTGCTGACAACCAACCATTGTGTCTGGCTCCCATGGTATCATTTCCGGCCTGATTGTTCCAGATCGATTCCGGATCTGGGGCCACAGTTGACTCCTCACTCTCATCATCATCATCGTCATCGCTGTCATCGGAATCATCTTCCCATACTACCGGTATTTCGGCTAAGAGGGAACGCCGATCAAACCCGTTAGGGGAATATGGGTGCGTGCAGCCGCAGAAATTGTCATATGCTCCCATTCCCGGAAGTGGTAATTGCGATTCGGCTTCTCCTCCCAGAAACTGTGGGGGAAGAGTGAGAGGGGGTGGCATGTATTTGACTCCCGGCAGGATATAGAAGGAATCCTCCTCCTCCTCTGATTCTTCGCTATTCTCGGGATCATATTCAACCTCTCCCAAAACCAATTTGCAGAAGTGTACTAGCTCCATATGCTCTTCGGCCTCTTTGCTGATAAGCCCCAGTACAGGCGCCCGTCTGAAGCTTTCTTGCTCGATTCTCCTCGATTGTTCTAACCATCTTGTGTAAATGGTTTTCTCATGTTTTGACCGGAACAACCCCAGTTCTTCAGTATCGGTTTTCCCTTCATCCGAGAAATAGCGGGCCTCGTATTCTTGTAGGAAGTCTCTGACATGAGACCAGGGTGGGTTGATTCGTTCGATATCCTCAAGTCTGAGGGGGAATCCGAATTCAGGATCTTCGACAAGGTTGGCGATGGGTATTTGGGGACCTTCATCGGTATCTTCCTGGGCATGCGAAGGTTCTCCGCATTCAATCATATTTACCTGATTATGGTTCCTTGGCAGAGGATTTTTGACTGTATTAGGCCCCTCGGGGGCCTCCAACTTTCCTTGCTCTATCAGTCCCTGGATTGCCTTTTTCAGAGTAAAGCGCTAGTTATCTCGTTAGATGTCCATGGGCTAGATGAAAAGCGAAATACTTCGAGGTATCCACAGGAGCATTCGGATTCCTGGGTTGGAAATTTTCCAAAGGCCGCAGCAAGCCTTCTTTCACGAGTCCCCTAAAGATGTCGTTCAGAGGCATTCCAAAGTTTTCGAGGTTCATGACCCGTGGTCCGGGCTCTACCGGTTTTCTCGGGAGCAAAAGGAGTTGTGTTATTACATTCCCGTCCCGCGTAGTTAATCATCTCTTTGCCTTTAGCAGGAGCAGGGGCGGTGTTCAAGGAGGAGCCCGATATCTCGTAAGGTGCGCAAAGACGGTTGCCGATTGTAAGCCTTTTCAAACTTAGCCGCGGAGTTAACCATGGCCCGTAAGTCTCGAGTACGGGAAGTGATCGAGGAGGCTCTCGATGTGGTTTCAGGCATGACTGGAAGATGTCCAGTTGCTCCTCTTCAGAAGGAGGGATTGCCATCTCACTGAGTTTCAGATTCCACCGTTTGTAGAAATCCCCAACATTCTCATCGGGATGCTGCACTGTTGTCTGCAGATCAACTCTATTTGTTTCCCATTCCAAGTTGGCCTTGTACTTTTCTGTGAAGGCGTTAGTAATCTGGTCCCATGTAGCCCTGGCCTCGGGTTTTAAGCGAAAGAACCATTTTAAGGCACTGGATTTCAAAGATAGACTGAAGTAGTCAGCCAACTGCTGATTGGTACACCCTTTGGCCTTCATCGCCAAGGTATACGTGTCCAGATGAGTTTTCGGGCATGCAGTACCATCAAAGAGGTTCAGATTCGGCATAACAAATTTGAGAGGCAGGGGAACGATGGAGTTCGGGTCCGTAGGCCGGAAGGCAAACTTCTTAGCGGTCAATTCAGTAATCTGTGCTTTCATTTCCTTATGTTGTTCCATGAACCAGGCCAGATGAGGATCTTGTGGGGGAACCATTGCGTTCAAACTAGTGGCTGAGCTAGAGAGAGGAGCTACCACTGGCGGCATACTGGTGGAGGGAACGGCCGATCCGAGGACGTAGGTGAAAACCTGTCCTCGGCCCAAATTGCCCGGGGGAGCATGAGTAGGAGCCTGGGCGAAGGGATAGAACCTTGCGGCCTGCTGTTGATTTTCCACTGGCAAAGTAGGTGGAGGCAGCCCCGATGTAGCTGGATAGCTTGGATTTCCGGAGTGAGACCCATAAGTAGGCTTTCAAGTGGTCCTTCGCTCCCTGCCTTTCGATCGTTGAATTGCATGGCCGGGCCGAGGCGATGGTGTATAACCCGGGGGTACTGCGGTCCCGGTGATTCTCGATGAAACCGGGATGGAGGTTTGGTAACCCATCGAACCCCGAGTGAGGAATGGGTTGGTGAAAGCCGTGGGAGGAGCAAACAGCTAACATCATTATGAGGAGGGGCTCCCCGATGGGCACATTTGAGGCATGCCGAACCGTTGTTGTGGCCCTTTGAACTATTGCCGCGAAGGCCCGGGTTGATCGGTTCCAAACCGAGGCGGGATCCCAATTAGCCGTGGCATTCCGAGATAACCCCAACCATGAGAAGACATTCCGCATCGGCTTATATCCCCACCGAGGGACTCGTGAATCGATTTCCATGTCAGCCGCGTGGATCCGTGGTCTCAAGCCGGGGCCGGGCCGACCCGAAGATCGAGGAGCATGGGTTCCGGGTAGTGGTACCATAGGAGGTGGGTGGTGGCATCTGGAGTAATCGTGGCGACCGAGAGTGGGATTGGCATCCTCGTCTTCTTCCACGGTGAAGGTGCCATCGGGATTGAGGCCGGCGGCCAAACCATGGCTTTTGATAGCCTCCATAAGGCTATTCACCGTGCTTCCCGTCGTAATCTCATCTCGTTTCGCTAACCGATTCCACCGTTGTTCCGTCCGAGGGGTCCCGGGAAGCGGAGTGGCATTGTCCCCATCATTACCGGCCGATGCGAGACATTCTCAAACCCGGAGTCGAACAAACGGTGAAGCCGACGATGCGCTTGACTCTTCCCAACTGATCAAACGGTGACCCGGTGTCCGGAACCAACCTTTGTGAGGAGCTGCGGGGGAAAAGGCATGAGGGTTCAGAGATTTGGGGATGAAGGAGGGTAGGTGTTTGGGCTTTCGGCTCATGCAACATGCGGTTATTTGTTCTTGTTTACTTAAAACATGTTTTATTAACCTAATTGGTTGGAAAAGATTGCTCTTCTTTTTCGCAAACTACTTTGGATCCTGGATCAGTGGGCCCCGTCACTACGTCTATAAGCCCCTTGTATTCCACCTATATTTCGACCTCCCAGGGTGGACAGCCCCAAGCGAGGGTCCTATAGGGCAAGCGGGTCCCACCGACCGAAAGAAAAACGATCCTAAAAGTCTGGCGGGTAATCGAGTCCTAACGAGCATTCGATGTAAATTACGGACAAAGTTGACGTCAAAGTCAAGATCATGTCCGAGGGCTCGACAAAAAAGTCGGCATGATTTAGACTGATAAATGTCCACAATTGATCTTGACTTGTCGTCAATTAGGCCGTAATTAGGCATGGAATAATCGTTAATCCTTGATGACTCAGTGTCATGCTGGGAGTCAGTGTATAATTTGTGCCGCCGAGTCAAAGTCAAGGCGCCGGCCAATATCCGGTCAAAGTCCGTGACGGAAAACCGGCAGTAACTTCGATCGATTAGGGTCCCCGAAAGATATTGACTTGGTATGCCGACTAAGGCTTGAAAGGAAAGGTCTATACACGTACAGGACATGACACATCAGGACTAAAAACCAACCGGGTCTCGGACAAAGTGTGTCACGGACAAGTGCATGGTCGACACGAGGCTCCATGGGATGTTTGGGTAGTCCCGTGCTTGCACCGAGAGGCGTAATAAGACCAAACGGGCCGCGATGTATTTCCGGGTTAGGGACGTAGTGTGCAGTGTAAGGTCACGTGCGCGTAGTGTGCAAGCAGTCTATCTTCTTTTTCTGAGTAAAATAGAAATTTTTCATGTGTCTTAAAAAGTATGATGCATGATTTTTTTTTTGAAAATTTTCTTTTTTTTTGAAATTTTTTTTTTTGAAAATCTTTATTGTTTTTTGAATTTTTTTTTTGAATTTTTTTTAAAAGTAAATGCACACATAAACACATAAACACATAATTCAAAATCCGAGGCAACGGGTCCGACAGTCAAAATTTTGACTTTTCCGAGGCCGCCAAAACAACACGAAAATGTGAAAAATCAACACACACCACAAATGATTTCAAATGCCAGGACGGAAGCTTGACCCTCAAAAGCTTTTTTTTTTTTTTTGAAAACAACGATACCGGTACGTGGGATTGTTAAACCACAATTTATCCCCGACTCGTGTTAGGAGGTGATAACGGGAAGTTTAATGGTTTCCACCAATATACCAAATATCATTTTTTTTTGAAAGCTTATACGTCCCCAGCGGAGTCGCCACTGTAACGATGTTGGGCCATTGGCGGAAAAATTCGATTTTTCGTTTCTTTGAAAACCAAATAAAATCGGAAAACGGGGTCGCCACGCCATTTTTGTTTTAAGGGCCAAAACTTTGAAAAATGCCCGAGATTAGAAATTTGGGTTCGGAGGTCACGTTACACGCCGGGAAGAACGTTAGTGTTCACCCGGAATGCCTCGTAAGACGAGTCTTCCAAGCATTAAAAACCATTTGTGTGTGTGTGTGTGTTACTTTGGCCAAAATAAATTGAAACTGAGAAAGGTAAAAATTGGGAATTCTTTATTAGACTTTGGACAAGTCCCATGATTTTTGGTATGATTTTTGGGTTGAGTTTTGGGACTCAAAAGATTTTTTGAAGTTGAAAAACATTTCTGCCAGAATGAAAAAGGCAGTGGACACATTATTTTAAAATGGGTTTAAGGGCTTAAAAATCTCAGAATCTGGGGAAAGTCCGAGAATGAAAGTTGTTCAAAACACCTTAAATAAGGTTTCTGTAAAAGAACTTTCCCATTTGGAGTTGATTTGGTGGACCAAAACCTTCTGGAAATCTCAGATATGAAATCTGGACTTCCAGAGACTGAGGAACTGACTTTTAAAAGAAAATTTTAAAAGGGGAGTTTTACTCACGTGAAAAATAAAATAAAAATATTTCTGGAAATCTATGGATGTTGGCTACAAAAAGTGTTTTGTATTCAACACCAAATTCCAAGTTTATCTTTGTCCAAAAAATTAGACCATGGACAGAGGTCTTAGAAAATTGCTACTGGACAGCAACTTTCTTAAGAAGAAAAACATGATTTTAAAGGGGGTTTGGCATCCATGCTTGCCCCCATTTCCTTAGGCTTTGATTAGTGATCACTTGACATTTTAGTGGTGAATCAACTATATCAAGCCATCCTTAGGGTACATTAGGACTAAGCACTTCATTTGCTTGGGAAGGGGAATTTTATCCTTTGAAAATGAAGATTTGATGTATGAAAATGGTTTTTAGGGTTTTGAAAACATGTTTGCAAGTAAGTAAAAACACTTTGAAGAGAATGTTGATCCTTGTAGAAGATCAACCATGGAGATGAACTTCCATGGTGATCTTCTTGGATCTAGGGCAAGAAGATGAACAAACTACATTTTGGAGTTTGAAAATGCATGCATGGATGAGAGAGATTTAGGGTAAGGAGAAGGAGGTTATACCTATCTTCCTTGTGTTTGTGTATGAGGCTTGAATATGTGAGTGTTTGAATTTGAGAGTGAGTGGGATTTGGGAAAATAGTTAAGAGAAAAAGGTGACAATTCTAGAGAATTCTCACTGTTTTCTCCCTATTTTCGCCAAGGTGCAGTTGTGAAATGTGTTGTGGCTCCTTTTTTCTGTGACTGAAGGGCTTAATTTATAGGCCTCTGAAACTTCCTTTTTCATCCGCGCGGATCAAACCCTCAGCGTGCACTGTTCATTAATTACAGCTGCAGGCTTTGGACACACAGAATTTTTTTTTAAAATTCAAATTAGGCAGCCAGTTTTTGTTCCAGCAGCTTCTATTTTTGGTTTTTGACCATTTCTTTTGCTTTTTTGATTCTTTTCCTTGGTTTATCTTGAAATGGCAATCCCTTATCTACCCTTGCTTGGTTAGAAATGTTAGTGTTGGGTATGCATGTTTTTAACCCTCCTATTTTGTATTAGATTTGATTGATACCATAACCTCCTGTCTATTTTAAGGACTTTAGGACCCTATGTAATGAAGCTTAGACTTCAATTTTTTAGCTAAGTCCATTTTATAGAATAGGTTAATCTTAGGCTTGAAGTATGGCACAAGACTCATTGGAAGCAAGGTTGCAGATCCAGCAGTATTCAAAACCGCCCTATGAACCGCACTTGTAAACCGCAAGTGTAGTTCTACCTTGAATCTGCCTATTGAACCAACGGCATGCAATCGCCCTTGAACCGCACCTGTGCAGTTCATGTGCAACCGCATCCATGCAACCTCCTGGTGTAGCAAAACCGCATGTTCCTAACCGCGTCTCACCAACCGCATCCAATGATTGGCTATTTGAAGTGAACAACTTTTTATCCGTTGGAATCCACGTCAGCAATATCAAAAGTCAACCACCATATCTTGTCACATGATTTAATGTCAGAAAAGATCTACAAGGATCTTGAAAAGGTGACAGGTGTCCTAACCTCATTGCTTGCAGCTGGAGCCTGATCAGCTTTATCTGCAGCAGCTGTACCAAAAGACAACTAGTGGTTGCTGTGGACCAATTAGAAAGCATCAAGTACTGTCCTTCAACAGCTGTATCCAACGGCTAGTTTCTTGATGCTTGGGTATAAATAACCCCAATCTTCACCATTTGAAGATTGCTTGAGAATTTGAAAGTACTGTGTTCATAGAAGCTGAAGCTACGCCTGTAAATTATGCAACCCTTTGAATCTTCATCTTCATACTTCAAGAAATATTCCTAGCCCAGAAATCAAGCCTTAACACAATCAAGAATCATTGTGCTCTACATCTCACAGATCTAAAGAGCCTTGATCTTGTTCTCACACACTCACCTCACTTGTTCTAATCACATAGATTAAACACTTGAGATACACTGGTTATAGTTTTGGATTTGTTCTTCATAGAAAAGATTTTATTGTACTTTGTAATCTCGCAATACTTAATATAAAATCTCTCTTAGAAATCCAAGACTAACCATCTTGGTAGTGGACGTAGATCGTTTATCGATTGAACCACTCCAAATAGCGTGTTCTTACTTTACGCATTTATATTTCCCGTGCTTGCTAATTATTTATCTTTGTCTCGTTTGATCTTTATTTAGATATCCATTATTGTGAAATAGTGTTTGGAGTTAACAAAGTCAAAACCACACGTGTTTGTAAACCGCACTTCCCAAAACCGCACCACCAAAACCGCATTTTACAAACCGCCTCTCAAAACCGCTTTACACTCTATTATTCCGTGTGCATTTTACACTATCACTTGCAGCCTATTATCAACTCGCAAGAGGATTTTGTAAGCAAGAGGTTTAGTTTTTCAAAGAGGGCGAAAATTTTAAACAAATATTCACCCCCTCTAGCCGTATTTTCACCCTTGTTGCCACCTTTGGGACCAACAAGTGGTATCGAGCAAACACATTTTAAAACCATCGTTTTTCAAGCTTAACACTTGTGTGCCGATTCGATATGGCAACCTCAAAGACAATGACTACCGTTAACTATTCACACATTCCAATGTTGGACGAAGACCACTTTGACATCCGGAAGTGCCGAATGCTTATTCATTTGGAAACCATAGATGAAATGCTTTGGTGGAGTGCGTGATCAATGGCCCTCTAATTCCAATGAAGGCTAACACCGATGCAACCACCAATGCCGAAACTCCAGAGGTCAAAAAGCCAAAAGATGAGTGGTCGGATGAAGAGAAGAGAATAGTTGCCTTGGACAAAGCAAGGCGAGGTTCATCATTTCTGGAACCCTCCCCGTATCAACTCTACGTAAAGTGATGTACCTCAAAACCGCAAAGCAGATGTGGGATGCCATAGAGAGCTACCTCGAAGGTGATGATGAGTGCAAGGAAAACAAATTATACCTTTGTTGAAAGATCCTACAACAACTTCAACAGAAAACCCAACGAAACCTTGCGTCAAACCTACGATCGCTATGTTGAGGTAGTTAATGCTTGTAGATCTCTTGGTAAAACTTTAACCGATAAGGAAATCAATATGACTTTCCTATCTCGCTTTAGGTTCTAGATGGGTAAATAAGGCTACCTTCTCTAGAAGACTCCAAAGTATTGGGTACTTGGTCATTAAGTAACTTGTATGCCAATCTTAGAGTCTATGAACTTAAACTAAATCATATTGAAGAGATAGAAGGAAAAACCAAATCGCTTTCTATGTCTCGTAGTGGAACATGAAGAGAAACCATCCACATCCAATCAAACCACCGATCCTTCCATATCAACCTCATCACTCATCAAGATGGATGATGATGATTTTGCCATGTTTGTGAAAAGATTTCAAAAATTTAGAAAATCCTCAAAACCTTTCACAAAATCATTTTCAAAAGGCAAACCTCCCGCAACATTTTCTAGGGCCGCAGATACAAAGAAGAAGAGTGACTTGGTATGCTACAACCGTAGGAAACCCGGCCACTTTGCATCCGAGTGTCCACAAATTAAATATGAATATATGAAAAGAAAACTTTTCCTTCGAAATTTTCTCATCGTAAGGGAATGGTTGCCGAGGAGGAAGAGAATTCCAAGGAATTAGCAACTTGGATTGAAACTGATTCTCGAGGATGGAAGTGACGGTGAAACCGAAGAGGTTAACCTCTCGCTTAGTTGCAGACGCTTCGATGACTCGATTCGAATCATTTGAGTTGCATGATATGGAGGAAAAGGAGGTTTTTGCAAAACTTCCAAATTATAAATTGGATGATGATATTAAACTTACTCCTAGCATTAAGATAGGGAATTGTTCGTATTCACGTCCCATTTTCTCATCTAAAACTGCTCCACCTTCAAAAGCCATTCCAAAGAAAATTTTGAAGAAGGTGGTGGAAGAGGTTTCTCCCATGGAACATGAAAAGATGTTCAAGGAAGCTGAAATGGTGATCCATCAATTCTCAAATCTTAAGAAAGCCTTAAGCTTAGCTCATGATGAACTTAATCCGTACAAGACGGAGAAAACCGTGATGAGGTCTCGAAATTTCTAATCTTAAGGACCAAATCAAACAGATGACTCCTCTTGCCGATCAAAACCGCATCCTTGAAACTAAGGTTGCTGCACTTCAACTCAGGAATGATGACTTGGTAACCCAAATCGACGATCGCCAAAAGATTATTGATTCGTGGCTCAAGTCTCAATCCACCAAGGATAAAATCTTGGACTTCCAAGTGCCTCCGGGAACTAAGGATGGTCTAGGGTTTGGATCTCGAGGAAGAGGAGAAGTGTGCATCCTCGAAAGTGAAAAGGATGAGGAATTTCCGTAATCTGACTAAAGAAATTCCCAAGGAGAAGCATGCTAAGGGTAAGGGTAAAGCAAGACAAGTAAATTATGTCTACCCTAAAGGAAAGCAATATGGGAAGAATTCCCGTGTTAAAACCTAAGAATTCTGTGGAAGCACCCAAAGAGGAAATGGCTTATGGAATTGGTAGAATCCCCGCTCCAACCGCTTCGGTGGAAAAGGCGGTTCTCGCTAACTCTGTGTCCGACCGCGCTTCTTCTTCGACCGCTCCTCCGCCTTCAAAAGCAGGAATAGCGTTCCTGTGAAATACGTGGTCAAACCAAAGCCTCGTTCCCTTTGTATCACTGAATGTTAGCCGGAACCGCACCTCCCAAACCGCTTCCTTGTCCCAAACCGCATGCAATTCCTAAGAAGAGTAAGGAGTTAGTAAAACCTCATGAAGCTTGTAGCTATTATAAATGTTCCGTGTGTGATGGTTTAGGTCACAAGGCCGCAGAATGCCTTTTGCGGTTCACATCCAATGCCAGAAGAGCAAACCTCCTTCGTCAAACAGTGTGGGTCAGAAGGGTTGCTAACTTCAGACCCAAGGAATAAAGGGGGACCTCGTTCTTAATGTTTACATTTCAGTCCTCTCGCTTCATGGCCGGTCACTCCAAGGATAATGAATGGTATCTTGACAAAGGGTTGCTCAAGACATATGACCGGAGATAGATCATTACTTGAAGATGTCGTTGAAGCAAGTGGTCCGTCCGTAACCTTTGGTGACAACAACAAAGGCAAGACCATCGATATGGTGTTATAAGGAGAGGAAACCTAACTATTGAGAAGGTTTCTCTTGTCGATGGACTCAAGCACAACCTCCTTTCAATTTCTCAATTTTGCGACAAAGGAATGCTTTGCAACTTCACGTCATCAAACTGCTTTATCATAGATAGCATTTCCGGCGTCACCCTACTCACAGGGATTCGTAAGAATAATATTTACATTATTGATCTAAATTCTGCATGTAGTATTACTAATCTCTGTTGTGTAGCTAAGAATGTGAGCGAAAATAGTTGGCTATGGCACAAGAGGTTGAGCCACTTGAACTTCAAGTATCTTGCAAAGATTGGTAGGGAAAACCTCGTTCGTGGTTTACCCAAAGTGGCCGACCACCATCCAGAGAAATGCAGTGCATGCCACTGTAAGGCCTGCGTCGCCTTTCACCAAAGAAGACCGCTCCATCAACTTCAAGATGTTTACAATCGCTTCACATAGATTTGTTTGGACCCGTAACCACCGCCAAAGCATTGGAGGAAATAGATATACTTTAGTGGTGGTGGATGATTACTCAAGATATACGTGGGTTGAGATGATGATTTCCAAAGATGATTGTTTATGAGATTCTCACCGCACTATTTAGACGGCTCCAAACTCAAAAAAGAAGATGACATCGTTAGTGTTCGATCGTATAATGGAACAGAATTTAAGAACAACGGTGTTGCTCAAGATTGTGATGACCATGGGATTGATCACAATTTTTCAATGGCCGGTGTTCCACAACAAAATGGGGTTGTGGAAAGGAAGAATAGGACGTTGATTGAGGCCGGAAAGATAATGATATCTGAAGCGAAGCTACCTCGCATTTTTGGGCCGAAGCAATCAATACCGCATGCTTCACTCGTAACCGCTCTCTCATCAACAAAACCTATAATAAGACTCCCTATGAGCTTTGGCGAGGAAGAACCCCCAACATTGCATTCTTCAAGATCTTTGGCTGCAAATGCTTTGTCCTCTACAACGGAAGAGAAAATAGAGGTAAATTCGGAGCCAAGGCCGACGAAGGTATTTTTGTTGGGTATGCTAAACATTCTAAAGCTTTTCGTGTTTTCAATAAAACTAGTTTAAAAATAGTAGAGTCTCGTCCATGTTACTTTGATGAGCATTCTCTCCTTGAGCCACATTTGGCTCCAAATGTTGCCGATGATTTTGTTGAGCATAATGAACCAGGTGAACCATCTCAAACCGCACCCGAACCTCAACCGCAAAATCCAAAGCACCCTCAACCGAAATTCCCCCAAAACCGCAATTTTGAAACCGCACCTCGAAGATCCCTCTCCAGATGCAACTCCAAGGGAAGAAGAAGTTGAGAATTCCCCTATCCAGCCTTTTATAGAACCTCTTCGTCAACTTACCTTTCATGACTTCGCCAAGGATCTAACGATGTTCCAATTGAAGATCTTCAAGAAACCTCGCCCAACCAGACTTACCCCCTGAGGTTCGTGAAGCCGCTAGCCACCCTCACAAATGTGATTGGTGATCTGTTTTCCGGTGTTCAAACAAGGAGATCAAATTATGATGAGCATACTTCTCTTTATCTCAAGTTGAACCCAAGAAGATTGATGAAGCACTCCAAGATTCAAGTTGGGTCGTTGCTTATGCAAGAAGAACTCAACCAGCTTTGAAAGATGCAAGGTCCGGACTTTGGTGCCTAGACCTCAGGATCAAGGAGTGATAGGAACTAAGTGGGTATTTAGGAATAAGATGGACGAGAATGGAAGCATCACTAGGAATAAAGCAAGGTTGGTTGCACAAGGATATAGGCAAGAAGAAGGAATCGATTATGATGAAACATTTGCTCCAACTTGCAAGATTGGAAGCTATCGTAATCTTCTTAGCCTACGCCTCTCAAGCGTTTCAAGTTATATCAAATGGACGTAAAGAGTGCATTCCTCAACGGCGAACCGCAAGAGACCGTGTATGTTGCCCAACCCCGGATTTGAAGACTCCAAATTTCCCAATCATGTCTACAAACTCCAAAAAGCTTTGTATGGACTTAAGCAAGCTCCAAGGGCATGGTATGAGACTCTTTCTAAATTTTTACTAGAAAAGGGATTTAAACGTGGTAAAATTGATACAACTCTTTTTATTGCCAAATATAATGAGCATACTTTACTTGTTCAAATTTATGTCGATGATATTATTTTTGGTTCTACTAATGAGTTACTTTGTAAGCGTTTCGAGAAGCTAATGAAAAGCAAGTTTGAGATGAGCATGATGGGAGAATTAACATTCTTCCTCGGGCTTCAAATCAAGCAATGCGAAGAAGGTATCTTCATCACCCAAGCCAAGTACACCAAGGAGTTAATAAAGAAGTTTGGATTAGAAAATGCTAAAGCATATGATACTCCTATGGCCACCGGAAATAAGCTAGATAAGGATCTCAAAGGTAAGAAAGTTGATCAAACTTTATATCGAGGTATGATCGGCTCATTACTTTACTTTAACCGGTTAGCAGGCCGATATCATGTTTAGTGTCCGTGTATGTGCTCGCCATCGCGCATCCTAGAGAAGCACATCTTATTGCAGCCAAGCGTATAATCCGGCTATTTATCACGGAACCACTAACCTTGGACTTTGGTATTCCAAAGATTCGAACTTCGATCTTGTAGGTTATTCAGATGCAGATTATGCAGCCTTGTACTATTGACAGAAAAGCACTAGTGGTACTTGTCATTTCCTCGAATAGACTAGTTGTTTGCGGCCAAAGCAAGAAGCAAGCTTCGGCCAGTGTCAACCACGTAGGCCGAGTATATTGTCAGCCTGGTAGTTGTTGGCCAAATCCTCCGGATGAAGCAACAGCTTGGTAGACTATGGAATCCATGAAGGGAATTGCCCCATCATGTGTGACAACACTTCAACTATTTCACTCTCAACAACCCCGTCATGCATTCCAAGACCAAGCATATTGATATCAAGTATCATTTCCTCAAAGACCATGTGGAGAAGAGGAATATCCATTTAGAGTACGCGGGGACAGACAACCAGATTGCCGACATCCTCACAAAGGCTCTTTGACTCCAAGAGGTTTTCTTTCCTTAGAGGAGAAATGGGTATGCTTGAACTTAAATAAATTCCATTCTTTTTATTAACTAACTTGGTTGTTAAGTATAGTTTCAATTCCACCGTTGAACCGCGTGTACCAAACCGCAAGGATGTCCAACCGCACTGCAGCCCAACCGCTTCACTCAAACCGCATGCTTTGCAGCCTCAACCGCTGGGACCTCAACCGCGTTTCAACTTGGAGTATTTTCTAACTTTTACGCTTATGTTAAAAAAAAAAAAAAAAAAAAAAAAAAAAAAAAAAAAAAAAAAAAAAAAAGCTGCTCAAATTCTTTTTATTTATTTTTCAAATGTCTTATATTTTTCTTTAAGGGTTTATTTGCAAATGTTTTCCCACAAAAATTTGAATTTTGAGAGCATTTAATGCGAAGGGAACATTAGCATTTAATGGGCTTCATGTCACCCATCATTGGTTGATGTGTTGAAGCCGAAAGGGTGCTAATTTGCAATGATTCACCGAGCTGGTGAAGCTAAACCGTCCTTTCAACCGCCAAACCCTAAACCCTTTCCTATAAATAGAAGACATAACATACCTTTTCAAACCTTTTTCCATTCTCGTCTTCTCCGGCACCGTACCTTCTCTCGTGCCGGGCCTTACCAACTCGCTTTTCTCTCTCTAACTCTCAACCTGTCTTAAAGACTTAAGTTTTTCTTCAAATCAATGGCTCCCAAACCCATTGAAGACATGGTATGATTTCTTAAACCTAAATATCTTACTATTCTCGCAAATCATACTTGTTTATTTGTTAATCCGCCATTGTTGAACCCTTGAAAGCTTCGAACACCCATAAACCGATTTTTTGTTCATATGTTCTTCATTTCTTGATCATTTTGCATAAAATTTGTTGGGTTATGTTCGGAATCTTGCCTAGATTAAGAATATATGCTTTATTTCATGATCTACACATGTTTGGGTACCGATTTTGAATTTTGAATTTATTAAATTTCGAAACCCACTTTATGATTTCTTCATTTTCTCGGGTGATTCCGAGTAAAGTAGATGTTTTTATTGTTATATTGTTAATCTACCGCTTCAATGTGATCATTTTGACATGTTATTTGTTCATTTTGGTTAACATTTTTCATCAAATCTCTGTTCTTGGTGTTCTTCGTGTTCTTCATGCACTCAAGTAACTCGTTCATCATGTTTTTCGTAAATTTCTTATGTTTTGTCTTAACCTAACTTTCAATCTTGTTTTTCCATACTTAGAAAATTTTTAAAATTTTGGATTCATCATTTGCTTGTTTTGAACCGCATCATTAGAACCGCATGCTATGTTTTGAAACCGCACTTATAAATTACTTACCTTCTGTTTCAAAACCGATCATAACCGCATTTTTGGTCTTTCAACCGCCTTATAAGCCAACCGCATGCCATGTTTTCAAAACCGCTTATTCTTTTGAAACCGCATGCTTAGAAATTACTAAAGTATCACTAAGTATATAGGCCGGACACCATAACCTTCCTCTCTAAGCACCGCTTAGCTGTGGGATAACCTTGGATTACAATGCCACGTACTAAGTAAATATACTTTTGTATTTTCTTATTTGTTTTTCTTACTTGTATTCACAGCTTCCTTTGAGGTTGGAAATTTTCATTTTCAAAACCGCACTATCGCTAACCGCATGTGTGCACCAACCGCATGTGAACCGTGAATTTCCTACTATGTTCTAACTTGTGTGTTTTATTTGTAGAATACCAAGTATTTCCCGCTGTGTTGGGAGATAAACGAACCCGAGCTGCATCCGATGCTTTGGAAGAGAGATGATAAAGAAGATGAAAGCCTCTGAATCCTTCCCCTCTTCAACAAACAAAGCAAACATATACCATCCCTCTATTTATTGATCAATTCTACGAGACCGCAGCTCAAGGAAGAAGACCGTCCTTTCGTATGGAACTAAGATCCCCAACTTAGTGGTAATTGTAGAAGGATTCAAAGTCTCTATTGACTACCTAGATATCGTAGGCACCTTTGAATTCCACGTATCTAATGCTCCAGCTTGAAGTATCCCAGAGATTCAAGATGCTACTTGCTCCACTCTCACCGGAAGGCCGGATTCCTCGTCCGGCTCCTACAAGAAGATAGCAAGGAAAGAGTTTGGAGAACTCGATGAGCCACTTGTGCTACATAGTTGGAAAGTCCGTGTGTGGAAAACTCGAAACCACAACAACTTTACTTCTCATCGTGATGGCAAGATTGCTGTGCTATCTTCATTGGCATGAAGCTCCATTGGCCCAAGATCTTGATGAGAGAACTGCCAAAAGATTGATGCTTACTACCTAAAGACCAAAGATGTACATACCAGGTGGAGACCCTTTGGGAGATTGCTGACCGCCATCTTTGGCAATTATCAACACTTGGAAGATATGAGGACTACTACCCCTGACATTTGCTATCACTGGGGAGATGAAGAATCCTTAGGCCTCAAGACTTTACACTCCTTCGCATTCTCTTTGGCAATGATGACTACAGGCTCTCTATGATGCCGATACCTTCCAACCCAAAGAACCTTTTGTTGAGATGACCCTGCTACCGCGGTCAAGGGCTCCGACTAAAGCCGCAAAGGCGGTTTCTAGAAAAAGAAAAGCTCCCCGCAGTAACCACTTATAAAGAAATCTAAAACCGCACCTACCCAACCGCGTGCATCTGGTGCAGGCCCTAGCAAGAAAAAGCCAAGAAAAGAAAAAGAAAAGATGACACTTCTGGATGAAGTGATTGAAGAAGAAGAAGAAGAAGAGGAAGATGCATCTATTCCTCCATTGATTGCCAAGGCCAAAAGGCAAAGGAAACTCAGCCGAGCTAGCCAAGATGACACATGAGGAGCTAGCCGCTTACTATACAGCTTGAGATTGATAGAATAAAAGGAAGCAAGCCGAGAAGGGTGTGCCGCCTCAGTAAAACAAAGGAACCAATTCCCAAACCGCCACCTTTCTCAACCGCTCCCCCAAACCCAAACTCTTATTCCAACACCACCTCAATCTCCTACCGCCTCCCATCATTCCTCACTCAAACTCTTCCTAAAATCCTCTACCCTCTAAACCGCTTCTTCCTCCTCAACCGCAAAGAGCCGCAATCGCCTGTGGGGAGAAACCTAAGAGGGTTGCAAACAGATTGCCAAAAAGAATACTCCAACCAAAGGGACCCAAGCGCGGTTTCTTAAAAGAGTTAGAAATCAACCTTCCCTTCTCCATCCCCTTCTAAATCTTCTTCCTACTCCACTTCCCATACACCGTCCCAATCACCTTCTCTAAATCTCATTCTTCCTCCTATCAATCCAAATCACCAATCTCCCTCTCCTCGTAAAACAAACCGCTCCCCATCTATCCAAAAAAATTCAAACCGCGCCCAATCACCACCTTTACTCACATCACACCCAAACCCATCTCTATTTCTGGAACCTTTAACCGTGGACAAAACACCATCCCCTAACCGCACAATACTCCTCCACCTTCCTCGAACATTCCCCCAACATAAATCTCCTACTTCCCGACCGCCTTCCAACCCCACCTCTTCAAACCTCTCCCATTCCACAAACTCTCACCTACTCAACGTAAATCCTCTTCGTTGAAGTTCACACCACCCGCTTCCATCCTCAAATTCCAACCCTATAACTTCGCTATTCCAAATGTTATCATTCCACCTCCTCCAACCGCACCTATCT